>JAVBJF010000296.1:0-463161 GCA_033439095.1 Pseudococcus viburni | reverse complement strand
CCCCGGTCTCCAGCGCATCGACTGGAGCTCCCTTTGGGGGGTTTTTTCGACTTCCCTTGTGGGTGATCAGCCCACGGAAATCTCGCACGCACGGGCGCCAATGAGAAGATTAGAACCACTTCGAGCTCAAGGGTTAATCTCTCTCGGGTATTCTCTTAGAATTACCACCTAGAAACCACCCAGTAGCATCCGGATCTACTGGGATCGTACACACATAACACTGATAGAATCATTAACACTTGTAATTATAGAAACGTTTATTCACATTATAGAATCATTTAACAAAACACTTTTAGAAACATTTAACTTACACGGTAGGGAAAATAGGCGGGACTGTACCCAGCACAGCAGCGAGAGCTACGTGTCGTAGCTCTCGCCACCAGCCAGGCACTGATTCTCCGTAGCTCGTTGTACCAACGAGCGGACCGCGCTGCCGGTTCCGGCACCCCCGGTCTTCCCACCCTACACGTACCGTGACGGCGGGGAACGGGCGGGCCAAGTCCCCCTGTGACATCTGGAGGCCCAAAAAGTGTCGTTTCTTGAAGAAACGACTAAAAACGACAATTTTAGGGAAATTTTTGAAAATGTCATTTTTGGACTTTTTCAAAAATCACCTCTGGAGGCCCAAAAAGTGTCGTTTCTTGAAAAAACGACAAAAAACGACTAAAAATGACGATTTTAGAGAAAATTTGGAAAATGTCATTTTTGGGTTTTTTCAAAAATCATCTCTGGAGGCCGAAAAAGTGTCGTTTCTTGAAGAAACGACAAAAAACGACTAAAAACGACAATTTTAGGGAAATTTTTGAAAATGTCAATTTTGGATTTTTTCAAAAATCACCTCTGGAGGCCCAAAAAGTGTCGTTTCTTGAAGAAACGACAAAAAACGACTAAAAACGACAATTTTAGGGAAATTTTTGAAAATGTCATTTTTGGATTTTTTCAAAAATCACCTCTGGAGGCCCAAAAAGTGTCGTTTCTTGAAGAAACGACAAGAAACGACTAAAAACGACAATTTTAGGGAAATTTTTGAAAATGTCAATTTTGGATTTTTTCAAAAATCACCTCTGGAGGCCCAAAAAGTGTCGTTTCTTGAAGAAACGACTAAAAACGACAATTCTAGGGAAATTTTTGAAAATGTCATTTTTGGATTTTTTCAAAAATCACCTCTGGAGGCCGAAAAAGTGTCGTTTCTTGAAGAAACGACAAAAAACGACTAAAAACGACAATTTTATTGAAATTTTTTAAAATGTCATTTTTGGATTTTTTCAAAAATCACCTCTGGAGGCCCAAAAAGTGTCGTTTCTTCAGAAACGACAAGACACGATTAAAAACGACAATTTTAGGAAAATTTTTGAAAATGTCAATTTTGGATTTTTTCAAAAATCACCTCTGGAGGCCCAAAAAGTGTCGTTTCTTGAAGAAACGACAAAAAAATTTGGATTTTTTCAAAAATCACCTCTGGAGGCCGAAAAAGTGTCGTTTCTTGAAGAAACGACAAGAAACGACAAGAAACGACTAAAAACGACGATTTTAAGGAAATTTTTGAAAATGTCAATTTTGGATTTTTTCAAAAATCACCTCTGGAGGCCCAAAAAGTGTCGTTTCTTGAAGAAACGACGAAAAACGACTAAAAACGACAATTTTAGGGAAATTTTTGAAAATGTCATTTTTGGATTTTTTCAAAAATCACCTCTGGAGGCCGAAAAAGTGTCGTTTCTTGAAGAAACGACAAGAAACGACTAAAACTAAAAACGACGATTTTAGGGAAATTTTTGAAAATGTCATTTTTGGATTTTTTCAAAAATCACCTCTGGAGGCCGAAAAAGTGTCGTTTCTTGAAGAAACGACAAGAAACGACTAAAAACGACTATTTTAGGGAAATTTTTGAAAATGTCAATTTTGGATTTTTTCAAAAATCACCTCTGGAGGCCCAAAAAGTGTCGTTTCTTGAAGAAACGACAAAAAACGACTAAAAACGACAATTTTAGGGAAATTTTTGAAAATGTCATTTTTGGATTTTTTCAAAAATCACCTCTGGAGGCCCAAAAAGTGTCGTTTCTTGAAGAAACGACAAGAAACGACTAAAAACGACAATTTTAGGAAAATTTTGGAAAATGTCAATTTTGGATTTTTTCAAAAATCACCTCTGGAGGCCCAAAAAGTGTCGTTTCTTGAAGAAACGACGAAAAACGACTAAAAACGACAATTTTAGGGAAATTTTTGAAAATGTCATTTTTGGATTTTTTCAAAAATCACCTCTGGAGGCCCAAAAAGTGTCGTTTCTTGAAGAAACGACAAAAAACGACTAAAAACGACGATTTTAGGGAAATTTTTGAAAATGTCAATTTTGGATTTTTTCAAAAATCACCTCTGGAGGCCCAAAAAGTGTCGTTTCTTGAAGAAACGACAAAAAACGACTAAAAACGACAATTTTAGGGAAATTTTTGAAAATGTCATTTTTGGATTTTTTCAAAAATCACCTCTGGAGGCCGAAAAAGTGTCGTTTCTTGAAGAAACGACGAAAAACGACTAAAAACGACGATTTTAGGGAAATTTTTGAAAATGTCATTTTTGGATTTTTTCAAAAATCACCTCTGGAGGCCGAAAAAGTGTCGTTTCTTGAAGAAACGACAAGAAACGACTAAAAACGACGATTTTAGGAAAATTTTTGAAAATGTCAATTTTGGATTTTTTCAAAAATCACCTCTGGAAGCCCAAAAAGTGTCGTTTCTTCAGAAACGACAAGACACGACTAAAAACGACAATTTTAGGGAAATTTTTGAAAATGTCAATTTTGGATTTTTTCAAAAATCACCTCTGGAGGCCGAAAAAGTGTCGTTTCTTGAAGAAACGACGAAAAACGACTAAAAACGACAATTTTAGGGAATGTTTTGAAAATGTCAATTTTGCATTTCTGGAAGATTCTAAATTTCTAGAAAACTTTCAATTTCTAAAAAATATTTATGCTGAAGAAATCGGTACTCAGCACAGGTCACCCTGTCCTCCTTTACGAAAATGAGAAAAACACATGCTCCATACCCAGCACAGTTCAAACTGTACTCCTTCGCGAGAATGTGAAAAAAATAGGCTACATACCCAGCACAGGTCACCCTACCCCATCACAAAAAACACTGGTTTCATACCCAGCACAGTTCAAACTGTACTCCTTCAAGAAAGTGAGAAACATACATGCTCCATACTCAGCATAGCTCACCCTGTCTCATCGAAAAAAGTGAGAAATACACAAACTCAAAACCTAGCACAGAGGTAGACTACTCCTTCACAAAAGTGAGAAAAACACAGGCTCCAAACCCAGTCCAGTTCAAACTACACTCCTCTACTAAAGTGAGAAAAACACAGGCTCAATATCTGGCACAGGTTTAATTTGTACACCTTCACAAAAGTGAGATTAACACAGGCTCGATATCTGGCACAGGTTAAACTGTACTCCTTTTCAAAAGTGAGAAGAACACAGGCTCCAAACCCAGCACAGCTCAAACTGTACTCCTCCAGGACAATGAGAAAAACACAGACTCAATATCCGGCCCAGGTTCAAACTGAACTCCTTCACAAAAATGAGAAAAAAAAAGACAGGTACTCCAGCAGCACAGGTTGAACCTGCGCTATTTTCCGAGCCTGTGTTTTTCTCACTCTCATGAAGCAGCACAGTTTGAACCTGTGCTGGGTACCTAGCCAGTGTTTTTCTCACTCTCATGAAGCAGCACAGTTCGAACCTGTGCTATTTTCTGAGCCTGTGTTTTTCTCTCTCTCATGAAGCTGCACAGTGTGAACCTGTGCTATTTTCTGAGCCTGAGTTTTTCTCACTGACATGAAGCAGCACAGTTTGAACCTGTGCTGATTTCCGCGCATGTGTTTTTCTCACTCTCATGAAGCAGCCCAGTTTCAACCTGTGCTATTTTCTAAGACTGTGTTTTTCTCACTCTCATGTAGCAGCACAGTTTGAACCTGTGCTATTTTCTAGGCCTGTGTTTTTCTCACTCTCATGAAGCAGCACAGTTTGAACCTGTGCTATTTTCTGAGCCTGTGTTTTTCTCACTCTCATGTAGCAGCACAGTTTGAACCTGTGCTATTTTCCGAGCCTGTTTTTTTCTCACTCTCATGAAGCAGCATAGTTTGAGCCTGTGCTATTTTCCGAGCTCGTGTTTTTCTCACTCTAATGAAGCAGCACAGTTTGAACCTGTGCCGGGTACCTGGCCTGTGTTTTTCTCACTCTCATGAAGCAGCACAGTTTGAACCTGTGCTATTTTCCAAGCCTGTGTTTTTCTCACTGACATGAAGCAGCACAGTTTGAACCTGTGTTATTTTCCGAGCCCGTGTTTTTCTCACTCTCATGAAGCAGCACAGTTTGAACCTGTGCTATTTTCCAAGCCTGTGTTTTTCTCACTGACCTGAAGCAGCACAGTTTGAACCTGTGCTTTTTTGGGGGGGGGGGTTGGTGTTTTCTGTACACCAGCACAGAAATTAGAAAAACACTGGTCAGATATTCAGCACAGGTCCCCCTTTACTCCTTTTTATGGTTTCGAGGTCTGATATCTGAGGTCTACAGAAATTTCTCATTGTCACCCCTTCCCCTTCATCATTTTTCGAAAAATTCAAGAATGGCGCAACGTAGTCAATTTATCTGAACTGAACATAGGCACTTAATCCGTAACAAAATTGAAAATTGTATTCTTTCGTAATTGGCCAATATCGGTGAATTTCGAATGTAAACACTTCAATCTCAGCTCTCCGAGTTCTTATACCAATGCGAAAACAAAAAATTGCACGTTAGTTAAAAATGTCAACGACGAAATAACATAACGTGACTGTAATTTTAATAACAGAAAACAAAAAAATTGTGGGAAAAGCCTCGTGCGTGGATACCTACGTGTAATATCCATTCATCGTATAAAAATTTCAAAATTCTTGATAAAAACGATGACACGATAAACAGCTTTGAGCGGTTGAATTTTTCACCAAAATACCCATTATCATACTTACCAAGGTACTTGCCAACTTGAGTAAAACTTATCAAATGTCAAAATTTTTTCTCACAGGTAAGTTTCATTTCAATTTTGACGAACGTGAAATTAGGTACCTAAAGTTTTTTCGATATTGAAGATAGAAGTATTACAAGATTAAATTCCTAATGTGGGTAGTTTGAGGAAAATAATGAGCAGGTACTAAGTTCGATGGTCTCTTCAAAGAAATAAAATAAAAAATGTAAGTACGTAGGTATCTTAAATTGAGTATTTTCATTTGAAAAATACCAATAAATGGAATAATACGAGTGCAAATTCTAGGTAGGTACCTACTTATTCATTAATCGATCATTGAAATTCCTTTGGAAAAAAAAATTCATTAAAATTCTTACTAAATAATTTTGGCAATTTTTTTTTCAAGTTACTGATAAAATAAAATATTTTCCCGGAAGAAAGGTACCTCAGGCTGTTCATAAAAAAATTCTCGTCAATTATTGAATAATTCAACTATTTTCACAAAATATTGCTCCATTGTTAGGATTTTTATTTCTGATACGAAATCGTTTGTTTACCTCGCTGCCTATTTTTTTTCATTGTCATTACCATCGATAAATTCAAACAACTGAAAATTATCCATACTTATGAAAAAAATGGCATAGATACATCTAAACCGCTATTATTCAGTTTATTAAGTTACATTCGACAAAGACATAGATATAGGATAAGCTGCTCTAGGTACCATAACTATAAAATGAATTACCTATCTAGATTTATAAATAGTTTATTGCTATCAATTTTCTATAATTTAAAAATAAATTTTCGCGCAGTTTAGCTACATAATCCCGAATTGATAAAATGACACTCGCGTTGCTAAAAATACCCATATTGTCAAATCTGGGATTAACCATTCGCTTTTTCGCACGTATTTGATCGATAACAATTTTTTTTTAGATTGTTTTCTCGAAACTGAGCGAAATTTGATTTTAATTTTTACAGCCTTGATGTGACGAGCCATAAAGTCATTAGATTTCAAAAATGATTCATGACGAAGTATTGAACCGAATTACGAAAACGAAACTTATCTTCAGTGCGGTGTTTGCATAAGGATAATTTTTTTGTTTATTTTTGAATTTAATAACGAATGTAATTGTTTTATTTCTTACATTGACGTAAGCGATTCTCGACCTCTTATGATTTTCATGCATCGTTCTACTGCCATTTTCGCATACCACGTAGCATCGTCGAGTGTATGTAGATATTTAAGAACAATACCGTGCAATATCAAACATCTACACACACCGGCAAGTTATCTGTTTGCACTTGAATATAATTCGTTAACGTAGGTACATAAATACACGGGTATTTCAACCGAATAATCTTACATTTATGACGAAAACTAATTGATGATTTCGATCGGTACAAGTAGATCGGCGTTTCCGCTTTCCATAACGAAGGTTTCATAAATTCATGGTACCTATCTACGTAGGTATCTGAAATGATAAGAAAAAAAAAATCAAAGGACTTTACCTTGACTGTGACATGCTGAGTTTTCCAATGTATCAGACAACGAACGTGGTTGTATAACTATAGGCTTATGTAGATGGCTAACTGATAAAAATTATCAGAAATTACGATAAATGTGTACGTAGAATGGTCAATGATTTACCTACCTGGCTACCTAAGTACCTACTAAGTACATATTTGAAGCATCTGAAAGCAACACTGCGAGAAATTTTATTGAATCTGAGTTAACTATTGACTATGAGTTAACACGTGCGTAATATTCTATTTAATACGATGATGGTTAGAAAAAATTGACAAATTGAAAAATTACTTCGTCAGTTACTCGACGCTTTATGTTATCTGCTAAAAGAATTAGGTAGGTGCTTGATTTGTACAGCGTGTTTTCAGAGAAGATTTATCGTTTATGGCGAGCTTCTTTTTTTTTTCAATTGAAATACGTTCGATTATTATTAGCCTTGTTTACAAAACGTGTCATTATTGATATTGACGAGCGTAACTGGGAGGATGCTTCATTGACAAGGTAACATTGGCAGGCATTAATGGAAATTTGAGAAGATTTTGGTAATTATCTGTTCCTATGTTAATTATGATAGATGTGTGATTAGGATAAATGGGTAGGTTATTCGAGTATGATTTTTAGCATTGCCATGAGTAGACTTTGATGTGATTGGTGAAATTGAATGACGAAAATTTTAAAATTCAACTTTGTTTGGGGGGAGGCCCCGAAAAAATTGAAAAATTATAGCCCCCGCTTGCCCCCCTCCTAAAACTTATGTTGTATTTATAAATTTACATTACACTTACATCAGATAGGATTTTCAAAGCATTAAAACATGAAAAAATGTCTTTTTAGGGCATTAAAAATCCAATTTTTTTCAAAGCTTCGCCCTCGCTTCGTTCGGGCATGAACAAAATTACAATTCTATGATCTATCTGAGACGAAAGGGCAGAAGAAGGCTCCCTTTTTACCCCCTCCCCATTTTTAGCACGTGAAAAAAGTCAGTCCTCACTCCCCCCTCCCCTCCATCTTTTCCATTTCGGAAAAGCAAAAAAAGTTGTCCAACACACGGCCCCTTTTGTGCCCCCCTCCAATTTTCAATTCTGACGACGCCACTGAATAAATCAAATGTGGTCCCAAACTATTCTTTAAAAATGTGTCGAAATCATTAAAAACCATATCAAAAACATCAAAATTCACGTCAAAAGCACTAAAAATGTAATTTGAAAATATTAAAAAATCATGCGTACTTACCACATTATTACCTATGTTTTGTAATATGACGAAAATAGTGAAATCATCCTTTGATCCAAGATGGGGTTCTAAATCATAAATGTGACCCCCTGATGTAAAAATTCTCCACACAAATTTTTGACCCCCCACTCCTCCTTCAGGAGATATAGTCCGCGACTTCTCGATACATCCAAAATTCAATAATTTGTGTATTTGGAAGGGATGGATGAAAAAAACTTCACAGCGTTTATTAAAATCTCAATGCCCTCAATTTTTTCAATTTTTTCCTTATTTTCAACAATTTTTAGTACTTTTTCTTATTTTATATATTTCCTTACTTTTCAAAGTACCTATTTTCATTTTTTTCAAAACGTATTTTTAAAAAAAATAAAATAGCTATCTCACACAAATTTTTACATAGGTACTTACTGTTACAATTTAAAAAAAAAAACAGTGTTACCATAATTAATTCGAAATTCAAACACTATTATTATTATTTTTTTTACTACTTTTTTTTTGAAGAAAATGTATCTCAGACACTGCAAATTTAAATCAATTTTTTTTAATCATCATCATTGACACCCCTGAAAAAAGTTGATAATTTTTTTTTCAAAATGACAATGGATTTCGAATAATTTGAGTAATTTATCTTCTTTAAATATTATTTTTAAAAAACTAAAAAATAAATTAGATTTTTACTATTTGAAAAAATAATTCCAATTTTTAAAAAAAACATTGATTTCCGAAATTCATAACTTTGAGTTAAGAACCTTATTTTTGGCTGAAAAATTTTCCTGAAAAAAATTAGTAGATATTTTAACTAAATATTACGAATTTCGGAAAATTATTCTGTGATCAGTCAAAAAGGCCACTAATATGGGTAATTTGCGATTATAGGTGCTGATGTTCATATGTGAGCCTGGATATAGAAACCACCCTTAGGTGTAAAAAATTGATTTCTGAGTTGACACTGATTTTGGGCGTTCAGAAGGTACAGAATCAAAGGAGAACCTCCACTCAAAAACCATTTTTTTACACCTAAGGGTGGTTTCTATATCCAGGCTCACATATGGACCATTTTTATGAGCTTTTCTTCAGCGCTGGAAAAGTCTAAAATTTCCCGGAGGCTCCGAAACGTCTCAAAACCGCTTCCAATCGATTCGGGAGGTAAAAATATGGTATATATCGAATTTCAGCTTTTCACGTTGATTAGATCAAATTTTCATGTTTTGTATGACCATGAGATACTTAATTTTGAAATTTCAAAAATTCGCCAAAATTCCAGAAATGCACTTCAACAGCTGAAATTTTAGATTTTTTTATGATGTAGGTACCTATTTTTAATTTATTTTTGTTTCGGCTCAAAATTTTACTTTGAATTGGAATACCTCCCTTTTTAGGAGTTTCTAAAGTAGAGAAAAATGTGTGTTTTTATTTTTTTTTAGCGAAAAAATATATGTGAGCGACTACTTAACGAAATTGAAAAAAATTTGCAGTCATGCCCTCCCAATTTTTTGGGGGAAATTTCAACATGAAAAAAAATTTAGAAAATGTGACCTGAAAATTTTCAAAAAATTCTCATACATACGTTGACACGTATTGAGATCCAAAGTCTTGACGTCATAATCACGAGACATACGATTGATAAGATAACGAAGAGGTGAAGAATGGAGAAAACTGTAAAAAAAAGTGTCACCTTTCCACTTGATTTTCATCAAGTTTGGCTGAAGATGAAGAACACTTAGCTAAGCATATTTTGAAAAATCGTTCGCAAAAATTTCAAAAAAGTACCTTTTTGTAAGTATTGTTCTCCGTTCTTCATCTCTATGTTATCTTATCAATCGTATGTCACGTGATTATGACGTCTAGACTTTAAATCCCATATTGGGATCCTCAAAATTTTTTACCCACTCCTTCCAGAGGTGTTGAATTTTCGACATAGGGGTGTCATAATTCAAGAAAGGGTGGTTGTAAGGGGTTAACATTTTTTTTGGATGGTCTGACACTAAAAGTAACATTTTGAGTCACTTTTGTCTTTTGACCGATTCTGGGTCAAGGACCGTTTTTGACCCTTATCAGGAAAGGCTATTTGATTACGAAAGTGGCATTACAGACTTCCTATTGGCAAAAGTTGTGACTTTTTTTTGAAGAATATTTTAATTTTTTGTTTGAAAAATTGTAAAAAAATTTCATCCAAGCCGAAAATTTTGTATTTTAGATCCTTCAATAATCTAAATTTGGTTTATTCTTACCAATGACGAATTAGAAGTCACACACATGTCACGTGATAACTGGTTCATTTCAAAAAAAAAAAAATGATCAAGTTATTTTCTCACCCCATAACTTTAATTAAAATTTAACCATTAGGCAGAACTTTTTCATCTTAGATCATCGATTTTTAAATCTGATCATATTTTGACTCCAATTAATCGTATAAAGTATTATTTCGGTTTTTTTTTTTAAATTAAATACTTACTTACTAGTAAATACTTTCTATTTTGAAAAAAAAAAAAACGTAATTTTAAAATTCACATTCTGAATTGCTGATTTTGATCAATTTTTACTTCTGGATGGATTACGACATCACAGAATTCCCAACTGTTAATTTTACGATCATATACACGCTAGAATATGAACCTCTCTTCCCTTCACCCTATCTTCGAAACTTCGAAACTTAAAATGCCTTATAATAGCTTTAATTTCTTCGAAAAAAAAGTCATCTAAAATATCTCTCTCGTTAAGCTAATACATACAGTCGAATTACAATTTTGAATTACCTACATTTATATTAAGCACAGACATACCACCCGTTGACAATTAAACAAATTTGAACTTTTCCATTAAGAGTTCATTAGCAAATACGATCTCATAACAACCACGAAACCGGTATTATCCTGTTAAACGCGAAAACAAAAAAAAAATAAAAAAAAAAAAAAAAAAAATGAAATTAAACAGCGCATAAAATCAACTACATATAAATGATTCGTTCTATATTATGTAATAATTCGGCAGATTATTTGTTTTTATAAAGTGTTTCCAATTGCACATCGCAACTGTTTACAATAATATTTACTATGCGACTATGTTGCAAAATTGTAATGCCTTAGATGTACGTTACACTTTTACGTGTATATTTAGTTATACCGCAGACTTATAGATTTTTTATTTCTTTTTTAGACAATTGCTGACGTAGAAAAAAGAAAAAACAGCATGGAAAGAAACGCCGAGCAGGCTCTTAAGTCGTATGCAATTTTACATCGTTACGGTTATCGTATTAGGATAATCGCCGACAAAATGTTTTTATTGTTCGCGTCTTTTGTTCTTTTACGTATATTTTTACGTCGAGGGTATATTACGTACGTAAGTATACGAGACGAGAAGTAAAAAAGAATCAGTCTCTGTACCTATATTACGATGCCCTTGAAATGAAAATTTACGCTTCTTTTCGTTTAATCTGGATATTTTTTTACATAGGTGCCCTTCTTCATTCGCATTTTTTTTTCTCCTTATCGATATCTTACACGGTTATTATATACACCTAAACCGGAAAATATTCGGTCGCGGTGAATTTTTTCTCGTTTTTTCATTTTTATTTCAACAGATGTGGCTGTGCAGAGCGAACGTACTCGTACGTAGCAAGCTAGCAAGTACAAGCTGCTCGTATAGCAGATTTCAATTATAAAAATGTGACAGGTAATTCATTAAAAATTGCAAAAAGAGGTTTTTGCACTGTACGAGGTCATTAAAATCTTACGATGCGATGTTAGATATTAACTTGTATCTTTCTTTATGACTGAGTTTTCTGTATCAAACTAAATTATAAGGTTGCGGCTACCAGCAGTTGAATGAACCGATTTGCTTTTTTGATGGTGTGTTATTACCTAGGTACCTCTGCTGATATAGGTGTAAATGATTTTTTTGCTAGGCTAAAAATTATGTACCGAGGGTCCGTGTTTGCAAAGTACATAGATAATTGAATTTTCAAAGGCATTCGCTTCGTAGGTTTTAACGAGGAAATAATTAAAGATACAATTTAAACGCCGAAAATTGTCGGTTTCGGAGTGTTTTGATTGCAGCAGCGAGTACTGGTGAAGTTGTTAGCCGAAACGTTGCTGTGGTGCGGCGAATACGTGTATTTTCCTATTTAATATGAGTACTTTTGATGTAAGTATATGTATATGTGAGGTATAAAGTAATATTCAAGTTCACTTTATCAGTGATTCATCTTCGAAATCCAGTTTTTTTGTTCTGGTGAAATTTTTTCACGAGTGGAAATGAAGAGTGGGAGGAGTAGAGGGAGGAGTAAGACATGCAAATTCGAAAAAAATTCATGTACCTGAAGGAAACAATATAACGGGAATATTGAAGATGAATTTTTGAGAAAGTTTTGACATTCCATTTCCTCCTCACCATCCCCTTACACAATTAAGATTTTTAAAGAGAAATGTTAGTCTACAGTCCAACTGGAAAAAAGTGTTTATTGAGCGTGCTTTTTTGGAACGCAAAAAAATCAGTTGGCTTATTGTTTGGATTTTTGCCCTTGCACAATAGGGAGCTGAGGGCTAAAAACCCCCTTTTTCCACATTTTATCAACTGGACCGGGCGCAAAAAAATTTTCACAGTGTGATAGCAGACACTCCAATATATGTCACAACCCTTGGACCACATGCACAATAGGGCGCTAGCCCCCCTCCTCCAAAGTGCGATTTTCCCCCAAATTTGACCATTTTTGGCGCTATAATACAGGGTGACCGAAAAGTAGTTCCCAAAAAAAAAATGCTTAGCAAAAATTCCCTAATTAACTTATCCAAAAAATTTCAAACTCTGGCAGCCATCCTTGTCCATTACTGTTCGAAACACAGGCCTCTTCAAAAATTCTCAATCATTTTTGAATTTTTTGTGAAGAATAATTTGATTTTCGCTTACAATGCTATAGCTAAACCTAGTCGAACGAAATTTAAAAATTGCGTGGAATAAAATCTAGGAATTTCTGTGGATAGGTGACGAGTTCCTCAAAATCTTGAATTGAACCCTGTTAATCCGAAAACAGTGCGTTCAATTTTGAAATAAGGAGGATTGCATTTCAGCGCTTCACAAATTGGAGTCAGGTGATTTAATTCAGCATTATTGAATTAATGCTCTGGTTTAAGGGAAAAATTGCGCAATATTGAATTTTTTCGGGTTATAAATTATACAGAGATTAGAAGACGATCTATATTAGTAGAATATGACCAAAAAAAATTTACCCTATCAATAATAATTTTTTACCGAAATTTTAAATTTTTTGGGGGAAGTAATTTTCAGTCACCCTGTACCTCTGTATGCGACATGTGGTCTGGGGCACCAAAAAAATCAAACACAGCGTATACTCAGATTCATTCTGCATCCAATGAGCCAAAGTTTGAGGAAAACGGTTTGCGCAATACGCTGTGGTGGAATTTCAAAGTTGAGAAAATGTATGATTTTCGCCCCATTTCATCATAAAATAAGTTATCAGAAAAATGCTGAAGCTTGGGTTGCGACCTATCAAAATGGGTTGAAATTTTACAAGCAGAACGAAATTATTAGTGAAAATTAAATTTAAGCAATTTGACCCTTTTTGAGTCTCAAATTGAGCTCCGTTTTTGAGTATTTTCAAAAAATTGACATGTGGCCTATATAAAAGAGAGGTAGAATTTCGTCAAAAGTTCAAAAATGTCATCCAAAACAATTTTTGAGCAACTTTAGAGAATTTTGAGCCCCAAATAGAGTCAATTTCTGAGTATTTTTCAAAAAATTAACCAGTACCCTATTAAAGAAAGATAGAATTTCGCAAAAAGTGTCATCCAAAACTTTTTTTTGAGCAACTTTCAAAAATTCTGAGCCTCAAATTGAGCACATATTTTAGTATTTTCAAAAAATTGGCAGGTAACTTATGAAAATGGGGTGGCATTTCGTCAAATATTCAAAAATGTCATCTAAAACTATTTTCGCATGATGGGTTTTCGAATAGGTATATCCAAAAATTTACTGAATCAACGGATGGGAAAATCGTCGTTTCTTGTCGTTTATTTTGAAATGACAGAAAATTATCACTTTGATGAACTGAAATTTGCCGTTTCGTGTCGTTTTTTAAGAAACGACAGCAAACGACCACTTTGAAGTATTGAAAACAGGGAAATCATTTTTTTTCGTCATTTCTTGAGAAACGAACAGAAACGACATCTTTTAAGTTATAGGTGAATTTTCTAAATTGTGAGGGTGCCACAATTACATGTTTTCTGCAATGGTTTTGTGTTTTTGAATTTTTTCCCCATTTTGGCATTTTCACTGCAAATACAGGCGATAGGTAAACCTATATCTCAACTGTGAGGATTTTGTGAGGGTACTTCCATTCTATTTTTCCACCAATTGTTTTGGGATTCTTGAATTTGTTTTCCTTCATAACCATAGTTACAGGCGATTTTCTAAATATTATTATGAGGGTATTGTGAGGGTATAGGTTAGGTACCTCTATTCCATTTGTTAAATAATGGTTTTGGCTTATTTGAGAGGATTTTGTGAGGGTACCTCCTTCCATTTTTTTTCAACAATGGTTTTGAAATTTTTAATTTTTTTCAGTTTTCCTAAATTGTGAGGATTTCGTGAGGGTACCGAGATTTCATGTTTTCTTCTATGGTTTTGTCTTATTTGAATTTTTTTATATATTAACCCCA
Organism: Pseudococcus viburni; assembly: GCA_033439095.1. Taxonomy (NCBI): domain Eukaryota; kingdom Metazoa; phylum Arthropoda; class Insecta; order Hemiptera; family Pseudococcidae; genus Pseudococcus; species Pseudococcus viburni. The sequence continues at coordinate 448,729 of JAVBJF010000296.1, read as the reverse complement.
GTCGAAAATGATTTACTAAATTGGGAGGATATTAAGAGGGTACCACAATATAATATTTTTCACAATGGTTTTTGTGTTTTTCATTTTTTTTTTCAATTTTTACCCTAGTTACAGATGATTTTCTGAAATATGAGGATTTTGTGAGGGTACCTACATTCTATTTTTTTGACAATGGTTTTGGCTTAATGGATTTTTTTTTTAATTTTACCCAAAATATACTGATGATTTTCAAAATTTTGAGGGTATTGTGAGGGTACCAGTATATCATGTTTTCCAAAATGGTTTCAACATTATTGTTTTTTTTTTCATTTTTCTTACTTAAAGGTGACTTTCTAAAAAGTGAGGATTTTGTGAGAGTACCTCCATTAATTTTTTTTCAACAATGGTTTTGGCGTTTTTGATTTTTTTTTTCAATTTTAACCAAAATACTGGTGATTTTCAAACTTGTGAGGGTATTGTGAGGGTACCATTATATCAAGTTTTCCACAAGGGTTTTGGGGTTTTTGAATTTTCTTCCATTGGTACCCTAATTACAGGTGATTTTCCAAATTGTGAAAATTTTGTGAGGGTACCACAAAATCATGTTTTCACCAATGGTTTTGACGTTTTTGAATTTTTTTTCAGTTCTTACACTGTTTACAGGTTATTTCTTAAATTGTGAAGATTTTGTGAGGGTATACCTACATTTCATTTTTTCATCAATGGTTTTTCCTTATTTGAATTTTTTTTAATTTTCACTCCAAATACTGGTGATTTTCAAAATTGTGAGGGTATTGTGAGGTTACCAATATAACATGTTTTCCGTAATGGTTTTGGGGGATTTTGAATTTTTTTTTTTTTCTTTTTATAAATTGTGAATTTTTGGGTGGTATCCCAAACATTGTGAGGGGGGAAATTTTAAATTTGACAGTTTTAAAAAATCTGATTGACCCTCATTATTAAAGGTGATTTTTTAAATTGTGAGGATTTTGTTAGGGAACCGTTATTCCATTTTTTCAACAATGATTTTGACATTTTTGATTTTTTTTTTAGTTCTTACACTGTTTACAGAGTTTTTCTTGAATAATTGTGAGAATTTTTTGAGGGTACCGAGATTTCATGTTTTCTTTTTTAAATTTTTTTCTATTTCTACCCCAATTACTGGTGATTTTCTAAATTATGAGGGTTTTGTGAGAGTACCAAAATTTTATGTTTTCCTCAATGGTTTTTGTTTTTTAGGTTTTTTCCCCCCATTTTTACATTAGTTGCAAGTGATTTTCAAAATTGTGAGGTTTTTGTGAGGGTACCGCCTTTCTATTTTTTGAACAATGATTTTCGCTTATTTGAATTTTTTTCTAATTTTACCCCAAATACTGGTGATTTTTAAATTTGGAAGGGTGTTGTGAGGGTATCAATATATCATGTTTTCCTCGATAGTTTTGGTTTTTGTTGAGAACAATTTTAAAAAGTAAAAAGTTGAACAAAAACTGAAAAAATTTTAGATTGTAAAAATATTTAATATTTAAAAAAATATTGTAAAATGAGTTGAACTTGAAAAAAAGTCGGTAAAAATGGAGGAAATATTTCGGGAAACGATTTTAACTTTGAAAAAATCTAGAGAACAAGTTCTGTTTGAGAAAAAAAGAGGGGAAAAAAATTTGAAAACGATTTTAGAGTTGAAAATATTTTTGAAGATATTTGATCTCGAAAAAAAACGTCGAAAAAGTGCCCACACGAAATGAAATCGTCCTTCCCTTCAGTATCCTTCGACTCGCGTGAAATACAAATTTCTCAAAAAAATGGAGAACTTCACTTTTCCACCTGCCAGATCCTCCGAACCTCTCTCGTTTTCAACCCTGGAATCAATTCAAGACCATCGTAATGAAACAACTACATATAACACATTCGCGTGAAATTTCACACCTTCCAACCTTTTAGCGTCGCGTTTTGCCTCCAAAAACCCGCCGAAGGAAAATTTATTGCGTGCAAATTAGATCATTCTCAGACACGATTTTTCTAACACGCGTGTTAATTTGTTAACAAGATGCTAATCAGAGATTATTTCACGATGGGAGTACGCGGTGAATACATTATTAGCTATGAAAAATACGTATAATTCTTTTGCATGTGGAAAATTACACATCTCGAGTGTTCTAGCATCGGCTACAAGACATAGAGGTGCAGAGAGGACACAAATACGATCGAGGTACAATACGAGTAAAATAAGACGACAACAAATTAACAAATGAACGTAACATGGGCGATGGGCGATGTGTTGAAAACAATCAAAATGGTAACAACGTTGTCGTCGATAAATCACGTTCCTATTACGGTGCAATTAAGTACAAATTCTTGAATTATGTCAAAATTTTGCATAAATATCTACACCATTAAGCTCGTAAATAACGAGTTGGCATTTTTCGGCCTAGTCGATAGAGTCTGGCTCGACTATTTGCGTAAAAAAATAAACATTTCCGTTACGACGAGTAAGAGAGTAAAAAAGAATACGTAGGCGATTTTTTTGGAATTTTAGACTCTTCCGATGTTACCTTGGTAATTCGTTGAGAACTGGCGTTTTTTACTTTATTTTTGCTATCCGTCTTCGGCTACAATATGGTGTTAAATTAAAAAAGCATTGGTTTGGAACCGAATTGTTCGCATTATAAATAGCAATTTGGTAACGCACACGTTAAGTAATCTTCAGATAGGAATCAATGTGTAGATGCGGACTTCCCAACATACTCGTATCCGCGAAACTGGGTTTAATTATTTTTTCAAAACATAAAAACTACGTACATTACACATTTCTCGGCGAATATTTAGGAGAAGCCGGAGAGGTATAGCTACGTCTGTGAACTTGATTCAAACGCACGTTCAAGGTTCAGGATGTTTTATAATTTTCTTATTTAATGTTCTTTACCCACGTCCTTGGACGTAAAGCTGCCGTGAATCACGTGCTTTTCGCGCCCAAAAAAAATTGAACTCCGAAACGTGATTTTCCGAAAGACCGGTGCTGATTTTTTTCCCTCTCGATGACTCTTTCATGCGTATTTTCTCCGATTTGAAAAATTACCATAGCGATAAGTTGACTACATAAACAATGAAATGTGGCCGAATAATAAAATGACTCGACGGTTTTGCACGATACGCGATATTTCTCGCACTATCGTCCCGCTGTGTGCCATTTTTTTTGGCGAAATCTATTTTAAAATGGATGAAAATGATTTATAGCGTAGAAAGTTACGCGTATGTGGCTTGAATTGTAGATTTGTTGAAGGAAAAATATTCGTACATGGCGAATTTCAATTGAAATAGCGAAAGGTACCTGTATTGTTTTTTTTCATTAGCTGCGCGTAATTGACGATAATTGCTGCGGAGCGTTGTGCTCGAGTGTAAAGTGCGATGTGTTTCTAAATCGTATCAATTAGGTGTGAATTAATCATAATCGTGCTTCTATCTTCGACCTTATTAGCGAGGATTACGATACAATAATTAAAACGACACTATCGACTGTTGTAAAATTGAAAATTTTCCATACTGATTTGTCGACGTTGAATGACTCGAGTGTTTACAAAACGTCTTTGAAAATCTACCTTTCCGTAGATTTTATTGCCGGTGTTGTATTCGCAATAAATGAAAGAAATTGGTGTAAATATTTGTTTTATTCGATAAAAGTCGTATTTGCTGTACTTTCTTGCCTATTGATTTTAATAAATTGATAAATACGAGTAGGTTGGAGTTTCATGGCAATTGCTGTTCGCTGCTTTTCTTTGTTGTAATCATCCCAACTGGGGAACCTCATGAAGTGTTTCCCGAGGATTTTTATGAAAGGCCTAAATACAACAGCACCAAAATTTTAGCTACCAGTTTTGAGTTTAATTCCTACTATGAAAATACAAAATTTTTATTTTTGCCATATATTTTAAATGGACAAAAAAATTTATAAAATCACAAATCATTACGGCCAATGGGTAGAGCACGTTGAGAGGAGCAAAAAATGTTATGTAAGCAAATTGCACAACTCGAACATGGAAGGGGCTACCGATTCTTTATTATCAAAGATCTTATTTTTAGTGATTTTTTCAATTTAAATGAAAAAAAATTGAAATAAAATCACCATTGTGTAATAAGTAGGGGTAGAATTTCACCACCAAAATCTAAAGTACCTGTTTTGGAAACAGCTTTAGGCCTACGTGATCAAAGTTTTGTTTTTTCCATGTATTTTAATAGTCCTTGCGGTTAGCTCGGGCATACTGCACTTTTTGAACACGGGTTGAAATGTGGTTTTTATTTTAGTATGGCTCAAAAGAAAATTTTGGAGAAGTGGAAACGTCAAAAATTTCCCTTAGGAGTGGAGGGAGGGGGAGTTTTAGGGGTGTTTTACCCCTGATTTTTCACATGAAGAGGTTGGGGTAAATTTGGTGTCATTTTCATATGATTCGACCCTCCTGAACTCGAAACTGCGATTAGTTTTCCGATCTGAAGCGTAGAATTCGCACAATCGTATGATTTGTGTCGCAAAAAGAGGCCAATTTTGAGGAAAAAGAGGTAAAATTGCGATTTTTTTCATCTTGAGACGAGTGATGTGGTTCAAGTAAGGTTTGAAACCAGTTTTTTACATAATTCGAACCTTCTGAATTCGAATTTGTTATTGGTTTTCCCATATGAAGTGAAATAGTTTCTTGATCGTCGCTTCTTGGTAGTAAAAAACAACCAATTTTCGCTAAAATCGACTCGAATTCGCAATTTCCCATCTTCTCAACCCAATACCTCGAACCAATCCTGGTATAAAACCATTTTTAGACGTAATTCGAACCTCCTGAACACGAATTTATGATTAGTTTCCCGATTGGAAGTAGAGAATTCTCTCAATAGTGAAATTAGTGTAGGGTAAAATGTCCAATTTTCGCCAAAACTGACATGAAATTGCGATTTTTAATTTTCCCAAACACTACACGTCCTCCCAATTGTGGTATAAAATCATTTTTTGTCCAATTCAAACTTTTTGGGCCCAGAGAAAGCACGAACAAAATTTTTAGCTTCTTGGGACTCCAGGGGGCTGAGCCATGGCTTCTCAAAGTAGGGACTTCTTTTTAAAAAATTGATTCAGCCCTTTCAAGTCGCATGGAGCTAAAAAAATGTTTAGAACATTCTCAACCAATTAGTTACAACTTTCTTTAGTTTTAACGAAAGTGAAGCTTTTTCTTCGTATTTTCTATTTGTGAAATCCATTGGCCGGTACACGCCGTACTTTCCACGAGAGCTCCATGGAAAATTTGACGCATCTGCACGGGTTTAATACGACGAGTGGACAGTTTTATTTTTTTCCCAACAATTCGGGAAACTAATCAAAAAATCGTGTTCAGGAGGTTCGAATTACGTCTAAAAATGGTTTTATACCAGGATTGGTTCGAGGTATTGGTTTGAGAAGATGGGAAATTGCGAATTCGAGTCGATTTTAGCGAAAATTGGCTGTTTTTTTACTACCAAAAAGCGACGATCGAGAAACTATTTCACTTCCTATGTGAAAACCAATAACAAATTCGAATTCAGAAGGTTCGAATTATATAAAAAACTGGTTTCTAACCTTACTTGAACCACATCACTCGTCTCAAGATGAAAAAAATCGCAATTTTACCTCTTTTTCCTCAAAATTGGCCTCTTTTCGCGACACAAATCATACGATTGTGCAAATTCTACGCTTCAGATCGGAGAAAACTAATCGCAGATTCGAGTTCAGGAGGGTCGAATTATATGAAAATGACACCAAATTTACCCCAACCTCTTCATGTGAAAAATCAGGGGTAAACCCCCCCCCCCCCCCCCCCCCCCCCCCCCCCCCAAAAACTCTCCCTCCCTCCACTCCTAAGGAAATTTTTGACGTCTCCACTTCTCCAAAATTTTCTTTTGGGCCATACTAAAATAAAAACCACATTTCAACCCGTGTTCAAAAAGTGCAGTATATCCCCGTTTTTTCATGCTAACCGCAGGGACTATAAGGGTATGCTCTAGCTTGTTATGTATCAGTGGAAAGATTTCGGATCGGGATATCTTAAACATTACTGAATAAAATGTTCTGAAAATTTAATATTTGCTTCGGAACAACATTATCTTTTGAAGACTTTCGAGATATTTTCAAAATTTCTCTTCCATTTTTGAAAAAAATAAATGTTTGGAAAAAGTTGGGCAAACAACTTTTTTTTTTCAAAGTATTTTTAAAAATTGTTTTTTTTTAAATTGAAGAAAAATTTTGAAAATATTTCAAAAGTTCTCAAAAGATAATGTTGTTCCGAAGCACATATTAAATTTTCAGACCTTTTTATTCAATAATGCTTAAGATATCCCGATCCTAAAGTGTTCACTGATAACAAGGTAGAGCATATCCTTAAATTGACAAAAAAAAAATTCCATAAAACCCTAAACTGTTATGGCCAATGGACAGAAACCTAGGTCAAGAGCAGCAGAAAATGGTACCTACATATATTGCCTAACTTGAACGTAGAAGGTGCTACTCTTAATCAAAAATCTAATTTTAGTAATTTTTCCTATTTAAATGAAAAAAAATGAAATAAAATTCTCCAAAAAAATTTGAGCAGAGCTCCATCAACAGTGAAGATAGGCAAAAGTGCTTGTTTTCATTTTCCACTCGTGTTTTGTGTTTTAAAAAAAATAGTAAATTTTAGTTGGATTTTTTTATTTTAATTTGGAAAAATCATAAAAATGAGATCTTTGATAGACTAACCCCTTCCATGTTCGATTTAGGCAATATGTGTGCATAACTTTTTTTACGCCTCTCAACGTGTTCTATCCATTGGCCGCAATAGTTTATGGCTTTATGAGACATTTTTTTTGTTCATTTCACACACTGAGATCATTTTTCATCAAAATCTCCGGGAACACTTCATGAGGTTCCCTACTCTCTCATTCCTAATCAGTGAAAAGTCACTGATAAACAGTCAAAATTGCAGGACAGGAAAAATCAGTGAAATTCATTGATTTTCAGTGATTTTTCACTGATTATTTAAAGGAATTTTACAAATTTTTCAGTGAATTTCATAAAATATCACTGAGTTTTCATTGAATTTTCACTGATTTCCAGTGATTTTCTTTCACTGACTTGCTTCCAGTGAAAAAATTTTCACTGATTTATTACTGTGCTACAATTCTAACTGTTTTTCAGTGTTTTTTGATCAAATTCACTGATTCAAAGATTGGAGAGTCCTGCAACTTGCGACGTACAATTTTGAAACCCATTGACCATTATTGAAGGGAAGTTGAGTTAAGGATTTCTAAAGTGCATACTCTCTCATTCTGAATCAGTGAAAAGTCACTGATAAACAGTCAAAATTGCAGGGCAGGAAAAATTACCGAAATTCACTGATTTTCAGCGAATTTTCGCTGACTTTTTAAAGATTTTCACTGATTTTTCAGCAAATTTCAAAAATTTCACTGACCTTTTAGTTGAATGTTCACTGATTTTCCAGTGATTTTCCTCATTGATCTGTTTTCAGTAAAAAAATGTTCACTGATTTTCTCCTGTGCTGCAATTCTGACTGTTTCTTAGTATGATTTTCGATAATTTTTACTGATTTATAATTGAGAGAGTAGGTATAGGTAGGTACTTTACTTTTACCTATGATCATTTAGATTAAATGGAGAAAATATGTACTTAAGTATTAGATTTTGATAAAAATTGACGAAGTAATTCACTTTGAGCGAAAGACCTCTCAAAGAAATTTTAATCCCCCTCCCTAGGCCAAAAAAAAACAGTAAATAGAAGATCTCAAAGTGGTGTCATTTTTGCAAAAAAATACGTTTTTTTTCGCCACTTTTAGCTAATGCCACTTGCTAGGGACTTCAGTCCACCTCCTACCTCCATACCACCAAAAAAGTGCGATTTGAAATTCTACACTTCCCTGAATCATTGACCTTGAAACAGAATATTTACCACATTTTGTCCTCCACAAAAAACCGTTGAAAAGTTCTACGTAGGTCTTGGATTTTAAAATTTATTGATTTTTACTAAATTTAAATCGATTATTCAAGCACCTCAAAAACGCGCAAAAAATTTCTTGGCAACCTAAGTACAAACTAAGAATAGTAATTGGAAAATTAAAAAAAATCATAGCAATGCTGCCAATTGCACTCTGATCAAAAAAATTTTGACATACTTTTCAAGCCACGAAATAAACATCTTAAATTTTTTGAAAATCTCGTAAATCAAAATGTAGTTGACAACATCGCAATGAAAGATTTTTGAAAAAATTAATCAAAAAATTATCCTAGGTGATTATGAAATTTTAGACGTTCTTCGACTCGAATGCTATTTCCCTCAATTTTTCTGAATCAAAAATTCAAAATTTTCAACTTTTTAGAGATAAAAACTATAGAAAGCATCGTTTATGGAAAATTTTGCCAAAAAGTAAACAATTTCATACGTAATCTAAAAAGACCCCTATGGACCATTTTTATGGGGCTTTCTTCAGTGCAGGAAAATTCAACATTTTCTGGAGACTCTAGAACGCCTCGAAACCACCTCCAAAACCGATTTGTAGGTCCAAAATAGGATATCTACCAACTTTCAGCGTTTTATGATTTTTTTAATTTTGTCCAGGAAAATTTTCCGCAAAAAATATGGATTTGAGCTCGAAGGTACAAATTTCAGAAAATTGCGCTTTAATCGATCTAATAGGTCACCATCTCTATTATGGATAATCCCCGATTTGAGGTGCTGAAGTTTATAATTATGGATAATTTTTATGGGCTTTTTCCCAGTGCTGGAAAATTCAAAAATTTTCTGGAGGCTCTGAAATGTCTTGATACCACTTCCAATCGATTTGGGAGACCAAAAATAGGGTATATACCAAATTTTAGCTTTTTTCGTTGATTAGTAATACGGACTTTTTAGCTAAAATAAAGCCCAAACCCAAAATAAAATAGCAGAAAGGGGAAGTTTCGGATATAAGCTCAGTAAGGCATGTATTTCAATATTCCCGAACTTCCCTAAAATTGATAAGTACTTTGACCCCTTTTTGGGGGGTGAGGGGGTTCAAATTTTGGGTTTTCGCCCATAACTTTCGAAATTACGCATTTACGAAAAAAAAGTTGAAACAAAAATTGTAGAGAATTAAAAAACAAATAATTTTGTTTTTTATAGTTTTTTCCTAGGACGTCGTGGAAGGGAGCTGGGGCCTTTCGAAAAAAAACTATTTTGAAACTTCTCTATTAACAGAAATAATTGCCAAAAATCGGGTTAATCGACTTTTGGGAGCGGTTTTTTCGCATAGTAAATCCCATTACTATGTAGAACAAGAAAAATGTATAGCCGACCCCTCATCTCAAAGTAGGGGGGTGGGCCCTCCGTAGAAAAAGTCGCGTTTTCCCCCAAGCATAGCTCGGCTATAGTGAAAAATTCGAAAAATTGGCTCAAATAAACGTTGTAGAGTGTTGAAAGACGGACATTTTACTTTTTTTACTTTTTTTCTGCGTGGTCTTGGAAGCGAGTTATTGCAAGAAGAAAAAAAGCTGCGCGGCGTTCAAAAATTTTTCATCAACTGAATAAATTACGCATGTGTAGATCTAGTATAAAATCTAGCGAACCGATAGCCCAAAAAGTGGAGTTCTGGGGTTTTTGTGATCACTGAACTCGATTTTTATAGTCATTTAACCCTTGAACCCAAATTAGGCCTCAAAAAGCGAGGTTCAAAATTCGTAAAAAAGTTTTGAACGCTGCACTGAGAGAAAAAATTGTGGCGATATTGACTTCAAATTGTGGAAAAACTTATCCAGTCCGAGTTTGTGATGCTTTTTACCACAGTTCTGGTACTTTTTTTGCCACAACCGTGGTGAAAAGTAAGTACCTACCACATTTGCGGTGAAAAGTACCACAGTTGTGATAAAAAAAGTACCACAACTGTGGTAAAAAGCATCACAAACTCGGACTGGATAAGTTTTTCCACAATTTGTAGTCAATATCGCCACACTGTTATCTCAGTGTGCGCTGATTTTTTTTCTTTTTGCGATAAAATCGTCTCCGCGACCACGTAGAAAAAAAGTAAAACAAGTAAAATGTTCGTCTTTTAACGCTCTACAACGTTTGTTTGAACCAATTTTTCGAATTTTTCACTGTAGCTGAACTATGCTTGGGGGAAAACGCGACTTTTTCTACGGAGGGCCCACCCTCCCCTATTTTGAGATGAGGGGTCGGCTATACATTTTTCTTGTTCTACATAGTAATGGGATGTACTATGCAAAAAAAACTGCTCCCAAAAGTCGATTAACCAGATTTTTGGTAATTATTTCTGTTACTTAATAGAGAATTTTCAAAATAGATTTTTTTCGAAAGGCCCCAGCTCCCTTCCATGGCGTCCTAGGAAAAACCTGTAAAAAACAAAATTATTTGTTTTTTAATTCTCTACAATTTTTGTTTCGACTTTTTTTTCGTAAATGAGTAATTTCAAAAAATTATGGGCGAAAAACCAAAATTTGAACCCCCTCATCCCCAAAAAGGGGTCAAAATACTTATCAATTTTAGGAAAGTTTGGGAATATTGAAATACATGCCTTACTGAGCTTATATCCGAAACTTCCTCTTTCTGCTATTTTTTTGGGGGTCAAAACCTAACAAGTCCGTATTATAGATCAAAGTACCTACCTACCTAATTTTGAAATTTCAAAAATTCGCCAAGATTCGAGAAATTAACTTCATTACTTGGAATTTTGGATATGAAGTTCTTTTATGATGTACTTTCGATTTATTTTAGTTTTGGCTCAAAATTTCACTTCGAATTGAGATACCTCCTTTGTAAGTAAAATATTTCCAAAAATATAAAATTTTTATAAAAATAGATTTTTTATAACCGAAGTAAGTATAGGAATTTTTTCTGCGGACGCAAAAATCAGAAAAATTTTCCAGTTCAATCGAATATCTAGACCTACATGAAAGGTCACATCTCACATCATTGATGAATGAAACATACGTATATGAAAGGTTGCCTATATCAAGTATTGCAGGAATTGAATTATTGTTTTTCAACGAAATTTTCATTCAATAGGTAGATCAGTAATGTGTTCAACTTTTATACATCTACGAGGTGTCTAGAAAAAATTCACCAAATACATTTTTTTAAAGAATTAAAAAAAATAAAAAAAATACAATTTTTTAATATCAGGTCTATTATTTGATTTTCGAACTTACTGTAAGAATACAAAAACTAATCAAAATGAATTTTTTTTACTTTTTTGATATTTTTTTCTATTTTTAAACCACATTATACCCTCATATCGTTCTTACACGTTTAATTAACCCAAAGTCTATGTAATTGTTACTAATTCAAGCACGTGTTATGTTTTCATAAACTCTCATTTCCCATTACCAGGTTTTTGCTGAATACTACACCACTGGAAAAATTAGTCTGAATTTCATTCATACATGTATAATTTTATTTACCAAATGAACTGCGCTGACGTAAGTAAATACGTATTATTACGAATATGTACAGCCGAGATTACACGATTCACGAACTATGCATAGGTGTTGAAATGACCTTCTTAATCGGCCATCTGGATCTTCCTTCTATTATGTTAATATTCGCAAGTACAGCTATCCTTCAGTAAATTGGCTTTTTTCACTTTTGTTTGTATTTTTTTTTCTCATTTCACAGTTTAACTTCCTTGACGATCACCGTTTTAAACATGTAATAAACGAGATAAAATAGGAACTATGTACTTAGGAATAAATTCGCGGAACTGGTTCCTTAGTGTATTGTCTCTGTATTTAAAAAAATGGTCGCAAGGTTAGAAGGAGTGTAGAAACATTTTGCACGCTTCAATAATAACCGAAAGGTTGACATTTAATTAAAGTTTATACGTATCGATTTTGGTACGTATAATTTTCATCCTTGATGACAAATAAGACTGAAGCAATGACAGGAAGTTAACGAACGATTATTTGTAAAAGATTTATTACTAATCAAAAAATTGGCAACAATTATCAATATAATACTAATCTTGTTAAAATGTACATTTTTAATAGCTTTTTTTAAATTATTTACAAAATAGGAAAATTCTAAAAATAATTAAACAATTATTAACAAAATTTGTAGGTATGTAGGAAAAAAATTCATTATATTCAGACTTGAATATGTATAACCTTACGGAAAATACAAAATAGCAAAAAAAATTACTACGAATAAAAAATAAAAAAAAAAGGAATGGAACATAATTGTCATGAGTTTCGCATACGTAGCTACCACAAGAAAAATCCATCTGTGTACAGTACAGAGGCTAATTTAACCATCTAACTCATTCTACATGCTTCTAGAAAGTTTCGCTAATTAAGTAGTATCGCTCTAGCTCGATAAATCTCGCGAGATATTTCAAATTATTGAATCGTCTTAAAAAAAACAACCGATACGATCAATAATTTAGGCTAATTGAAGTTGACGAAATTAATATACGTTACTACAGAAGCTATAACGCCTTTTGTAGAAAACAAAATGATACTTGGATGGTGAAATTTACAGAACTTTGTTTGTCGTCGAAGTTGAATTGCCATTGAGGTAATCTTCGTAATCGGTTTTCATAACACATCGCGTATTCGTATCTTCGGCACGGATATTGCAATTGGCGAATAAAGTTTCCGTTTGAGTTTCCGTGCTCACTTTGTTCTTCTGTTGGTAATTATTATTAGTTTCGTATAGCTGGAAAGAGAGAAGGGTGGGGGTAAGATTGGGTATGAATGATGGTTATGTTGAGACTTTGAGGTGATGAGATACTTACAGTTTTACGACGCATGCTGTGCTTCGGCGATGCTTGGTTCTTTTTATAACGCAGCTTTTTTGATTTTGTTAGTACAATTGATTCGGGACGGTTTGTGTTACTTAATTGAGCATATAACTGGACTTTATTGCTGATCTGGAATAAAAAATTAAGATATTGTTAGAAATTATGAAGAATTGAATATTTTTAATATAAATTAGTAATTTTCGATAGAAACTCGTGATTAAATGGGCATTTTGAAGAAAAGTGGACCTCAACTTTCTGACAAGACAAAATGTTCAAAAAAATAAATTTTCATTTTTGACTCTTTTTTGGGGGAAATTTTCGTCATTAAAATATAAAATGGTTGCTTTTTAAGAATTTTAAAAATCAGAAGCTCGATAATTGGTTGCCCTCCCCCTCTCACAATTTTTTCATAAGAAATAAGAAATTCAATAAAGTTCAACGATTAAAGTTTAAATATGAGATTTGAATAGGTGAAAAAGATCGATGAACTAACAACAAATTGAAAAATTGAAAACAAAGTCAATTTAAACTAAAAATTTTGAAATTGCTTAATTTTTTCTCCATCTACTTACATTTTCCGTTTCAATTTTATTACCTATTTTTTTAAAAATTGGATTATGATTTTCAGTAGAATTCCGATTTTTTACAATTATTTTTAAACTTCTTTAAAATTAATACATATAGATGAATTTCAGATGTAAAAATTTGGCTTAATCGCACATTTCTAGTCTTTCAACCAATCAATTCGCTATTTTTAACAGATTTCAGCCGGGGAGTTCCAACTTAATCGACGGAGTTCATTTTTTTCTCATTTTTTAAAAATTAAAAAAACACAGAATTTTTGCTAGAGGTTTTGCAGTGTAGATAGGTACTTAATGTTACAATAAATTTTAGAGATCCTAATCAACAGAAATCAAGACAATCGAAATGTGAATTTTTCAGCTTGAAATGTAGTTCTACGAAATTGAATTGACACCCCCTCCCCTTCGTCAATTTCTCAAGTTTTCTAAAATTATCCAAAACATATAAGAATAAACGTTTTCAAATCGTGTAAAAAAACCAGATGCAATGAAACAATGAAAGTCTTGTGAAGATTTTAAATAATTTTGATAGGATTTTTAATTAAGTTAAAATTGGGTTTTAAAAATTGAAAATTCGAATTCAAAAAATGTTTGAAAACTTGTCTCAAATTATTTCAAAAATTTGAAAATATTTCAAAATTTTTGGAAATTCGTAACAAAACATTCCAAATTTCGTTTTAAAATATTCATTTGAAATTTTGAATAATACTCAAAATAGGTATTCTAATTTTAGTCTGAAAACATATTTTAAAGTTTCTTTCAAAATATTTCAAATGGCACAATATTAAACATTTCGTCTCAATATATGTACTTACTTCAAATTCCGTTTCCAAATAAAAATTTAGAATTCTACCCACAAAGTATTTCAAAATTTCGAATTCTTTTTTAAATAATTTGAATTTAAAAAAAAAATATTTCAAACCCTTAAAATCATTTCAGATTTTGCTTCAAAATATTTATTATATAAAAATATTCAAGATTTTATCCCAAAAAAATTCCAGTTTTAGTTTCAAAAATAGGTAAGCATTTCGAATTCTACCTCAAAATATTTTAATTTTTCCGTTTTGTCTCTAAATATTTCAGATTTCCCATTTTGTCCTAAAGAATTCAAATTTGGTCTCAAAATATTTCAAATTTCATTTCAAAATAAACATTTCTCAAAATTTTTAATTTCGTCTCGAAACAAGTAGGTATTGCAAATTTGCTTTTGAAACATTTCTTCAAATTTAGTCTCAGAATATTCAAAATTTCATGTAAGTACAATTTTTTCAAATTTCGCCTAAGAAATTTCAAATAAAGTCTAAATTTTTTTATAAAATGAGTATTTTGAATTCTATGCACCTCAAAATGTTTCAGAATTTTAATTTTTGTCATGAAAAATTCCATGTTTTGTTTTCAAATACATACTTTAAATTTCGTCTCAAAATATTTAAATTTTTAGCCTCAAAGTGGATAAGTTACTTCGAATTCTACATCGAAATATTTCAAAAAAAAATTTTAAATAATTTCCAACATCTCAAAATATTCAAAATGTTGTCTCAACGTAAGTAATTTGAATTTTCCTTCAAAAAATTAAAGAATTCACCTTGAAAATTTTCAAATTTCTATTCAAACAAGCACTTTAGTTTCAAAGTTTTAACATAATTTTGTTTTCATTTTTTTAGAATTTTTCCGGAAAAATTCAAATATTGTTTGAGATTTTTTGCAAAAATTATTCATTTTTTCAAAACTTTGTTGCCTACTTTCAGAAAAAAAATGCAAGAAAATATGGCCAAATTCTCTTTAAAAATTCAAATTTAAAAAAAAATGCAAGCAGAATTTTAAAAAAATCGGAAACAACTCCTTTGAATTTTGAATTCTATTAGGTGTTTCAATTTTTCAGAATTTTGATTTCAAATCATTCTAAAATATTTTTAAACGTTGGAACATTAGGCTAGTACTAATTTGTACTCTAATCAAGAAATCCTCGACAAAAATTTCAAATTCAATTAAAATTCATAAATAATTTTTTCCATGGTTCTAATTTTATCAGATAATTTCTTGGTCAAAAAAAAACATTATGCCCAAGTTTAGTGTAATTTACCATCTATTGGCCTAATTCTAGCATTAAAAATTGGTACACGATAAATTCGATATTTTGTAAAATTCAAACCACATACTTACATCAGACGAAGATATAGGACTAGCATCATTTAGCGATAGGTCTAAAGATGGAAACGACTCATTTCTATTTAGTTTGTTTGTTCTGTCTGGTCTCCTAATGAATTCTAGACTAGTTTCGTACGGCGCTGCGATTTCATTTCTATTGAATTTGTTTGTTCTGTCTTGGCCTTTACCAGATGAACGTGAGCTTCGTTTACGGTACAACTTGGACGATTGTTTTTCTCGCCTTGAAAACAAACGGAAGGAAGAGAAAAAATTAGCTGATAAAAATCAAGACGCCACTTTCCAGGTAAAATTATTCATTTTGGCAACGTATCCAAATAAACTACGTACAAGCGTCGCATCGGTCAACCGAGTACGAGCGGCGCGACTAAAACGATCACGTATTTTGGCACGATTCATTTTGGCTTTTAATCGCCGTGATAACAGAGTTTGGCGAAGAGAAAAAATTCATTAGTGAAATTTCGCCTCGATCGAGGAAAAGTAAAGGAGATGAACTCCATTAAAAAGTCGTCGTTTTGATCGTGTGCGTACGTAAGACACAGATAATTGTGAATCATCGGTGATGTACATACAAGATTTAAACGTAGTTTGAATTATTGTTTGAAACATAGGTCATTTACGTCGCATCCATCGTTAGTCGCGTCGCTGCTGGCACTAGGACAATTTTTTGATCGTATTTACACGCCGTGATAATACGGTGTAATTAAACTTAAATTATGTCACAGTTATAATATAAAAATTACGTAACCTGCTCGTATTTCAAAGAGTCGAGCTGGGAAAATCACTAGTTCTTAATTATTTTTGCAGCGGATGGGATTTCCACAATCCAAGTCCAATTTTCAGTTCAAATTTTTTCAATTTCTTTAATTTTAATTTTTTTTCAAAGCTGTATCCAATTTTAAAATTTTCCCACCAGTAAAATTTTTTGAATTGAAATGTTCTCAAAATTTTTCCAACTTTGATTTTTGTAATTTTTTAGATTTCTTACATATTTTTTTTTTACGTTTTAAAATTCCTTCTTCGGAAAACATGAAAATGAATTTTTTTTGAAAAATTCAAAGTTCGAACATTTTTTTAGAAATTTTTTATTGGAAAAATTTCATAATTGAAAAAAAAGAAAGTTTTGAAATTATTGGAAACAATTTTCGAGATGGAAAATTTTTTGAAAAATATGAAGTTGAAAAAAAATTGATGAAATTCAAGTTGAAAAAATTTTTAACACTAAAATTCGCTCAACTGTGATTTTAAAAAAAAATTTCAACTTCATATTTTCTAAAAATTTATTTCAACTCGAAAATTTTTCCTCAATTTTTTCCCAATTTTGGATTAAAAAAATTTAACTGTTTTCCAAAAATTTCTTCAGCTCTAACTTAATAATTGAAAACATTTTTTTTTTTTAATTCAAGTTTAGGTATAAAAATGTTACTATTGAAAAAATTTTCAAATTGAATACAATTTTGAAAAAAATTTAGAATAAATTAAAGAAATTGGATAAAATTAAACTCAAGAATTAGAATAAATTTTTTTGAAAAAAATTTATAAAAAGGAATTGGAAAAAATTGAACTTAAGAATTGGAATAAATTTGGACTTTTTCGTCGAAATTCCATTCGAGGTAAAAATAATTAGAAGCTAGTGCAAACATCTGGTACATCAGCTTACCTCATTAAATCGCGCTTTTTTTGTTCAATTTCGAATATGGCGCTGCTCAATTCGTTATATAGCTCATTGGCTCGAGCTAACTTTCGTTCGTAGTGCTCTCGAATGTCGTGAGCGTGTTTTAGCTCGACTTCGCGTTTTCTAATGAGATCATCTTCGAATTTTATCACATTGCTATCACTACTTTGAATATGTAACATCCTGAGTCTAATTTCTTCCTTCCACACGGCCTGTAAATTAAGAAAATTGGATTAGCTCGAGGTGGAAAAAGTCATACAGGGAGGATGTCAAATTTCGACAGCTGTACCTGTATTTTGAAGTATTCTTCCGACGGTTTGTTTAATACAGACTGAGAAGCGATATCCAAATGGATCAGTATATGTTTAAACGAAGGCCTGTTACGTGGCTTCGGATTCCAGCACTGAGTAATTAATAATTTAAAGCCATCCGGTAACGAGGATGGAATTGGTAAATGCAGAGAGTTACTACCGACGCCCCAAATTATGGCCGAAGAGTCGACATCTTTGTATGGTGCTTCGCAGGTCAAAAGTTCCCATAATACGACACCGTAAGACCTACGAATCGAGGAAAAATCATTATAGGCGATTCGATCGACAGTTAGATTAATTTCAATAAGAAATACGTACCAAATGTCGACTTTTTCTGAACAAGGCTCGTTACGTATAATTTCCGGCGCCATCCAGGCGACCGTACCTGCAAAACTCATCTTTGTGCTGATCTCGTTCCATTCACGACAAGTGCCGAAGTCGCTAATTTTCACGATTTCGTGTTGTCCGATAAGAACACTAAAAAAATAGGAAAAAATTCAGATTAAAATGCGAATAAATAACGACGAATTTTCATCGCAGCTTTATTCAACTTACTTTGGGCTTTTGAGATCTCTGTGAATAATTTTATTGTTATGCAGGTAATTCATACCGGAGGCGATTTGCTTGGCCCAGGTGACAAATCTAATCGGTGGTATTTCTTCGCCATCTTTTAATAAATTATAAAGCGGTCCGTAAGGGCAATATTCCATCACAATACAATAACAAGGCGCTTGTGTGCATACTCCTCTGTGAAAATATTAACAAGTAATTAGTAAGTATGGAGAAGATATAGTAGGAAAAATTATACATAAAATGCGAGGCTTACTTGAACTGAACAATATTCGGATGATTTAGTTTTCGTAGGTGCTTAATATCAGTCTCTTTTTGATCTCGGACTTTTTTAACGGCGACGGTGGTGTTTTTATATTTTCCACTGAATACGGCCCCTTGTGCGCCCGAGCCTAGCCACTGTAAGTCGCTTATTGATTCGAAAGCGATTTCCCATTCGTCGTCTGGAATTGAGAAAGAAACAGAGATGAGTTTAGTATTTTATGATTTTAGTTAGAATCGAAGGATGAATTTTTGATTGGGAACTAATTCTTGCAGATTTTACCCAATTTTCAGAATTATATATTGGCCATTGTAAATTTTTGACAAATTTTGTAGAAAATGATCCAGCTATAAGGTGACATAGGCGAATCAGTGTATTTCGCTTTTGTCAATTTTTCCCTCAAAAATTGCTCTATCACAAAAAAAAATTAGACATTGAACCCCAAAATTATATCCCTACCTCTCAAAATATGATTTTTACCCTTTGAACCTCGTTCCAGGTCTTTTCAATCCATTGAAGCAAAATTTGGTGAATTGTAGGGGACATTGCATATAAACACTCACAAATTTTTCAGATTTTTTTGTCCTCAAAAATGACCCTAAAAGGGATTTTTAGTAAATACGAGTAGAAAAAATTGAAAAATCTCACAAGTGCTTGGATGTATTCTGCACTCGCCGAAATTTTTTCAAATTTTTTGGATCGATAGCACTCATGAAATTGTCCATGAACCGTTTTTTCTTTCATTTTCCATCAAAATTAAAGAGGAAAAATGATTAATTCAGAAGACTAATGACAAATTCATTTTCAGCAGGTCAAACAACCTCTTCAACTGATATATGGGTAACCATTTTACTCAAATTCTAAAATTCATTTTTTTTTTGATTTTTCATGACTGATTAAAAAATTTGGACAAAAAAGTGAATTTTGCCAATTTGATAAAAATGATCTAGAAAAGTGTTCATCAGGATATTTTGACGCACTGAATATGATTTTGATGTTAGTTTTTCTATTTTATTATTTCTTCTCATCAATTTTGGAAAAAACAGTTTTAAAGGATTTTCGTGAATGCCACTGGCTCAAAAAATCTGACAAAATTTAGAAGGGATTAGAATATACTCGAGCATAGGTGATATTTATTTGATTTTTTAAAATCATATTTGCCATACTGGCTTCCGAATTTTTCAAAACCCGTTTCAAGGTTATTTTTGAGATTAAAAAAATCTGAGAAAAATTGTAAATATTTAGTAGGGGAAGTGAAAAAAAAACCTAAGACTGGATTTTGATAAAAATTCGGAGCCAATAGACCTCAAAATGGAGGCATTAAAAAAACTCGAGTATTTTCTGCCATTTTTAGGAAGTGCCTTCTGCAGGGAATTTTGAAAAATTTCTCTAGAAAGGTGCAATTCAAATTCGTCAACCTTGAATTTGGGTATAACTTTTTGACCTCTACAAAGGGGTTGAAAAGTTGCAATCCCGAATTTAAGGTTTTTCAATTTTTACGAAATTCAAATAGCTCGCCCAAACACGTCAAATTGAGCCGAAAAATTTTTGATGAAAATTTTCAACGATTTACACGACAGTGGTGCCAACTGCATTTTAATTTACGAAATTTTCTTAAAATAATTTAAATTGTTCATTCAGTGGCTTGAAAAGTAAATTTTTCTGGCTATTAAAATAGATTTCAATTTTTTGTAGCAGTGCTGCCAACAGAAATTTCCTTTTTGAATTCGATAAAAATCAAAAATTCTTCAAAATTTTCTACCTGCAACTTTTCAACTCTCTGTGAGAGCCGTGAGAGGGTAAAAATGGCTCTCAATTTCAAGGTCAGAGATTCAGGGAGATGTAGAAACTCAAATCGAAACTTTTTGAAGATGTGGCTGAAGTTCCTATCGAGTGGCAGTATCCAAAGATGGAAAAAATCCGAGGTTTTTGAAAATGACACCATTTTGAAGCCTCTCAGCTCCATTCATTTTTAAGCTGAGGAGCTCAAAATTTTTCTGGGAGGTCTCCCATTCAAAGAAACCGACCTTGTCAATTTTGCTCTAAATCCATAATACGTCTGTTTTCCTCTCCACCTCAATCCACACCTATCAACATCCCTGTCTCATAACCTACCTCTTTACGAAAATTCTCAACGAGACACGATTTAAACCCAAATTTGAAGCAAATCTTCACCTAAGAAAGTTTAAGAGCCATTTTCCAACACAACCCTCCCCAATAACCTTCAAATTAAACCAAGTAGGTATCAAATTGTAATCAGCACTCACTTTGTAGATGGCTTTTCACCTCAGCCGAAGTAACTTTTCCGACGAACATACAAAATGGACTAAGGCATCCTAATAATCCGCCAAACCAACCAGCTTGTTCGCATTCTTTGCCTTGTTTATTCTGGACGGTTAGCTCGGTTATATTCGGAGGACTTGGGTTAATACTAAGCTGGCCCACTCCTGCTTCGATACATAATACTCTGCAATCGAATAAACCATACACAATTAAAACGAAAATTCTTTCGCTAGAACTTAAACCGTAATGACTTTACGAGATAAACTTACCCATTGGATTTCTGCTCGAATTCACCATATTCCTCTTTCTCTTGCGTATCGTCGTCTTTTCTGCAATAAAACCCACGTATTATGTTACTGCCGTTATACACCATGTTGATAAATACTCGAAAAATAAATACTAGTGGATTAACATAATTTATACGACTTTAATTTTTCATGAAATATTTATCGAAAAAGAAACCATCCAAGGTAATTTTACTACTCGAGAGAAAGAGAAAGAGAAACAAAACAACGTCTGTGGTAAAATCGCACCATCGTATTACCACCTCCACCTAACTCGACACAGGTAATACTTGACTTATTGTGCATACCTGGATGGTAATCAAAGAGATAACGTCGTGACACACTTGACCACCTGAAGTCTGAAGTTTGAACTTGAACGAAGGAATAATTTTCGTGATGGATAAGTTATCGTAAATTTTACAAGCTTTGGGTCGGTATACGAGGTAGCTTTAATTAATACATTTTTTTTCGCAACCAAACCGTTCTACAAAAGTAACATTGAACTTGAATATTTCTATGTCAATGTATACGAACGACTTTCCTTATCATGCCTACATTCGTAGACGAGGGACGAGGTGACTCGAATTGTTGAATATACATACAAAGGAAAATATTTGCACTTAGATAATATAAATATTTAAACTGACGAGTCATATTCGTACGACGACGAAAATTTTGTTTTTGTTTAGGAAAAATAACCACCGAAAGTAACCTAATTTCGAGCATTTTCTAAGAAACTATACGCCTCCTGTTTTGGCATCAATGAAACAGTACGTAACGCGACGAAAAAAAAATCGATTTCATCTCGCATCCTACATTTTTTTGGTGAGAGCCAAAGGAGGAGAAAGGGATTCGAAAAACAAACATTTTTGAGTTAGGCTAGTAGATACCTGTACAGTGTACCTATTTCAAAAATTAAAAAAAATTCTGTATTCGACTTTTGAAAAAATGAAAATAATAAACTAGGTACACTTTCTGAAGAAATTGCATCATTTTCATAGGCTAGGAAAAAATAGGTAGGTACCTAAAAAGGTCCAATTTTGGGCTTAATTTGCTGAAATAGGCTGTTGAAAGACTTTTGGCTGTTTGTGTACCAACGTGACGTTATATTCCGTGCCATATAATCGATGAATAAAAACATTAATTTGAAAAGGGGTTACTAGATTTCAACCTACGCGCATCAGCTTGCAAAACACATCGAACAGAAAGCAGTATTAGATAATATAAAACAAAACACCGTACAGTTTAATCGTAGCATGTAATACGTATGCGTGGTATTTGTGAAATAGGCTTAAGTTCCCCATTCAAAAGCAACTTTTAGTTTTGTTACGCTACAAAAATTTTGTTGCGCAGAAATTTATGGATCTTTTAATATGTTTCAACGGACCCTTCGGTTTTCTCAATTATTTCCTGGATTTGGATAAATGCCTACTAATGTTCAAATAGGTATTTGGTCAACTCTTCAGTCTACTAAACTTGAATTAAATTTTTTTAGAGCTGATAGTGCAATTTTTCGCGAGAAAATTATGAAATGGGATTTTATAGAATTCTGAATAATGTAACTTTGACATAGTATTTTTTTAATCAGAATTTTGGTTTTATTGAAGGGGGGGAGGGATTTTTCATTTTTACGATTTTTAAAAGTAGTTTTCTGGGTTTTCTTCAGATATCCTTACAAAAAAGTACTGAAGTTTGATATTATTGTAGAACAATATTAATAAAACAAATTTTTAGAAGAAATTCAAATTTAAAGACTAGAGGATCAATAACCTCCATCAGAATCACCAAAATGGGATAAGAGGACATGGTGAGGCACAAAGGAAGTCTAGGTTTGATGAAGTTTTTTTTTAAGAAGATTCAGAGATCAAGGCTGCTTTAATCTTTCCTTAGGGACACCAGAATATCATAACTTTGAGTTCAAGAAATATTGTTCTAATTCTAAATAGGTATATTGTAATTTGAGATTTGTTGTAGGCCACTCAGTTTTAAAGCTAGGAATTTTGAGAAGTAGCCACATTCAACAATTTTTTCAAGAGATCAGAATCATTTTGGGAAGGTCAGGCCTTTCCTTGACGAAAGCCATGGTGGATCTAGAATTTCAAGACCTTTTTAATTTTTTTAATGAAATTTTGAAAAATATTAATTATTTTTTTGTGAGAATCAAGATTATTGACCCCCACAAAAACGAAGAAAGAAAATTTATATTGAAAAAATTATTTAAGTATTAAAATTTTATGATTTTTTTCAACATTTGAGTCTCTGAGGAAAATGAAATGAAATGTTTTCGGAATAAGATTTTATTTCTGGCAGAATTCAAAAGATCATAATTCAAAGGTACCTCAACGAACAGAAATCGTTTCAGATTTTTAGACCATACTGAAAATTTATTTTCTGAGGAAAATGTTACAGAATGGGATTTTAAAAAGACCCCTCCCCCTCCTCATTCTACAATATATGTATTATTGTCAATTTTTCACAAATCTCGCACTTTTTTAGGTACTTTGGAAATTTAGGATTTAATTATTCAAACTTTAACCCGAGAATTACAAAATTGTATCTAATATTCACAATTTTACTGCCCCAACAAAGGTGAAAGAAGCTGTCTCATTGAGGGCAGAAAATCGAAATTTTCCTGCTGAATTAGAATTTTCTTTAGATTTGTCCAACTCCAAGAGCGATTTTCCCCATTGGTACTCAAAATAAAAAATTTCCAGAAAAAATTCATAGATCATTTAGCTCATCAACTTTGAAAATTGTTTGACTCAAAATCAATTTTTTCAACTAAAAATGTCATGAGAAGGGGCAAGAAGCTTACTGTACTGTGTACTTGTCCCTTATTTTATCTGATCCTGACTGTCCTCTACAACAAAGAAATGAGAAACTGATCCAGTGACGTTTTAAATGATCCCAACTTGCCAGTCCAAAATCAAGAAAAATGGATCTACGAATGGTGGGGAAGGGAATTCCCCCACAGGTCGAAAATGAGTTGTAAAACGTTTTTAAAAAATCATGTCATTTTTTGTTTTTCAAACAAAATTTTTCAACAAATCTTAATTTTTCTTTGCAGGGACTATACCTATCAATAATCTCAATATTTTGGAAAAATTTTCAAAAACTATGCCATTTTTCAATTGAAGATAGCACCTGCAAAGTGTTGATTTCGAGAAAAATGAGAAAAAGCTGTCCTATGGAGGGGAAACGAGATATTTAAAATCTGTTTTAGGGAATGGAAAGGGTCAACCTTCACTCACCTGGTGACACCATTTTTTTTTTTGGAAAACAGAAAATCAGTGTTGCTGCAGCACGCTAAAAAAAATGCTGCAGTTAGGTCACTTTGCAGGTATGAAAAGGTCATTTACTGATAAAATCAGGTAAAATGTGTTTAAGCAAAAATGAAAATTAATTGTGATCTAATGAACAAAAAAAACTGAAATTTGGTATATATCCTATTTTTGACATCGCAAATCGATTGGAAGTAGTTTCAAGACGTTTTGGAGTCTCCAGAAAATTTTAGAATTTTTAAGCACTATAAAAAGGTCTGTAAAAACGATCCATATGAACTTTAGCACCTAAAAACAGATTACTAATGTGGTGCCTCACATATACTAATATGTAGGTGGCCCCACAATCTCAAAAATCACAATTTTGCACTTGGGCCACATTGCAGGTCATATCTTCAATTTTTTATCGCATCTTTCCTAATGAAAATATTTTTTTTTAAATCACATAAAAAATCATGTTTTCTACTTGAAATTTTCATCTGGATTTGTGACTGTATCAACTAAAGGAAAATTATTGTGGAAGATAGAAGGGTACTAAAAAGTAGATAAAATTATAGGTATCCACTCCTCGTCCTCGATGTGATTCCCATTCCCTAATTTTCCAGCTCAAAATATACGAAATGCTCGCTCTCCTCATTTTTCTATTAAAAAAAGGGCATTGCTCTTGCAGATTTATTTTTCCAACTCAAATTATACAATTTTAGTAATTTTAAAATAGCAATCAGCCTTCAATCGCAATTAATCAGTAGATTTTCAACGCAGCCATAATTGAAATTTTTACGGGTGTTTTATGACATTTTACCACCGAAAAAATTACTCGATGTTACAATTTTTTTAATTCAAATTGTTTCAGTGTCTCAAATGAGAAAATAATCTCAAAAAATATTAAAATCTGTGAAAAGTCGAAAATTTCCCTTGAAAATTATCAAACCAAAATTTGTCAACAAAAGGCTATCGATGGAAAAGGATATGCCATGGGTCGAGGGTCAGGGACCAAGGGACCAGAATGAACTCACGCACCACCAGGACTGAATATAAGAATTCATATTAATCAAAATGATGAAAATATCGAAATCGATCAATACTTTTAATATTCGTATTCAATCGAGATTAAGACATATATACCTATCGAAGTACCTTCCCCTCCCCGCTGCCCCACCCATTCTGCCGAATTACCGTTCTTCGACATCAAATAAAACTACGTCAGAAAAAAAATCACCGCGTCAGCATTCCCAATACGCCGACGTAGCTAGACCTACGTAATAAGCAAACACGAGATTCGACATTATTCGCGCAACTTCTTAACCCAATGCGTAGAATTTTTCGCAAAAACTCCTACCGTAATTATTAAGACGGCGATTATAATCGAAATAAAAATACGAAACTATCTGGCGCTCCAAAGAAGAGAAAAATTACCGGCGATGTGATAGACTAGCTGTCAGGCCACATAATAACCTGTACAATTAAAATATTGTAAACGTCTGCGTATTATTTACATAGTCTGCGTGCTATTCACATTGTGCGAGCATTATCGGTTCGCTTTGACGTCAAAAGTATGACAAATATTTTGCATACGTAATGCTGCGTCCGTATGTATCTTTTGAGTGCAATATAATGTGTGTTTTAGAATACTACGAAAATCTAGCACCATCTAACACATCCACGTTTAAGCCAAGTCTCGAGGAATACGCGCCCAGGTATCTCCGCGTCGATGAGTCATACAGCCATGCTACCTTTTCATACCACTAGGCATTGGCCGGAGCGTTTTCGCCATCCCTCTTTCCTCTTCCACCCAACCACAAAAGGCTGATTGTGAGAAGGGGGTTGGAGGAAATGGAAACTGGTCTTTAGAGACGTCGAGAGAAGAGAATTGTGTAATTTGTACAGGTAACTCGTGGTTTTATGTAGAATGTCTGTGAGATGGATCAGGTGCGGTGGACGATGGATTCGTATTCGACAGTATTTCTACGAGATTTTTTGCTGGAGATGAGAAGACGGATGGATAAAATGGGTCAATATTTCAAGCAATTTGAAAAAGGTGCTGACTATTCTAGCTTGAGAATGAAGGGAGGAGGAGGAGGAATAAAGAACAAATTTTTCGCTCAGACCAATATGCATGCTACGTATACTACGTAACAGCTACGTAGTAGGTATTTTGATGGTTTTATTTTTTCGAAGTATGAATCATGAAAAATAAGTATTTTAAACGCCCTATCAGCACTGAATTTTTCCATTCTAGATATCATTTCTATCGTTCAATGAGCAGAATGTGAATTTGATGTACCTACAAAATTATCCCGAGTAAGCTTACGAAAGAATGATATTTTCAAGAGGTCTAGCCATAATTTCACACTTGCCTCGGACAATTTTCTAATCAAACCTTGATTTTTTTTGGTACTCGAGATTTGGCATTTTATTGAGTTAAATTGCATCAAGAAGCAAGAAAAGAGCAATATTTCAACCGAGATTTGATTTTTTTTGAGAACGAGAGACGTATTTTTTTTCATAATTTTGATAATCAATGTTGCAAAGAATATAAAAGAGATTTTTAAAACGTCTGAAAGAAGAAAGGGGCCAAGAATTGGTCCAAAATTGACATCGAGAGGAAAACTGAACAATGCTTCAAATTTAAGAGGGGCCGGGGGGGGGCTACAGAGATACTAAAATTTTTTTTGAATCGATATAAAATATATCCATCCTTGGGGTTTTTTAAGCACTGCAAATTGCATACTCTCTCATTTTTAATCAGTGAAAGGTCACTGATTGATAATCAGAATCGCAGCACAGGAAAAATCAGCGAAACTCTTTGATTTTCAGCGGATTTTCACTGATTTTTCCAAGAATTTCACTGATTTTTCAGCAAATTTCGGAGATTTTACTGACCTTTTTAGTGAAGTTTTAGTGATTTTTCAGCAATTTTTCACTGATTTATTACTGTGCTGCAATTCTGACTGTTTTCTAGTGATTTTCGATAACTTTCACTGATTTATAAAGGAGAGAGTACAAAAGAACCCTACGTTGAATTTTTCACTAAAATTTTCCAATTTTCCAATTTTCTGAGACAAAATGGCAGAAAAGCCAAGTTTCAAGGTTAGTATTTGATTTTAATTCCTGATTATTTCGAAAATATTGATAGGGGCTACCAAAGTTTTCTCATTGGAGGGGCAAAAAATCGAAAATTTCCGGATTAAATGAAATTTTTCTGATTTTTAAAAATTTCATAACTAAAGCATAATTTTTGAGCTGAGAATTCAATCTTGACGATATTGAAAGGAGTGCTAGCTGTTTTTTACCCTTTCTCTCCACTCGACCTGGCTCTCGGAGTTGGTCAGATTCCTATTTGAGTAAAATTTTCTGGTCATTTTTTTAAACACATTTTTGAACTCTTCGATGTCGATATTTTTCAAAATCGATATCATAATTTCATTCGGGATTTCATTTGTTCTTTTTTAGAGATGGAAGGGGGGGGGGGGGTAAAAATTGAAAATTTTTGACTGAAATGAAATTTTTCTGATTTTTCAAACTTTTACAACTAAAGCATAATTTTTGAGCTGAGAATTCAATCTTGACGATATTGAAAGGAGTGCAAGCTGTTTTTTACCCCTTCTCTCCACTCGACCTGGCTCTCGGAGTTGGTCAGATTCCTATTTGAGTAAAATTTTCTGGCCATTTTTTTTAAACACATTTTATTTTTTTAAGAGATGGAGGGAGGGGGGGTAAAAATTAAAAATTTTAAACTGAAATTAAATTTTTCTGATTTTTCCAAATTCTTTGACCCAAACTTAGACTGAGAATTCAATCTTGTCAATATTGAGGAGTGTGCAAATTGCTCTATTTATCCCCCCCCCTCCCCACCATTAAATCCGGCTCTCGGATTTGATGGCAAAATATTGCTCGAATAAATTTTTGCCATCATTCTTGAACTATTCGATATCGACATTTCTTAAAATCGATTTATCAGCTTATTCGAGGTATCGGCATCATCATTTTATAAGATTTTTCATCCAGAGAAGAACAAAATTGGTGGTTTTTGATGCGATAGAGGGGGAGGGGAGGGGGAGTAAAAATCAAGAATTTTTGATTGAAATGAAATTTTCTCGATTTTTTCAAATAAACCGAATTTTACGACTGAAAATTCAATCCTGTCAATAAAGAAGGGACCGCAAGCTGTTTCTTTATCCCTCCCTCTGCTTGATCTGGTCTTGGAGTTGGCCAAATGTCGCTTTGAATAGGTAAATATTGGCGGTCATTCTTTAAAAATACATTTTTGAAGTATTCGATATCGATATTTTTCGAAATTCATCATCGATACATCGATTTATTTGAGGTTATCACCATTTCATTAGACTTTTCATTCTAGGAAGAACGATGCTGGCGATGGTTTTTTTGATAGAAGGGTGAGGGAGGGAGGGGAAAATTTGAAAATTTTCGACTTGAATCGAATTTTCAATTCAAAATTCAATTTCTTTCAATTTTTTCAACTTGAAATACACCAAACTTTTCAAATTTTCTTCAAGATAGATCATTACTTCGGCAACTTTTTTCAAATGCAACACAATTTCGTCACTTCCAGAGCGAAGAACCCCCTTTCTGCTCCCTCCCTTCCAATCCAGCCCTCATTCCATCCCTTTCAAATTGAAAAACTAAATAAAAACGCCAAAAAAGTTCGAAATCCGCATACGTCTCGAAGTTCAACCAACCAAAAACCCTTCGCTGGATATCACTCGACCACGAACCCAACACGAGGAATTTATCGCAATGTATGTTAATTTCAGCTCATATTGAGGTCATTCGTACCGACCACGAAGGAAAAAAATTCGAAATATTTCAAAGCCAAGGATACGCCGGTATTTTAGCTCGTGTCTCACCGAAAGTATAATAATTCTTAACGCGCTTCTAGGCACCTACAAGGTAAATATTTCGCTAAATTACAGAAGACACACATTTTCTAAACGGTAACACAATAGAGAACAGGAAAGAAAAAAAAAACGATCGAACCAATGCGTCTCCTACGAAGACCAAGGTATTTTTACATCGTGCATATGGAATTTCTTGTCCAAGGTTGTATTCTCTAATAAACTCGACCGACGTTTAAATAAACTCGTCCACGATATATAATCCGACACTCCAGGAGAAAAAAAACACCAAAAGATAGGAATGACGATACATTCTCGACAATTCGACATACCACGATTCAAGAAGAGAACTTCATACGTAAACGTAATTGCAGTATACCTCGACGATAGAGAGAAACAGGGGTATTCAAGAGTAGATATACGAACCTCGTACATGGAAAAGCACGTGTCAACGAATGGCTCAATTTCTTAGTAATCGTTTTGAGAAACTGCATTAATCAGCGGCGAAATTTTCCAAGTCAAAGGGATAAATTGTACGTTAAAATTACGCTGCTCGAGAACATGATTACGCGAACGATCAATGTCGACGTTGCGAAGTTTCGATTACATGTACGTAACGTTTGTATCGGCGATTAATCCCCACTATTGTGCGGGCCCGCGATTTTTTCTCATCGCCTATAGGTGCATTCGTCATTAATAATTTATGAAACATATTTTTGAGGCAAAAAACATCAGCCGATTGACGTAGCATATGGCACGTGCGTGGCGCTAGAGTAATAAAAATAGGCTACAGAGTCGATTTACCTACGATTTTTACCAGTTAAATTACCCCTAAGTGGAAATCATCGTCAGGGTCATGTTAAAATGAAATAGGGTCAAATTTCCGTCTCTGGAAAAAGAACCGGTTGATTGATCGGAAATCAAATCAAAATAAAGGTGATTCAGAACGTCATTCTTTCGATTACGAAAAAGTAAACCAATTTTTTCTAGCTGTATGATTCATACGATTAAAAGTTTGAAAAATTGATTAAAATTTGTGGGTGTGAGAGTTTCTGCTCGATCATTGGCGCCTAAATTTTTCGTTTATAAAATTACCTACGTCACAGGTGGATGGGGGTCTGAAAAAAACAACGACGCCGGTACCTACAATTTTTATCAAAAACACCGGCTTATCTGAACTATTACACGGTGCAGTTGGATTTACGACGAGTATGGTATAGGAGCCGGCTACATATAACAATTTTTATTAATCGTGTTTCAAAGTTGTGCTTTGGTGTGAAGAGACAGACTGCGTGACGTATGGAAAAAAAATTTTCCACTTGGGGAAATCAAGCATACATTATGGGGCAATTCCGCTGTCTTCTTCCTCTCGTTGAAGAAATGTCAATGGTTAATAGGTCAAGTATTACCTAAAGGGCAAGAATCAATAACGAATGAATCGGAGAACGTCAATTACTGATAAGGGGCAAATTTCAACTCAATATTGGACCTTTGAAAAAAATGATCGTAGCATCGAAGATTTTTCAGCCAACGGTATATTTTCCAATTGAATGTGTCACAACAAAAAGGGCATAACTCAGCATATGTCCTGTTTGGTACGACAAGCGATTCGTATTCTCTGAAGTTTTCTCTATCCAATGAGCCCCCTCCCACCTTCCAATATGTTTTCCTCGAAGAGTTATGGCGTTTTTAAAATGCGAAGTTCGCAATTTTGGTACCTACATTACATGTTTGATTTTCGAGAATTTGCGTAATGTTTAATTTTTTCACTGTGCGGGTGATTGTAAAATTTTAAAATTTTAATGAAAAGTTTTTTTAGTCAATTTTTCGTCATAAATTTGAAAAAATAATAAAATTCGTCCAAAATGTATTTTTAGCATTTTTTTGTAACAAGAAAATGAAAAAAAGTTGTCATTTTTCAAAGTGCGATATATCCGCTCCCTGAAGAGATAATTTGAAATTTTTTCACAAAAATGTTTCTTTTTTCATTCTCTTCAACTTTTGTATGAAGATTTTTTTTTAATTTTCACTTCCGGAAAAATTATACGTCATCAAACGTAGAAGGGTCGAAATGAAATTTTGTCACAACAAAAAGGACACATAACTCAACATTTTGTTTTCAATATAGAAAAAAAAAATAAAAAAGATATCAAGTGATGGGCTAGCTGTTTTCTTGTAGCAAAAAGATTAAATTTTAAGGTAAATTTTTTTCCCCAGCTCAATTCCTTAATTTAGTATTAAAAAAAGTATATTCAAACTTCAATCGCGATCTCCCAAAAACGCCATTTTTTCTATATGTCTTTTTTGCTGTGACACGTTCAATTGGAAAATATTTTCAATTCTGATCTCAAATTCATATCCTTGCATAGGGTAAGCGCAAAAAAATCGATCGAAAAAATAAATACAAGGTGTCCTGATTCAATTCAACGAGTTAGTACCATGCAAAAACATCATATTTTGTAATAACATATTGCCAGTTTCAGATATGAAGGAGCAACGGTTACGAATTTTTTCAAAAATTTTCAAAATACAGATTCTCGTACAACTTTTAAAATGAGATCAAAATTATCGAAAGTTTTCATGCTTTTTAATTTTTTCCAAAATTTAAGAATTATGAGGCCATGAAAATAGAAGTAATTGAATCGATATTCGAAATCAACAAATTTATGAGAACCTAACATACCCTTTTTTCAGAACTAGAAAGAGGGGGGAGGTCTAAAGGGCATTTGGGGATAAGGGTTTGGAACAGAAAACCAAGTCAATATTTGAAATCAACGCAATCAAAATAAACAATACGCCTCGCTGTTCGATTTTTTTTCGAAATTAGACGAAAATTCAAAAAGAAACCTTGACTCATCAGGGTCTAAGAATTTCACAGCGAAAATTCATTAGTTATTAATAATGTGAAAGAATATGCCAACTTTTCTAATAAAATTTTCAAAAATATACCTGATTTTGAAATTTTACATCGGTAGTTTTAAATTGAGCTATTTTTGAGAAATTCGACGTTACGACTTAAAAAAAATTTCAAGTGGGGCTGACTTACATTTTCATGATTTTTCAAACTGCCTGGGCAAATTTACTTCAAGTTTTACCAATCTCATGAAATGAGTCCAAAGTCCACACTTCGTTTTTGAATGACAAAAAAGAATGAATTACTTTTGTAAGGAACTAACACTTTCTCCCCATTTTTCCAAATCCAAATTCTGAAAGGCTTAGATGGAAATCGTAGTGTTTCTTTATTCTTTTTTGTAGCGAAATTAACACCTCGAATTTTAGAATTGATTCAAATTGGTATAGAACGACACCTTCAAAGTATCAGATAGACAAAAATTTCGAGCAATTTGTTTTGCGAATAATCGAACCATTTTCCGCAGGCATCGTTAAATTTTCCTGTACGCGGAGCTTTCAAATATTTTTTCAGAACTGCCAAAGCATCTGAAAACCAGAAAATAAAAAGGGAAAAATATTGAATTTTATTTATTATTTTTTTCAAATGCCCATTTCACTATTCAGAGCTGCCCAGCAAAATATTCTAAAATCATCTATCACTCTATCACTTAAAAGTTAAAATATGCACAGCTCACTAGTAAGGGGCAATTTTATAAGTTGAATTTTTTTTAAATTTATTGTGAAAAATGTGAGGAACAGGTCGAGAGAGAAATATATTGGCATTAAAATAGTTCAACAATCAAGTACCGAAAGCTTAGAATTAGTGAATGATCACAAAATGATCATCTAGATGAGTAGAATAGTCAAAATGAAAATGGAATTTCTCAGAAGGGGGGGGGGAATCAAGTCAGCCAGGCAGCAGAAAATTAGTCAATGAGGGCATTTTCATAAAACAAAAAATCACCAAACTTCTATTTTCTAATTTTGAAAATTTTTGAAAAATTCCAGTCTCAGTGCAGCGAAGGTAAAGTTTTTTCAAAAAATGTCCTTAAAAGCTAAAATTTTGCCCTTTTTTTCAAAATTTCTACAGTTAAAAAAGAGCCGAGAACGTTCCCTAGCCCTTTCTTCTAAATACATTTCTAGCTAAAGTATGTGCAGAGAACAATGAATTTTGTAAAAGATTAAAAAACACACTGAAATCATATTGGAGGAGTGAAAATGTAATTCAGAGGTGTGTTGATTGTTCACCAAAAAAAATCTATACATTTTTTTACAAATTTTGAGAAATGATGAACGTTTTTTTTCAAAAAATTATGACTACTTGTACCTATGTATCTAGTTTTGGAAAATTAAGGTGAAAAATGCTTGATTTTTGTACCGATGAAATCAATACTTCTTAGTAGGTAGCTAGGTACTATAGGTACTAAGAATATAAGTCAAAAATACCGAATTAGGTAGTAGGTATTAAAAATATAAGTCGAAAATCGTATGTAATTTTCTAGGTGTCATTTTTTTTTCATTTGTCCTCAAAAAAGTGAGAATTTAAAAGAAATCATCAAGGAAGCACATTTTCTAGTTTTTTCGTCTCTGAAAAAAAATCTATAAAAATAATGAAGTCTGAAACTTCATATTTGTTCTTCTAAAAAATTGGAATTTTTTCGCTCCCACTCCGGCGGTTTCTGCTGGAGACTGGAAAAGCATTCCCACTCTAATTTTCATGCGGGGAGATGAAAAACTTTTTGGCTTCAATTTCACTCAAATTTAAGTAAGGATTTATTTCAGAGTTGAAATCTTCCCAAATAAATGTCCAAGCCCCCTATGACATCGGGGGACCAAACTACTGTTTATTATTTCCTAAAGTAATTAGATGGACATGGCATTTTGAAAGACTCAACGTTTTGCTGTTGTGGCTTAAACCAGGTTCCCAGGAAATGGCACCGACTTTCTTTTCGAAAATGATCTCACTTTCAGTCTCTCTACCTCCGTCCTCCCCTCACTCAAAGAAAACTTTCATCAATTTTCGTAAAAATTCCAAGATTTTCTTTAGCTCCGCCCTAATAGACACACAGTAACGACAGTTCATTATAATTGGTCACCCATTTCAATTTTTAATCCACCTCTGAAATTAACTTTGCTTTGTAAATTATCAAAATTTTTATTCTACCAATCGAAAACGTATCAATTTTTAGAAAATGAACCACCTCTGCCCATACCTTATAAATAAAGTAATTTTCGTTAAAAATTAAACATTTCAAATTCCAAAAAGGATTTGCCTAATGGGACAATTTAAACCCCATCGAAACGTCAATACTGCGTGCTCGCGTGCCTAAAACAAACCCTTAAAAATAGATGACTACGTCGTAGAATTAGTGGAAAAGAATGAATACGACAAAAATACTTTCGAAAAATTCCTCCCACAATACAATTTACCCACAACCCTAGAAAAATTTCCCCATTCTCGATCACAAATCAAACCACAATTTGACCTTTAAATCTAAACGAAAGATTCCAACCCTCCCAGACACTACATTTACAATTTGACACAAAAAACCTTCAAATCGAGGTGAATTATCGAACCGCGTTCCACACGTGGAAAGTGAAAAGCGACGCCGATTCAGAAATTTCAACCGAATTTCCTCAATGAGAACGAAAAATGGAAATTGAAGCGAAAATAATTATACGTACACCTGCACTGACTCGTGCTCGTGTCAGAATGAATGGCAAACCACACATCGTGCGATCATGTCTCAGGCAAACTGAAAATGAAAAAATGGAGCTACTTAGTACGACAATTTTTTTCACCTTGGAATCGACGTTGGAAGACAGCCAATTTGATGACAAATGCTTCAACAGTTTTACACATTCGGTATAATTATTACATCTCCTAGGGCAAATTTTTTATCAACCAAAGTCTCACGATGAGTGTGAAGCAAGGCGAGACTTTTTCAACGTGATTTTTGAAAAAAGACTGGAAAATTGGATACTTTGGATGGATTTTGAATCAAAAGTATGAATTGGAGGATAGATGAAAGATTCTTTCATCGAGATTTCTGAAAAAAATCAGGAAAATATGATACTTGGTAAGGATTCTGAACCAAAAGTATGAATTGGAGGAAAGATGAAAGATTCTTTCATTGATTTTTGAGAAAAGTCTGGAAAATTGGATACTTTGGATGGATTCTGAACCAAAAAAATGAATTTGAGGGAAGATGAAAGATTCTTTCATCGAAATTTCTGAAAAAAATCAGAAAAATATGATATTTGGTAAGGATTCTGAACCAAAAATATGAATTGGAGGAGATATGAAAGATTCTTTCATCAAGATTTTTGAAAAAAGTCTGGAAAATAGGATACTTGAAAAGGATTCTGATTCTGAACCAAAAGTATGGATTGGAGGAAAGATAAAAGATTCTTCTCATCGTAATTTACTTGAAAAGGATTCTGATTCTGAACCAAAAGTATGGATTGGAGGAAAGATAAAAGATTCTTTCATCGTAATTTCTGCAAAGAGCATGAAAGATGGATGAATTCTGGACCAAAAAGAAAAATACCTAACCTACCTAAACCAAAAATGTGGCTCTTTTAATAAAAAATATAAATTATCAGCACAATTTCGGTAAGTAACTATCTAATTGGCTACCTATCTTTCGAAGTAGGTAATAAAACAGCTCCACAGATAATTACAGGAAGATAATGAGGACAGAAATCGATTAAAAAACCTAAGTCACTCGTACCAACGTAGGAAAGTTAGGGTATCTCACGTTTGCTTTGCTGATTACTTCGCTAAGCATAGTTACTTTCATTTTGACCTTGAATAAGAACTGCAGCGATATGAAGGTGTAAATTCCCTCTTTGTTTTGTCGATACCGAACTGAATTCACCTACCATTTTATTTTTATAAGAACATGTAAAATCACCAATTTCAAAAAAAAATAGTTACCTATCATCCTGCTTTTGATAATTTAAATTTACGATACACCAACTACCCTTAAATCCTTAATATCTTGCAAAAATATCAATTAAATTACCTAAATTCATCAATTTCATCATGATCCTCGGCATATTTACAATAAAACGACTCGTCGAAAGAAAAAGTACACCTTTTCGATTCCGAATCACTACCCGGCGTCAACATCGTTACAATCTGCACAAAAGTTACTAACGCGGAAACTCAACGGTAATCTCGCGGAATTAATTAACAAATCATCAAAAAACACATATTCGCACTATTCTCGAAGAAAAACGCAAATTTAACCGGCTCTGTGATACCTTAACGAACCACAAACACCTTACACAAAACACATCGGCGACATCCGCGTGGAGTCGCGCTTCACGGTCTAGTCTTTCTCTTTCCGAATCGGAACTTACCACCCTCAGTCGAACGATAGCGATCGCGTACACATGCACGGTACGCCGGCCGCTATTGGCTGAACGATATGACGTCACTAAACGTACACGCGGGACCAGGGGAACCACTGGCAACGGTGCGATTATTGTAAAGGGGATTAAACTCGGAAAAAAAAAAAGGTGTTCCTAAAATGTTCCGAGTTTCTAGCCGGATCAATAAAAATAGAAAATTTTTGCGGGTGGAAATTCATGAATGAGTTTTAGACCTCTGTACGGGGTTATCCCATCGACTCGGTGGGATTGGATTTTCATGATGGGAGCGACTTTCGCGCCATTTTAGCGTCTACTGATGCCCGTCGCGCGTCCCAAGACCAAAAAATCGATGGATTCCCGGAAATATGTGGTATTTTCAATATGGTGAACAACGCTGTAACCTTGGGCTGGGTGGCGGCATTCGTGGGGAAAATTCTGGGAAAAATTGCGTTTCGTGAATTTTCGGCGGTGGTAGATGGAGTGTGAAATTTCTAGCCTAAATGGAGTGATTGCGAGTGAATTTGACGGATTCAAAATAAAGGTCAGCGTTGACCTGTGGACTGGTCGGCTCCACGGGTTGGATTTTTTTCTACGGGAAAAGAAAGCGAATACTGATGCGAAAAGGCTGCAGTTTCTTTTATTATGCGATTCCAGGAAAAATAAGGGTAGAATGGGGAGTGAAAGATACATTAGCAGATATTGTTGTCGATGTTTTTGTATCTTATTTTTAAATCTTGGAGAGAAGTGTAGCTTGAGGGAGGATAAAGGGTGGTGTACCAATGCAAAAAACCTACGATATTTTTAAAATGTATTATCTAGGTGTGGGTGTACACAGCAGAAAAAAAAAAGCAACATGCTTTTAGCTATTTAGGTAATTATCTATACTTATCTATATCTTGAGTGAATCTATTAAAGGAATAGTAACACGACGCAAATGTTTCAAGGTCAATTGGGTATCAAAAACTTTCCACTTGAAGAAAATGAACCCATAGTCCCTGTACGTAGCTTAGGAAATCTTCACTTTTCAACGCGATTTAACTTGTGATTTTTATCTTACCTTAGTTCAAGACAAAAGAAAATTTTCAGAGGCCACCCAGAACTTCCCTTGGAGGAAGAGCAGGAGGGGTTTTTGGGAATGGGAGTCCCATATTTCTTCACATCAAAGAATTAGGGTATAGGGTTTATTTGGTGTCGTTTTCATTTAAAATTTGACTCAAATTTGTCATGGTTTTCTGATTATAAGAAAAGAAGGGACATAATCGTACGATTTGTTTCACGAGAAATTGTCTACATACTTTTGAGAAAAAATACGTAAAAATTAAAATCGCGAGTTTTTTATATTTTGAAACACGTACTTAATGTTAATCAATTAAAGTTTAAAAACTGTTTTTAGAATAATAGTACAGACATTTTAGCTAAAATAAGTCCCTAACCCCAAAAAAATTAGCAGGAAGGGGAAGTTTAGTATATAAGCTCAGTAAGGTATGTATTTTAATATTCCCGAACTTCCCTAAAATCGGTGAATATTTTGACCCCCTTTTGTGGGGTGAGGGGGTTCAAATTTTCGTTTTTCGACGATAACTTTCAAAATTACGTATTTACAAAAAAAAAAAGTTGAAACAAAAATTGTAGAGCATAAAAAAACAAACAATTTTGTTATTTACAATTTTTTCCTAGGACGTCATGGGAGGGAGCTAGGGTCCTCGAAAAAAATCAATTTTAAAAATTTCCCATTACCAGAAAAAATCTTACTTTTTTTACTTTTTTTCTACGTGGTCTTGGAAGCGAGCTATCGCAAAAAGAAAAAAAATCGGCGTTCGAAATTTTTTCATTACCTCAATAGAGTATGAGTGTGTAAGCCTGGTAAATTTAAAATCTAGCGAACCAATGGTCAAACAAGTGTGGTTCTGAGGTTTTCGTGGGCGCTGAACTCGATTTTTATGATAATTTGACCCCTGGACCCAAATTGAGTCTCAAAAGGAGAGTTTATTGAGTTGATGAAAAATTTTCCAAAGCTGCGCTGCTTTTTTTCTTTTTGCAATAGCTCGCTTCCAAGACCACGTAGAAAAAAAGTAAAAAAAGTAAGATTTTTTCATTTTTAAAATTGATTTTTTTCGAGGATCCTAGCTCCCTCCCATGACGTCCTAGGAAAGAATTGTAAATAACAAAATTGTTCGTTTTTTTATGCTCTACAATTTTTGTTTCAACTTCTTTAAAAGTAAATACGTAATTTTAAAAGTTATCGTCGAAAAACGAAAATTTTAACCCCTTCACTCCACAAAAGGGGGTCAAAATATTCACCGATTTTAGGGAAGTTCGGGAATATTAAAATACATACCTTACTGAGCTTATATACGAAACTTTCCCTTCCTGCTAATTTTTTTGGGGTCAAAACCTAAAATGTCGGTACTATAATTCGAACTTTCTGAACCTGAATTTGTTGTTGGTTTCTCTTTCTCGATTGGATGAAAGAAATGTAGAGTAAAATGGATTTGAATCTTTTTAAAATTTAATTCGATCCATTTGAAACCTTATATGTGTCATGGATTTTTCA
This sequence comes from Pseudococcus viburni, assembly GCA_033439095.1. Classification (NCBI taxonomy): domain Eukaryota; kingdom Metazoa; phylum Arthropoda; class Insecta; order Hemiptera; family Pseudococcidae; genus Pseudococcus; species Pseudococcus viburni. The sequence goes on along the minus strand of JAVBJF010000296.1, from coordinate 409,870 downwards.
GCTGAAACTGCTGAAAGGTGTTAAATTCATGACACATAAATATTTTTAGTTGGAAAAAATTCGATTCGAATCAAAAAATTGAGAAAAATTCAATTTTATTTTCAAGTTGAAAAATCTGGACAGAAGCAATCGCATTTGATTGGAAGTTTCAGTTCTGATTCCGCCCCCTGCTCCATCCGGTTCTTAATTTACATTGAACAATAGTGGTTGTAGAGGGGGTAACTCCCCTCTTTCCCATTAAACCTGAGAAGCTTAAGCTCAGACATTTTTCAATATGTATAGGTATTTTACTGGGCGTCAATCATAATTTTCACGTCAGGTTTTGGACACTATATTTTTAAAATCACTGAAGTAATGAAATTTTGTAAATAAACAAAAATAAATATTTAGACGAATTAATTGCAAGATTTATTTAGCTTTGAAAAAACTTGAAAAAATTGTTTACGAGTCGATAATTACATGTCATTTTCCAAAATTTGGTTGTTTTTAAACACTACGTTCACATTGGCTTTTTTTGGGACACCGTGTCCAAATTTCGGATATTTTTGAGACTTGGATTTTTTTGGAACACGATGTCCAAATTGTTCAAATTTATCTGATTTTTTTGGAATTTTGGAACATATCCACTCCCTCATTCTGAATCAGCGAGAAGTCACAGATAAACAGTCAGAATTGCAGCACAAGAAAAAATCAGCAAAATTCACTGATTTTCAGTGAATTTTCGCTGATTTTCCAGTGATTTCTCTCACTGATTTGTTCTCATTGAAAATTTTTTCACTGATTTTCTCCTGTGCAGCAATTCTGACTGTTTCTCAGTGATTTTCGATAATTTTCACTGATTTATAAATGAGAGAGTACTATGTCGATGTCCAAATCGGTTTTCAATGTGGATACCTATGTATAGAGCTGGGAGCTCAGGGGATCAATTTATGAGACGAGAGATCAACGCTTATAGAGGCTAAAATTTTAACATATTTCACAAAAAAAATTGAAAAAAAATTTAACGATTGATCTTAAAACAATACATTTATTTAAAGAAAACTTTCATCAAATTTGAAAAAACAAGAATGAGACTGAACAAGAGTTGGGGGAGGAGGGGGAGGATGACTTGATTCTTTAAAAAACTACAAAATTATATTTTTTGTCAAATGATTACCTTTTTTTTAAAAAAAAATTAGAAAATGTTATCATTTTGAGTTGAAAAAGTTGTGGAAAATTGCAGTCAAGTAAAGAAAATTGGGAAACATTCTGAGCCTTGAATTTTTATTCCCCCCCCACACACCCACACATATATAGACATTTGGTTCTTCTCTGTCACTAATAATTTCAATTGGATTAAAAGTTTTTGATTCTCAGTCCCCCTCCTTTCAAAAAAATGATACAAACTTCTGATTTTTCTTAAGAACCCCCCCCCCCCCAAAAAAAACATGAAATAGTCTATAGAATTGTGAAATAACCTCACGTCATTTCGTCTCCCTAAACCTTATTCTGCCTCACAAATATGGATTTTAAAACCACTCCCTATCCACTCCAAAAAATTGGTAAATTTCACATTTTGAGTCAGAAAAATTATAAAAATTACATTCAAGTTGAGAAAATTGAAAAAAATTCTGAATTGATTTTTTTGTATTTAGCTCATTCTTATTCTTCTCTACTTCTGATAATTCCATATTGATTAAATTTTTATATCCGACATCCGACTCCCCCCCCCCCCCATCCACCAAATAATGAAAATTTTAGTTTTCCACTTGGGGAAAAAAATAATTAGAGCATTTAAAGAATTTTGCATTCATGGAGAAAGTGCGAGAAAAAGTCATGAAAGGGTCCAAAAAATCACAAAAAAATCTCATGTCATTTTTCCTTGCCTCATTCTGCTCCATGCGTACAAAATTTGGACTTCATTTCGTCTTTTCTTCTGATTGAAATTCTTCCACCACCGGATTATCGCCGATTTTTTTAATTGAAATTTTATTAAATTTTGATTTGACGAGGAACATACCAAGATTACTGCTGATTTATGGCTGAATGAATGTTTTTTTAAAATTATACGCAAATTATAGAAAAGTATATTTTTCGAAAATGAATTTTAATTTTGATTAATACGATAAACACTCTCGATTGCAAAACTCTGCTCTCTCAAAATAATACCTAATCATAGTTGATAAGCAGCAAGTAGCAACGTATTAGCAACGTAAGCCTAAGATTTCAATAAGAATTCATTAAATTTAATTTTCAAATTAATAGAGTCACAGCAACATTTTTTCATCAATAAAATTTCAAATTAGGTGAAAAAAGTTCTATCCACAAACATATCAACCATGTTGTAAAATTTACACTTCTTCTTTCCCCTCCCTCGATCCCTGCCTCGAATCACAAAATGTTGTCCATCTGCCACCCAAAGATTATAATCTCACTTTTAAAATGGCAATAATCAAATCTAACGAGGCAATGCATTTTTCTAATTTAGGTATAGGTAGTTTTCTTCAAACCTTTCATCGACATCAAAAACATTCACAAATGTCTTTTACAAATAACCTTTGCTCCGTAGGTAATGTTCTTTTTCTTCATCGATACTTTTTTGTTTTATTCTACATTCCCTCCCGCGAAACATCATTAATTTCAGCAGACAGGTTGATAACAACTGGTTCTGTTGTTTTGTACGCTCGCGTTTACCTCTTATTTCAATACCCAGCTATCCAGGTATCTTGTTTATGTAGACTACCTTTCCCCTCGTACCCACGAACCTTCTTATTTTTCCTTATATTTCTGTATTCTTTGCTATTGTATACATACCGGTGTTCAAGACGTATACTCTAAAATGTATCTGTAACGGTGTGATTGCCACTGACTGGAGAAGTGGGGTAAGATGACGTATCCAAGAGAAGTGGTATTCCTGTTTTTCACGGTAGCTGAAGTGTACAGGTAAGATGGATTTACACAATTCAAGTCACCTGTAGCTGCTCACTGAACAGGAATCGAATATTCTCTAATGTGTTTTTCCTAAAAAAGAAGCCAAATTAATTACTATTTAAGAACAGGGTGAAAAAACATTGACCATCTACCATTAATTATCTCTGAAGAAAAAAAAGGATACTGTATAAAATCTGGCAAAATTCAATTAGACACTTGTTATCGGTTCCCACGTGTAAATATCATTCACCCTCTAGCCACCTGATTTGCTTCGGTACACTGAATACACTATACACATTACACCTTGGCCTTGATAACATCATGCGTATTGTACAAAAAAAAGTTAGTTGCGGTCGTATCCCAGGGCTTCTCATTTTAACCTAAAAGTGAAAAATATATTCAAAAGAGCACCCAAAAATTACCATATGTAAGGAAGGAGCTGAGAATTTAAGAAAAAATGGGATTCTGTTGGTAGACGAATGCATAAATTATGCAGATCTGAGCAAAAAAAAAATTGAAAAAATTGAAGATTTTTAGAACAAACAATCAGTATATCTCTAAATCTGAATCAGTCAATTTTACCAAAATTCTACCATTTAAATTGGTGAAATAAAGGGTATGGCCATAGAGTAAGGGTTTTTATGTAGAATTTTTTTGTGTATCTGGTTTTGGCCATTTCTTTGAACTAAGGGCCGAAAATTGCGAAAAACTGTACAGAAATGTTGTCATTTTAGCAGAACCGAATTTCGAGGCTTCAAGTAAAACGATCGCGAAAGGGGTGTTTGTCGCGGTATTTCAATTTGCTAAACACGAATATCGGATTGGTTTTTTCATTTGGTGATTTTTTTCACGGAAAATCGCCATTTTCAAGTTTGAATTAGGTCTTCGTGAAAAAATTTCAAAAAAATTTCTGTTCGAGTTCTGGTCGTTCAATATTGTAACTCGTTGGTACAATTTAATGTTAAAGAAGTGTAGGATACGTGGAGAAAAAAATTCAACATCACTCCTCTTGGACGGGTTCCGTGAACTTCAGACTAATTTTGGGTCGTAGAACACAAATATAGCATTAATTATTGTCTATTGTAATTTTCTTGCCCGAGAGACCTTATCCAAACTTGTGAAAAGGCGAATATTCAGGGAAAAAAATCACCAAATGAAAAAACCCATCCGATATTCGTGTTCAGAAAATTAAAATACCCCGATAAACATCCTTTTCACAATCGTTTTATTCGAGGCCTCGAAATTTACTTTTTTCGTCATGAAAAATCAGTGAAAAAAGTGAATTTTGAAACTTTAAGCAAAACTATTGCGAAAAGGGTGTTTATCGGGGTATTTTGACCTGCTGAACACGAATATGGGATTAGTTTTTTCATTCAGTCATTTCTTTCTGCATAAAACGCTCAAAATTTGAAAAATCTGCTAAAATGACAACATTTCTGTACGGGTTTTCGCAATTTTCGGCCCTTAGTTCAAAGAAATGGCCAAAACCAAATACACAACAAAATTCTACATAAAAAACCATATATTTTAGTAATTTTTCCAGGGTGGTCGCTCTTCGCTTATGTGGTGTTTTTTACCATTGATCACATCAAATAGCCGAAAAAACGTAATGGAGGGCACCAAAATTGTTGAAAAAATTATCATAAATACACCTCTACGAGATGTAACTTTGTGCTAAAGAAAAAAAAAATCCTTAATTTCCGTTGAAATTAAAAATTCTTGAAAATAATGCAATAAAATGGCCATAACTTCGATAGAGAGGGGGTAGGGGTCCAAAATTTTGTGAAAATCTTTTTCTAGCCAATACACACCACTTGAGGTGTTTAGGAGCCCAAACGCACCAAGGGCCAAATTCGCCCCTTATCCGGCCATTCCCTTTAACTGAAAATTGGTGATTTTTCACTGAACTTTGGTCAAAATTACCAATTTTTTTCTGAAAAATTGTAAATTGACGGGAAAATTGGTGATTTTGGACTGAAAGATCCAGAGGCGGCGCGATGGGGGTAGGGGGGGTATAATACCCCCCCAGACGATTTACAGTCGACAAGTCGGCAAAATTTCGAAGATTTCAAGTAATTCGGCAAAATCTTGGAAATTTCGGCAAATTAAAAAAACTTTTGGAAATTTTGAAGCATAAGTAATGAAAAACTAAGGCTTTTAAAATTTCAAGTTTTCTGTCTTCTTTCAGAGATTATAATCCAACTCTAAAATTACTTACTCCCAAAGCAAAATTTTTCAAAAATTTCGGCCCGCTGCGCTCGGCCTTATTGAGTTTTTTCTTCTATATAATTTCAAAACAATCCAAATCCTACAAAAATGATTTTTTCGTATTTTTCCTCAAAATTATTCCAACTAATTTTATCAAATTATTTCTCATTAAAACTCATTTTCGATGTTTGGAAATCAAATTTTTCAAAAGCTTCGGCCTCGCTATGCTCGGCCCTGTTGTATTTCTTCTCAAATAATTTTTGGGGAAAGTTGGCCGATTTTTTATTCAAGTTAATTAATTTAAAACATTGTTTTATGGAATTTTGAATTTAAGGTCTTCAAAATTTTTCGCCCTCTCTTCGCTCGGGCCAAATTTATTTCTCTCATGTTCACATTGAAACTATAATTTTCTAAATCAAGTAGACTAAGGAAATTCCATCGGGGTTTTCAACTATACGTACAATGAAATTACCGAGGGAAAAATTCAGGCATGAGGAGGATTGAATCGTTTATTTTTTCATGCAAGAATTTTGTTGTTCATGAGCAGGGATGAGCAAGAATGGCTTTTAACAATGGAAATATTCGAAAACCCAAGGAATAATTTCCAGGCGTGAGCAAGATTAAAAATTGACCTGAACATGATCTTACTTTTCAAGTTTTTGTTACGTTGATCTCTAAAAATTGTGTTTTCCCCCTCTTCATGATGTTGCTTCGCATTGTTTTTGCAAAAAATTCTTGAATTCTTGAATTCTTATTCGGCAATTTTGAATTTTGTAGTCGGTATTTTTGAACCTCATACCCCCCCCCCCAACATTTGTGTTCGAACCGCCTCTGGAAAGATCAGTGAAAGATCGTTAATTTTCAATAAAATTCATTTCACAGATTCAAAAAGACTGAATTTCATCAAATTTGACAGATTTACCTGTGGATTTAGAGAGAAATATGTTTATTTAGTCGAGAAATAGATCGACTAAAATACTGCCCAAGCCAAGCAAGGACAATTTTTTTTAAAGTCATATTTAAAAGCAAAAAAATTTCCTTTTTTGACATTTTCACGATGAAGAATCTTGCCAAGCATGAAGGCGGGAGGCTGCAGCCTCCTGAGCCCTCCTCTTGGATTCACCTCTAAATACATTACCTTATACGGACCGAATCGAATATCCCAATCCCTACCGACATCGACAGTGCAATGAGCAATGAGACATGGTCGCGGTCGACTCGTCGTCGTACCGGCACTGCACGTTCGCCAACAGGTTAAAATCCTCATGGTATGTCAAAAATGTCAAATTACCAATCGTACAAGTTCGAGCACATTTGCCGGGTGTGTGAAACAATATAGAATTAGAACAGGAGTAATTTTTCGGCATCGGCAGCCACGAACGACGAGACGAGACGACATAGTCTATGGTATGTATGGTTTCACTCATGGCAACCGAAATGTTAATGAAAACGTGTGCCATGGCATATACCTAGACCTACTCGTAGATGTATGAAATAAGTGTAATTTTCGACGATTCATGCGGTAAACGGCTTCGGCAACGAAGTACCCGTATATGAAACCTGTGAAATAATGCCATATGTTTCTTTCCATTAAAACAGAACAGCATAAGACTTCACGTGTCACTAGTTCGAATATCGATATTATACCTGTGCGGTAGAAGATGAGAAATTTTTCGTCGTTTTTTTTTGGCAGATCAGTGTCCAAGTGTAATATGTTAATTTTTGGGGATTTTTTGATCAATGAAAGTGTAGCTCGTATGCTCTCATTCCCTTGTTCTTCTAAGCTAATGCCTATTTTGGAAAAATAACGTTTTACGACGATTAAAAATAGATTCTTCGAAAAAACAGACATTTGAATTTTTTGGGGGGAGGGGGGAGGGGTTTACAAATGACGATTTGAGACCCATCATTGATTGATCAGAGCATAAAAAAGGAATGGAATAGGCAAATGGAACCAAGATGTCTTGAAAGATATGTAGATGGAGGGAGGGAGAGGTTGAGAAAACCGGAAATTTGAAATGCAAGATCTGAAATGTTTAAATTTAAATATCACGACCAATGAAATGTCAAAATAACTGGGTTTTCAATGAAATTCGTCGATTTACACAGGATGTCTGATGAGTGTCGTTGAGTGGTCTGCCAAATAAAAAATTCAGATTTAGCCGAGTCGGTGCCACTAAAAAAACGTTAGATGAACAAGTTGCCCATCTCTAGAATTGAAGGGGCAAATATTCCTTGAAAAATGGGCGTAAAATTGATTTTCATTTTTTCAATCAGAGGTCAAAGGTCACTGAAAGTTGAGAAAATTTGAAAATTTTTTGAAGCCTATTTATTTATAATGATCCATGGCACGGCTACTTGAATTTTAATGTTACTTGGGCAAAAAATCCTTAGAACTTTTCTGTTCAGTTTTCAACTAGGTATTTTTAAAGATTTTTTTGCACAAATCTTCTTTTGCAGCTCTTTAAATTTTTAAAGCAGGCAAAAAATCATAATATCGAATAAAATTAAATCAAATACCCATCGCCAGTTCCCCACGATTAAAAATCAGTTTTCCGTCCATTTTTGCGAAAGAATATTTACCCCTTCAATTTCATGGATAGGCAACTTGTTCATCAAATTTTTTTAGTGGTACATGGTGGTACCCCTTCCGTCATGGTTACATTTATTCCGATTTTTTGTTGGTAGACTACGCACCGCGTCACTGGACACCCTGTTATTTCAAGATCATAATTCTCAAATTTTATGAGAGCCATAAGGAGGGGTAAACTTGATCAAGAACTTTAAAAAATTAAAAGGAAAAATTATTTTGAATGATAATATTGATAAGTACTGGTTTTCTAGGATGTTGGATTGATTTTTTGTTCTATAGATAACCATTTGATCCACAAACCATAAACATTGAATCAAATTTCAGAGAATATTGAAGTTGGTATATTTATGTGGAAGGAAGGGAGGGAAGAAGGGAGGGAGGGAGGAGCGAAATTCAATATTTCCAACTCTGATGGAATTTTCAAAGTTCTTCGACTCGAATGCTATTTTCCTCAATTTTTCTGATTTAAGAAGTCAAATTTTACCAAAAAGTAAACAATTTTTTACGTAATCTAAAAGGAGTCTAATATGCCATTTTTATGGTGCTGAAATATTCCAAAATTTTCTGGAGGCACCAAAACGTCTCGAAACCACCTTCAATCGATTCGGGAGATCGAAAATAGGGTACATATCCAGCCTTTTTCGTTGAATAAACCAAATTTTCATATTTTGCACAACAATGAGGTAATTTTGAAATTTCCAAAAATTTGCTAAAATTCGAAAAATAAACTTTCAACGCCTGAAATCTTGGGTATGGGGTTCTTTTATAATGTACTTTCGACAGTAGTGTAACTGAACATCCCTGGGGGGGGGGACGGGGTGTCAGAAATACAGTGAAGTCGAAAGCTTTTTTGGGGAGGGTAAAAAATGATGTGTTTTTAAAAAATCACCTAATTTTTTTTTTCAACCATGGGAATGGATAGTACTTTGAAAACTGAATAAATTTTCTTTATATGACTTTTTGCATAACTTGAAAATTGAAGGGGCTACAAAAAATTTTGTTCAAAAAAGTTCCAAAAAATTGAACTGATCAAGGGAATAGATAGTATGTTGAAAAATGAACAAATTTTGTTCTACAGACTTCTTGCCTAACATCAAAAATGAAGGGGCTACGGGTCATCCAAAATTGAGAAAATTTAAAAATAATTTTAAGCCCACTTATTTTGAATGACCCGTAGCTCCTTCATTTTTGATGTTAGGCAAGAAGTCTGTAGAACGAAATTTGTTCATTTTTCAACATACTATCCATTCCCTTGATCAGTTTAATTTTTTAGAACTTTTTTTGAACAAAATTGCTTGTAGCCCTTTCAATTTTCAAGTTATGCAAAAAGTCATATAATGAAAATTTATTCAGTTTTCAAAGTACTATCCATTCCCATGGTTGGAAAAAAAATTAACATGATTTTTTTCAAAAAAAATGTTTGCTCCTTCAATTTTCAAAATATGCAACTTGTTCATCTAACTTTTTTTTCAGTGGTGCTCGGTTATATCCAAAAATGAAGTATGGCAGACCACTTACGGGACACCCTGTAGAAGAAGGGGATAAAAGGAACCTTTTTTCGCACTGTCGTCTCAAATAGATAATAGAATTGTAATTTTGATCATGCACGAGCAAAGCGAGGGCTAAGCTTTGAAAAAAATTAATTTTTAATGTCCAAAAAAGACATTTTTTTTGTGTTTTAATGCTTTGAAAATCCCTATCTGACGTAATTTGGGAAGATGGGGGTACATTTGATATTTTGTACCCCGGTCTCCGATTTCGGGGTACAATGTACTCCTTGAACCCCATTTCCCGACGCCACAGGTATATTTTACAACGTTCAGTCTCTATTTTCAAAAAAGAAAGAAAATAGCAAACTCAGTCCTAGGGAAGCGAGGGCAATTTTTTTGTAGAATATACGTTATTGGTGTCGAAAAAATTACTTTTCGAATAAAAAATTAATTTTTGAAGAACTTCTGGGGGGTTGCCCCTCTGTATTTACGCCCACTGACTTTCGATTTATTTTTGTTTTGGCTCAAAATTCTCCTTCGAAGTGGAATACTTTCCTTATTAGCTTTGTTGGTCGTCTCGTATGAGGCGAAAGGGGATGGCGAATGGGGAAGTTGAGGAGGAGCTCCAAAAAAAGGGAGTCTATATTCGAACTGATCATTCCAAAATCCATAATGCTCCTAAATAGCCTCTCAAAATCAATAGTGCATTCGACTAGAGCTTGTGATCCAATTACATCATGATACAATTTTCAGCTTCTGAGTTTCTTCTCTCCTACTTTTCATACTCCAGTCAAAATGTACATTTCATCTATTAAAAATATTTCTTCTTTCCAATTTTCAATCGAATTTTTTCATAATTCATAAAATAACAGAATCTTTTGATAAAAATGGTCCTTTCTAAACATCATCATCATCATTATCTAAATTCTGTTCAAGAAATCATGAAATTTAATCTTGAAAATCACTTTTTGTTAAAAACAACTTTGGAAAAAACCAAAGAGAATTTTTCTGGTAAAAAAAAAATTAGGACAAAAAATTCTCACCCTTTTACTTTTCTCCTTTCAGATTTTTTTCAGCTTAAAATTCGAAAAATTACTGTAATAAATTTGTCAAGTCTTCTGGGAGTAGTAGTGCAGGACTTTGATAATTGGGAAGGGGTTGGTGATCGTTTTTCATAAATTAGGTGTAATTCATCTTGTCAATTTTTTCGTAATTTTTTTTCCTAAATTAAAACTTGAAATTCTGAATTAAATTTCTTATATATTCGACAACAAAAAAAATCCAAATTCCATTTTCAACTTACCCTCAAGACTTACTCCCCCTCAAGGGAAAAAATCAACCACTTAATACAACAAAGAGAAATATATCTTTATTACGTGTACACATTTCAGAAAACAACAACACATGTAATATCATCTATTACACATTATGTATTATAACCAATGAAGAAAAAAAAAAATAAAAGAACCCAAATCAAAAGCTCACATAAAATCCGCAAAAGAAAACAAAACACTTCTCGAAATAACGTTATTATAATATAAAAGTTACACGTAAACATTTGTAATATAAATAAGAACAAGTCTCAAATTTTTTTTTGTAATGAAAATTTAGAAATTTTACAAATACCATACATTTTGTTATTAAAAATAAACAAGTAATGTTTAAATTAATAATATAGCATACATAAAAAAAAACACTGCGTTTAAATACAACATGAATTTGACGAAATTTGCAATTAAAAAAATTTGCTAAAGGAATCAAACTCGTGTAAAAGGCATGATTTTTTTATTCGTTTACTATGCTGTTGATGCTGATACGCAAAGCTATTATATAAATTAACACTCAAGCTTTCCAATAACGAACCCCCGAGAATAGTATTTTCCAAAAAAAAATTTTCAAGGCAAGATTTTTCGAGCTACTTATACAATTCGACTGCATATTTTTAATTTTATTCGTCGTATAGTTTAGGCGACGTACCAAGGCGAGGGAAAATTTTTATAAATAAAATTTCACACCGTATATAACGTACTAAAAAAAAAAAATTAGAAGAGATAATATAACAAATAGGACAACAGCGGTGATTGGCTAAAGCGCGAAAACAAAAAAGCACATTGATAAATTTTTTTCCCCACCAAAAAAAAAAAAAAAACACCACAAACGATTTTAAACAAAAAGCAACTAAACTTGAAATTCGACGTTACTCGTTCGCGGCCTCGAGTAACATTTCGGTCACAAGCGATGAATTACAGACAGATTTTCGAAAAATTTCATCATTTCCGTACATATTCGACTATTTCTACTACTTCGTTAATATCACAGAACTGTTTAAACGTTAACTTAATTAACAAAAAAAAAAAAAAAAGAAAAGAAAAAAAATCGCGTTCGGATTATTTTCTCAATATCTCGGCATTAATTAATGCGCTGATAATAAATGTATATAATATGTATACATCGTACAATCGATAAGACAAAGAAAAAATCTATACGTTTACATAACAATTTTTTTTCATTTGGAAAACTATTCGCAAGATACAACCTTTCACATATTTTTCCTCCTTTTTAGAAAAAAAAAAATTACAAGTAACAACGTTATTTACACGTAATTTCGAAAATACCATCAAACAACAAACTGCAATATAACATTTATATCAGCATTTAATGACTGACAAAAATTATTAAAAAATAAACAAAAAATAATAATAATAAACGAAAAACAAAGAAAAAGAAACAACACGTTTGCCCGATTGTTATATCGTAGACTAGGTATACAGAGAAATAGAAAGGATGAGATTTTACACGCTGCTTTCGGGTTACCATTTTAAATTATAAACTGAATTTAGAATTTTTTTTACGTAAAAAACCACCCGAGTCGAGCACACGTCTCATTTCTACGCTCCGGACCGATCAATTGGATAAATTTTTCGTGGTAGTGGAAAAAATGACGTCTAGGCGTATCTGAGAACGAGCTCGGACTCGGGGCTTCGTCGTCATCGCGTACAATATTCGGGTAACTTCAAAATCATACTTCGCAAATTATTTTCGACGAGAAAAAAAAGTAGAGAAAAGAAAATTAAAAAAGTAAAAATGGATAATTTTCCTTCGGATATGCTAATTTAACACACATTCTCGCACATACACACACATACGAAAACCTTCGTATAGTACAATATTTTTTAGCTAAATAACTTAAAAAAACACGATAAACATACTAAAAACGTTAAAAATATTACACGAAGACTGCGAAAAAAAAAACTCCTAAAAAGAAAACATTTTGTTAAAGATTCAGTCTTGATGCTCATTAAACGATAGATACCGAGGTAAGCCCGTCCCCCCCACCGGAAATTAAATTATGGGCTTTGGCCGAAAAAATCTTTGACTTAGCTCGTCGAGCTTGGAACTTTTTATCCCTTCTCGGTACCTACAATTTTTTTTCATTTCGCAGAATTCGTATCGATGATAAAATTTTTTCATTAAATTATTTAAGCATCTGAAATCACAACTATGTACATTATAATACACATTTTTTTCGTAGTAATAATAATCGTAAGAATAAAAAAGAACACCGTTCAAACCATTCATATCTATCAAATTGTCAACGAATGTGTCCTTCGAAATTCGCCTCGGGTCGGCGACCCGATAGAGAAAGAAAAAAGGAAAACCGAGACGAAAAACTAAACCGAGGAATTAAATAAAAAACAAACCTACAGCGTTAATAAGCGTGAACGGTGCGTATGGCAGTTTTTGTATTTTTTTCGATTTATGTATAATTTTTTCGCTAGGAACCAGACGAGATAATACGGAGATTTTTTCCCTTTTAAAAAGAATTATCGTTCGTTGGATCGTCGACCAACGAGAGGTAACCTCATATAATTATGAAATAAATTATGGTCGAATTTGAGAAAAGGTTCGGAATATGACGGATTTTTCGTTTCAACCTGGACCCCTTTTGTTCGTTATCTTTAATTTTAACAACGTTCTTGTTCAAATTTGCTCTTCATGATTGTCCTCGTGACAGCTCAAACGCGGTTGAGAAAATTCAGAATCTGACTGGAATTGAGGCAGAATCAGAGGCGGATGGGCGATTGAGGTGAGTACTTTGAAGGGAGGGAGTGACTTTCAGAATTTTTTCAGGGGTCTATTTGAGGGACATTGGGAAATGTTGAAAGCTATACTCAATATTCGAAATTTTTTCATGTGTTTCGTCTCGAGTTTTTCTCATCATTGAAAAAATATCAGATTTTGAGCCCAAAGAGAGCATTTTTCACAGTTGATTTTCAAAAAATTCAATTTTTTGGTGACTTTTGAATTAAATTTGTAAAAGTGATTTTTTTTTAGATTTTTCACCTGAATTTATACGTAAGTAATTATTTCGACTTGAATTGAAAATTTTCTAAAATAAAGGTGGGCATGCTCTCCAAATTTTTTTGACTAAAAATTCAATTTAGAGATTAAGAAAACTCGTCCCTTTACCTCTTTCCCTTCTCTTCAGTAAGAACTTGATGGATACTACTTGAGATTTGAATGCAATCAGGTACCAGAAACGAAAAAGGTGAATGGTTTGAAAAAAATCAAAGGGAATAAGTCACTTTCAAAAACAAAGAATTAATAAAAATTCTAAATTTTTGAAGTTCAATTACTTTATATTTCACTAGTTTCTTCAATTTTAATTTTTGGGGGAAAAATCACCGAAACAAAATTTATCCAGTTTTTACAGTACCTTCCATCACACTTCATTTTTTTTTGTTTTGACGTACGTTTGTAGCCCCTTTATTTTTAATTTCGGGCAAAAAATCATCAGAAAAAAATTGTTGAATAATATGTTGGGATCGATAAAAAAATCTTTCGATTTTGAATATTGATGTCAATTGATAAAACAGCTGGAGTAGAGGACCTCCTGAAAAATTTTAGCCCTCTAGCCCTAAGAGGGATGGAACTACGAATTTTCAAAGTGGAGTCAATTTAAAAAAAAAATGGTTTTGCCATTTTTAGGTAGTGCCACCCAGCTGAAAATGTGTGGTACCAAAAAAAAAAAAGCGCAGTTCGGGTTTTTCATACTTCTATGAATCATTGAATCTGATATTGGATTCCACTTTTTTCCCTCCACGAAAAATTTTAGAAATAGTTGAGTTGCAGTTCTGAAATTCTAAGATCTTTTGGCTTTTACCCAACTCAAATCGCTTAATTTCGTCAATTTTTTTAGTCTTCTTGAAAAACAATTGATAACATTCTTTAAAGATTTCGATGGCAGTGCTACAAACTGAATGATTTTAAGCAATTTTCATTAAATTTTAGTTGGCAGCCCTACAACAAAAAATTTTAAAATGAAATTATTTTTCTGCTTATTTTTTAAGCCACTGAATTAACAACTGGAATTTATAAAATTGCGCGATTCAAAATTCAGTTGGCAGCACTGCTATGAGAATTTTTAGGATTTTTTTTGAAAAATTTCATCAAAAAGTATTCTAGGCGATTAAAACATTTTTTGCCTCAATTGTTTGAGGTATCTAAGCAAGCGATTTCAATTTGGTAAACATCAAAAAATATTAAAATTTGCTCAAGTTCTTAGCAGAGCGCAAAAATGATATCTAATTTTCCAAGTCAAGGATACAGAGAAGTGTAGAAACTCAATTCGCACTTTTTCAGAAGTGTTCGAGGTTTCCAGCAGGGTGGCACTACTCTGAAGTGACAAAAAACGTAATTTTTTAAAAACGACCCCACTTTGAGAATCCATGCTCAGTCCCTCCGAGGACCAGAAGTCACAAAATTTTTGTAGGAGGTTCCCTCCTCGAGTTTAATCATCTTACATGGTTTTTCCTTAAAATCCATGGTAAATGTTTTTTTTCTCACCCTACACTATATTCTTTCAATTTTCAAGATGGTCAGTATTCATTCAAATTTTTCTCTTGGTCTGGAGATTTTTAAATTTTACCTCCTCTCCATCAGAAAATCAACAAGGTTCATAAATTTTTTCTCATTTTTTTTCACTAATCTGGTAATATCTCAAACAAATGCTACTCGAATGACAAAAAAAATAAAATTATAATCAAAATATTTTTCAACGAAATGGACTTACAGCATATCCCCCCCCCCCCACGATCACAACAACCAGGATTTCGCCTGGCAAGGAGACATCCACACAGTTTTAAGAAACATTATCCAGGGTGGTTTTGGTTCAACTTTTGGTAAGTTACATTTCGATCAAGAGAGGCGAGGGAAGGATAAACTTGAGCTTGAATTTTGTTACAATTTGAAATCATGACTTCATGGAAAAATTTTCGCATTAAATCAAAAAAAAAGAAAAATTGCTTTCTGAGTTGAAAAATAAAAAAAATTATTTCATTAGAAAATTTTTAACCCCCTTCCCAATCGTTTTTTTTTTACTTTCATTCCGATTTAGATGGTTTTGAAAAAATTACGAAAAGAAAAATTGGTCTATTTAATAAATTTCAAAATAATATTTTAAATTTGATATTTTTTTCAAGTTTATTTTTCTCTTTTCAAATTTCATCAACGTTTGAATTTCGTCATGTGCACCTACCAATATTAAAAATATTTCAATTTCTCAAAATTTCCAACATTTTTGAATTTGAAAAATTTTTTAAGTAAAAATCAAAAAATTCTAAAATATTAAATTATTTTTTAAATACATAGAAAGAAGCGTTAATTATGTTATGAATGTTATTGAATTATTCATTCAATTTTTGAATCACCTCTGGTATAAAGGACAACTCGATCAAGGGGGAAAGTGTTTTTGAAGTTCCATCGCCAAAAAATCTTCATTCGCCTACAATTAGGTCAATCTACATTCCAATCCTTAAACAATTACCCCCTCCCCTTGGAACTCAGCCTCTCCAATACGTAACCATCCGCCCCTATCTTTACTGAAAATCACTCGACGATCGAAAACTGTACTTAACTACTCAATTCAACAATTCCGACATCAGATCAGATATCACACGACGACAACTCTTGTCTAAAGTCACCCTCAAGAAAAAAATCCCCTCCAATGTCCAAAATCAAAAACCCCCATCGAAAGCCCACCTTTCAGTCACGGAACTAAAAACAACAAAACTCGTGCATTAATAGAGCTCTTCAGTTACTTTAATAATTTCTATGAAGACTCGAATACGAAAAAACCACACATTACGCCACCTTAAAATCAAATATCAATTCCCACACACCTCTCAAAATCGAATTTCGGAGCCAATCAGCCTCTTTCGCAAAATTCTACAATCACAAACCCACCCAAAAATTCCAATCGACCGAACTAACGCAACTCCCTCTTTCGCATCGTTCGATCGATCCACACAAATAAACTTTTCGTCAACACTTAGGTAAAAAAAAATTAACACTCAAAAAAAAAAGACAAAATAATACGAAGAAAAAAATGCGTAAATGGCACAAATTCCAACCCCATCATCGTTTAAACTACTTGATCATTTGTTCTCCAAACCAACACCGGCGATACGAAATCCGTCATATAACTTTACCCTTTTCATAACCCAATCTTTCAGTCAAAAACTACCCAATAAAATCACATATCCGTCCACGCGATCTATTTCCAAACCCCTTACACGGTCAGTCATATTCGTATATCTAAATCGTGTCATGAAAACCCCCTAAACTAATGGAAAATATTCGTCGTAACAGTTAGCGAATTTTCGTCCTACGAAGAAATAAAACTATAGTAAAATGCTATCGAGAAAAACGACCTAGGTTTTCTCAATTACAAATCGGTTTGCAAAAAATAAACAAAAAGACGAAAAACGAAAACGAAAAGTGCTAATTAAAAAAAAAAACAAACGAAAGTCAATGTGTTCGCAAAGCAAGGAAACATTCGTTCGTATTCGTCGCGAGATTACTCGACTATTTAAGGATATACATACACAGCTGAGTCTAAAATTTAAAAAATTCTAATAATAAAATAGTAACCGCGAAGTAGTAACTACAGATTTAGTTTTGGTGATTAAATTCTACATAAAAAAACACACCGGCGACGAAATGCGATTCGTCGCGACACAGACATGGCTTTACCACGTGCAGCTCTCGAATTACACAACGAAAACACTTAGAATAAAAATTGAGAAATGATACAAAAATACACGTATATGATAGTCAATGTCAAAGCGATTCCAATACGGTTGTGCCCGATACGATAGATTATTTTGGAAAAAAAACACAATCTAAATACGCGCACAAGTCGCAGACACTGTCAACAGCATCATCGCCTTCACATTTTCAAATACGTACGTATACACGACGAATATATACGAAATTCGTTATTACATTATTAAATAGAATATTTGCATTTAAAAAGAGGAGGAAAAAAACAAATTCGATTAATAAAATGATAAAAACTTTTTTTACGATCGATATTATAGGAAAAAAAACAGCCAAAAATATAATAAAATTTTCAACCGAATTTCGGTTCGTTAAATTACCTTTAAACTATCTTTTTTTCAAATTTTTTTCCATTTAATTAACCATAAGTATTATAAATCTTCGTGTATAATAATTATTAATTATAATTAATTATTGTTATGCTTTTTTATAAAACAAAAGAAACAAAAAAACACAAGGAAGGCACATTTGAAAAATAATATTAACGATTCGAACGAAAAAAATATAGATTAACTACAATACGAGAGTTGTTCGGAGTAATTTTACTAAAAATTAATTACCAATTCGTATCCCGAGTACCATAAAATCCAAGTTACATAATCGCAACGGTTAAAAATGATCAAAATTCACGTACAAATCGTTCGTAAAAATTTCAGCTACATTAAAAAAATTACGTCTCCGACGAGGAGGAAAAATTAAAAAAAAAACAGCTACAAACACATATCTATATACAGGAAATCGATTATTACAATTTATTATTAAATTTCCGAACAGAGAAAATAACCAAGACACGAAATCGACTAACCACCCGGACACAAAGGAAAAAAAAACACCAGACATTTCAACAGCAACGTTTTACATCACGTAACAATATTGTCGTTTCATTTGATCATTCGATTTATAAAAAATATTCGGTTACGAGTATGCCCGGCGAATACACCTCGAGAAAAAAGGTTTCGCCTCGTTTTCGTCTCGTTTTCTCATTTATCTTAAATTCAATCACATTAAAAAAAATCACACACAAGTTATTCGAGACGAAAATCGCACCATCTTGGAATTCACAATACGACGTATATTTTCCACAACGATTTCGCTTCGGTTGCTGCTGTCTCATGTCAAAATAATAATTATAAATAAACATCGACAGAGAGAGATAGAGAGAGGAGAAAAAAACGAACCAAAGATTTTTTAAAAGTACAACTATCCATAGTATTAATATTAATTCCTAACTAATCGTAATAATAAATAAATATTAAATAAAACAGAGAAAAAAAAAACATCTAACAACGTAGTTAAACCGATTTAAATATATAAGTCACCAATATAATATGAAATTAATTCGTTAACAGTGAAGGAGGAATGGGAACGGGGCAGGGAGGTAATAATAGAATAGGGAAACGATTGGGGGAAGGGGGGAAGGGTTCGGACGCACGGTGAAAATAGTATAGTATATAAAGAGAAAAACAAGAACAAAAAAATTAACCACTAACAGGTAATTATAATTTTATACATAAACAAAAGGCGTAAAGTAATACGGGGTAACTGTCAGACCACAATTTGCAAATATGAAGATAACGCGACACTAGGTGTCGTCGATTCATTTTTCCTTACTTTTTTCAATGCAATTCATTTTTCTTCGCAATATCGATAAACGCAAATTCCCGACACGTTTTTGAACTTCGGTTCCATTTCGAATAATTTTTTACCTTGGTTTATCCGCCACATTTCTGCGTATGTACATTGCATACATGTATTGTTAAAAAATCAAGTGGTAGTGGTATGGTTTGGTGATGGTGTCAGCAAATCACTAGTGTAACCGTACGGGAGCACTGTTCCTCTTTTTTCGATTTTTTGTTCTATTGATAAAAGTTTTTGAAATTTCCTTTCGTGTGATTATTTTTTAGTTTCCTTTCGTAATATTTATTCTTTTCTTTTATTCTATTTTCCGTCGGAAATCACATTCTTGGTTCAGGAAATTGTTAATATTTTACATTTATTTGCGCGCATCTAAAGATCTGCGAAATTATAAACGTAAAAAATTAATAACGATTGTGTACGTTATGAAAATTATACCAAAATTTTGGGACTATTTTTGATAATAGTATAATTAGATTAGTACATAGTATACTAAGTCTAGTTAATTAATTAATACGATACGTGAGGGGCGGGGGGATATTCGTTTATTAAACTTGATGAAAATTGATGTCGATGTCTATGGAATGTATTTGAAGACTAAATTAGAAACAGAAGTAAAATGAGAAAGAAAGACAGAAACCTTTTGAGTAAGTTTTCTAAAAGGTGGGGAGGGTTTTATGGGCGCCCCCTAGTTTCTCAAGAGATACCTCAGCCCCCCTTCCAACAGATAACAGGCATCTAGAGAAATTCTAAAAAAATAATAATAACCTTGGTGACCAATTCCGGTGAAGAAAAGTGATTTAGGAGAAGTTAAAAAGTAATCAAAAATTCAGTTTTTTTAAAAATAAGGGAAATTAATATTTTTTGCTAGAAAAAATCGGAGAAAGTGATTTTTGAGGTATAAAAAGTGACCACAGTAACTTTTGTGGAGCGTAAACAGCGACAAAAAGTGACTACAATCTAAAAAAAGGGAGAAAGTTACTAAAAAAAAAATTGCACCGTGACACCTGAGACGAGCATAATTTTGCACTAATTTATCCCACAGAAAAAAGGCAGTGATTTTGTACAAAATTTGAAAACATATTTTTGGCTAAAATGAGAACATTTTGCAGAAAGAAAATTCGAAAGTTGAATTTTCATTATTGTTTTCAACATTTCACTTTCAGTAGCCAAGGAGAGATCGAGACGCTATATTCCCTTCCCAATATATCTTTGCTAGAAGAATCGTTCAACTCAAAAAATGTTTACTTGAACTGCTTGAACGAAGGAAAATTAAAAAATGGTTCAATTTTTTGAAATGGGGTTTCAAACGACAAAATATAATAATATTAAAGCGGGCGTAAAAGGCACAAATTAGTGGATTCAGGCATGAAACACAGATTTTGGGGGGAAATAGTGACTTTAAATGAGGCAAAAGTGACTAATTTTTCAATTTTTTTTCATAAATAAATACCCCCCCCAAAAAAAAAAAAAATTGGCTTTTGAGAGGAGAAATCTATACCGATGTAAAGGTATCAATCAACAAGGCTGGTGAACTAATAAGTAGGTAAAAAATATTTTTGATAGAATTTTTTTTTAATTTTTAATTTTTTAAATTTTATGCAAGAGCGGAAGGCCGTTTGAATGAAAAAAGTGACTTTAGAGTGAAACAAGGGACCAATAGTGACCTTGTGGCCAAAAAAGGGACTTTTAGTGACCAACCCTGTAAATAGGGGACAAGTCACTAAAAAATGTGACTCTGTTTCATACCTGTGCATTAGAAAAACATTTTAGAAGACATTTTCAAATAGAAATTACCTTCAATACACATCGGAAAACAGTTTAAAAGTTTATAAGGGTACAATTGCATCCCTGCATCATTAAGAAACAAGAAAATAATAATTTTGCTTAAAAATCCTAATAACAAAGCACGACTCAATTAAGTACGACATTTTTCAAACATTTCACGATTTTTAAGGGAGAGGAGGAATTTTCTTTTTATGCAACTTTTTTGATCAATGAAAAAAATCAAGTGAAAAAATTTTAAAATATTCGGAAAATAGATTAAAGATTACCCAACTTGAAAATTTTGAACTTTGATTTTTTAAAAAAGGATAAAAACAGAACTTGCGAGAATGTTAGACACATTAAAAAATGTCAAATAAAAACTTTGAAGAAACAGGAAAAATGATGACCTACTTTCAACCTTTTTGACAATTATTTAAAATTGTTTAATATCGTTTTATCTAAAATTTGGCAAATACAAAATTTGAATATTTCTCTAGGGTTTGTCAATCCCTCGCCTCCATATCTTTCAGAACAACTTGGAGAAAAGGTGACGCCAATTGAAAAATAAAAATCCTTCAATCATTCCTACCCCGATTTTAACCAACTATCATTTTTTGATTTATAAAATATGAAAAATACATGACTTTTTGGCAAAGTTGGCAGAGATCTATAGAACGAATTCTGCAAAATAGAACTAAAATAACTCTTGGACTCATTTTCACGAATATGATAAATTTCCAAGGAGATACGACTTTTTTCCTCTACGGTACAGGAATGATGAATTATAAAATCCAGATTATTGCACTGTGTACCCTCATTAATTTCAGAAAAAAAAATGAAAAACGATCAATCAAAATTCACAATTTAGGTTATTTAGGACCGGAAATATAAAAAAATTCTTCATATTGAAACAACCTCATACTTGAACCACATTTTCAATACACCAAGTTAGATTAGCATTCCAAGAAAGGGTTTGGGGGATTAAATTCCTCACGTTGGAAACTAACGAAAAAAATCTCTAAGAATGAGAAAGCATGCATGATTTCGTACAGGCGAGAAGAAAAATTCGAAAAGGAATACCACACAACCTATCTTTTGAAATATTTACCGAAAAATTGCAAACTGAAAAAAAAATGTTGCCTGAACTGTAATTTCTGCATTACTAATCAGGAACCGCATGATAACACCCGATTGTTTTTCGAGAAAATTTGGTTTCGAATTGGAAAAATTTTTTTTAAGTTGAAAAATTAACATAAAATTCCATTGCAGACGAAAAATATCGATTATTCGAATCGTTCCTGCCCAGGGATATATTTTGCAATCGGAGGAGAGGGATTCGACTGATTTTTTAAAACAATGTCACATCTTAGAAGTCTTAAGACAAACATCCAAATTTCAATTAAAAAACAAAAAAAAAAAAACAGTAAAAATCAAGCACAAAAATAATCTTTTTATGATATTTTTTTCGCAAAATATACAGGGTGTTCCATGAATCGTTTGCCAGCCGTATTTTTTTTGGATATAACCGGGTACCACTAAAAAAAACTTGAGATGAACATGTTGGCTATTTGAAAATTGAAGAGGCAAATGTTCCTAAAAAAATCACTTCAAAAATTTTTTTCAGTCACGGGAAAAGATAGTACTTTGAAAACTAAGCAAATTTCCACTTTAAATTTGTTTGCCTATCCTTAAAATTGAAGGGGCCACAAAAAATTTGTTCAAAAAAATTCCTCAAAAAATCAACTGATCGAGGGAATAAATAGTACGTTGAAAACTGAAAAATTTTATTCTGTAGACTTTCTGCCTAACATCGAAAATGAGGGGGCTAAAGGTCATTAAAAATTGAGAAAATTTGAATTTTTTTTGAAGCCCATTTATTTCGAGTGGCCCGTAGCCCCTTAATTTTCGATGTTAGACAAAAAGTCTACAGAATGAATTTTCTTCTGTGTTATGAACGTACTATTCATTCCATTGATCAGTTAATTTTTTGAGAATTTTTTTTGAACAATTTTTTTGTAGTCCCTTCAATTTTAAAGATAGGCAAAAAGTTATTGAAGTAAAAATTTGCTCAGTTTTCAAAGTACTATCACTCCTATGGTTGAAAAAAATGTTAACGTGATTTCTTTAGAACGAGCATTTACCCCTTGAATTTTCAAAATAAGCAACATGATCATCTCAAGTTTTTTTTCAGTGGTACCCGGTTATTTCCAAGAAAATATGTTTGGCAGACGATTTATGGAACACCCTGTCTTCAAGGACAAAAAAAGGTCATCGAGTTATAAATTCAGAATTTAATAACAGAAGTAAAACCTTAATTATTTTTTTGATGTTTGAAAAAATATGTGACGAAACCATAATTTTTCATGCAACAAAAGTTGAAATAATACAGAATATTTATCATTCAAACACTTTTTCCTTCAAAAGGAAACTTTGATTTTTAAAAATATTCCAGAAATTTGCAGTAAGGAATCTCTCTCTCTCTTTTAAACACAGGGTTTCCAATAATAAGGGTCCACTTTTGCTAAATTTTTAAAAAGGTTGATATTTCATTTTAAGTACACAATTGGGTTGATTTGTTTCACCCTTTACCCCCTTCCATTCGATAAAAGCGAAGCCTGGCAGAATTTTCAAATTATTTTTTATCAATTTTCCAATTTTTTTTTGAAGTATTGAACATTCTTCAATTAAAACTTTCAATTTCCCTCAAGAAATTGAATAATTATATAAATCTCAACATAGAAATATCCCTACAGCCTAAAATGTCAAAATTAGGTCATAGGTATTTACTGACACTTCGGAGATGATTCTGATTTTTTTTCACACATCATAATTCATCTGATGCATTAATACTGAGACTATGATATTCCCAGGCATAATTTCATTTCATATAGATCAATATTCAATTTAGAAAATGAATAATAGATGTGATAATAATAACTACAATATGCAATAAAACAAAGAATTAATAATAAAAGTGAGTAGAAATGTATACAATAGAATACACTAAAAAAAAGACTGAAAATTTACCCACCAATTCGACATTCGACTTTCATTCTAAGATGTTTGAGAAAATTTCGAACCATGTTCGCCTCGCCTTTCTCGTCTGGAACTTTTACCAGGAGGATGTTCCTTCTCACGATCGCGTTCGTTGGTGGTTTGACTTTGACGACTACCTCTGCCAGAACGTTCGCGTTGACTACCACCATTATTTGCACCTGCGACGAGGAGAAAAATTAAATCAAAATTCTCGATCAAGTATACCCTCCCCGATCTTCGTAAAACTCACTTTGTTTGGTCGATTGCGTATGAGCGCTATCTTTCTTTTCCGTATCGTTGAAGCTCGTAGCATTGGTAGAATTACTAACACCGGCGACGTGCGTCGTCTTCGAGTTGGACGTCGACAACGACGGCTGAGAATTAGTAGTGGCACTATTCGTTACGTTTTGGTGACTATTGACAACGGCGGCCGCGGTGGTAGCCGTGGACGACGTCGTCGCGCTGGCGGTAGCATTCGATACGGTAGCCGCAGCCGACGGCGTCGCTGCCGTCGCAGCAGCCGCAACCGCGGCCGCGTTCTGCTGCATCTTCTCCATTTCGGACTTCTCTTTATGGTGTTGCGCTACCTGAGCATAACTGAGACGTTGTCCGCTGCTGTTCGCTTCGCTATTGGCGTTCGCCGGGCAAACGGGAGGAACGCCTTTTGGTACTTGCGAGCTGCCCACGTTTCCGCTACCGACACCGCCGCTGGTCGCGCTGCTAAACGACGCCGCCGTACCGTTGAGGCCGCCGCCAGCGACGACTTTCTGGTTCGGACAAGTCGACGATGTCGTCGTCGCAGACGGTACGCCGGCATTTGTACTGCATCCGTTCAGCTTTCCGTTGCTACTGGTGGCGTTGGCGCTTCCGACGGCGCCGCCGCCGTTGCTGCTATTCGAGCTATTCGCGTAACTACTAGATTTTGATGCGTTCGATGACGATAATGCCGACGACGACGATGTTATCGTACTAAAATCCGCCGAACCCTGAAAAACAGATAAAGTGTTTTTTTTAATGGTTATTAGCCTATTTCTCGCAGACTGTAATTATTGTTTTATGATCGTAAAATTCGACTTTGGGTTATTAATCTATTTCTCTGTCCGGAAGTTAGTCAGTTGGTCAGTCGGTCAGTCGGTCAGTCGGTCAGTCGAACTTTCAACCTAGCTCAGACATCCCAGCCAAAATTTGAAAAAAAAAGTAACTTTAGGAACCTCTGACAGTCGGGAAAGTAACCAAAAAAGTCCAAAAAAGTAACCTTTTCTAAAAAATTTCAGTTCATGATTTCACCTAGAAAATATAGAAAAGTCATTCGAATATATTTACGAAGGGAGTTCGTAATACTAAAATGCCACGATATACTTTTTTCAAATCATTTTTTTTATAACAATTTTTGATTTTTTTACAAAGCAAATTTTTTTAAACCCATTTTTTTAAAGCAAAAACCAAAAAAATTAATTTTTTGCTCAAATTTTTGAAAAAAGTAACTTTTTTGAATGAAAAGTAACCAATAGTAACTTTTGAGTACAAAAAGTAAAATAGTGACTTTCCTTGAAAAAAGTAACAAAGCTTCTTTAAAAGTAACCTACTGGGATGCCTGACTAGCTCCCTAAATCTAAATCAATGAAAATGATGTTCCTAAGTTGACTAGTTTTGTCTCTTGTTGAATCGACACCTTATTCATTTAGATATCAATAATACCCCTTCCTCTTTTCTCCTCTCCCCTCAATATTCCTCACAATTTTGAAAAGTAGAATGAAGATATCTAAAAATTAGAAACACGCTTAGAATTATGATGATTTTCATAAAATCATGATGTCTACTGGATCTGAAAAATGAAAGTTCCTGCTATTTCTGGATTTTTCTTTCCAACTTCATGTAATTTTTCTTGCTTTGAATTTGCCGAAAAAAAGAACCTTCTTTCTATCCTTCCATTAAAAATTTCAAGAAAAAAGGAAAACGTTGAAAATAATTTCTTTTTTGCATTAAAATCATTAAAAGTGACTACTTTCTGATTTTCTTGCTACTGAAGTGAAATGTTTATTATTTTCTGGGTTTTCTAGCCAGTAGACACCATGAAAATTCCACCACCACCTCCTCCCCCCCCCCCCCCATCAAATCCTTCTGTCAAATTCATCTAAAATTGCACGATTATTCATTGATTTGATCTAAAATATTTTGTAGATGAACAGAGGTCATTGAAGATGAAACAATGATGCAAATCAGAGATCCCTGCATTCTGCAGGCCTCAAGATATACAACTTTGAAATATTTCAAGATGGTGGATAATTGAAAATTTCACTCAAGAATACTTCCAGTGTAAAATTGGCCTAACAACTTAAATCAAAAAAATTTCCACGTTTGAAGATGAAATCGGTGTCACATTCTTTTACGATCTAACAAATCGATTTGAAAGCTTATAATTTGAAAAAAATATACCTAAAAATTGAAATTTTTCAAAATTATTTTTTTTATGAAATTATCAAAAACAAGCATAAAAACGAATTTACAAAAACAACGCGTCTAACAAAATTTCCGAACCAAAACGCAGGACTTTTGCAGCATACTTTCATCCTCCCACCCAAAAAATCGGCCATCGAAAAAATTTAAATAATTTCGATATTACGTAAACCAACAAAAATTCTTTTGAAAAATTCATCATTTTTAACGAAAAAAATAATTGAGTTTTAAAAATTTTAAGTTCGGTAAATAATTTTGAAAAAAAAATGGAAAAGAATTAATTATAATGAAAATGCAGAAATCTGAGCCAAATGCAGAACTTCTTCACTACTTTTTTCATTTTCAACATCACTTTGTCAATTTCACAACCTTTTTTTCACTTCAATTTTTTGCAAGGTTTGTTTCAAGACACCCTGGAAAAATTTACAAAACCATTGACGAAATTTCCTGACAAAAATATAACATTTAACCCATCAAAAATAATATTTTTACATTTTCAATTTATTTTGCTACTATCTCGATAGAAATAAGAACCAAAGAATTTGATTACTGTACGACAAAAAAATCAGCTCCGTTTTTTTATTTACACTAGAACATGAGTCAATTATCCAGTCAATTTTATTCTACCAATGACGTCAAACGTTACACACAAGCACACTCTCAGCCTATCTAATACGATGGTATTTTCATGTCTTGATAAGAATCAAAAAATCTTGAAAATGAGACAAAATCATTTTTGACGGATTAATTCTGGATTCTCATCTCAACAAATCGTTAAAATCTTCACATTTTTCCGAAAATTTGTTCGTTATTAATCGCAACATTCAAGAGTTGGCAACCGAACTTCAATCTAAATTAGAATTAGTGAAATCAAGAGGATTTCTGACAGATTAAAATCAATAAAATTTCAATAATCCTCAGAAATCGTTAAATTTTTAGAAAAAAATTGAAGAAATTCTCCAAAAGGGGTGAGCCAAATAAAATGGTGAAATCGGCTCCAGCTTCGATTTTCATTCTGACCCTCTCAGAAAGTGTCCCTTGAAGTGAAAAAAATTCTGGAAAAATTTTCAACCCCCCCCCCTTCTGAATTATGGCCGTTTATATTGCATTATTTTAAAGAATTTCCAATTTCAAGGAAAATGAAGAGAATTTGCTATTTTTCGGTACAAAGTTACATCTCGCAGAAATCAATTTTGGAGCAATTTTTCACTTTTTTTCGACAATTCGAAGTTTTTAAACGTAAAAAGCACCATGTGAGCGAAGAGCAACCACCCTGTCAAGATTACTCAAAACAACGTCTTTTTATGTAGAATTTTCCTGCGTACCTGGTTTTGGATGTCTCTTGAAACTGAGGGCCGAAAATCACGAGAAACCCCATGAAAATTTAGTTGTTTTAGCAGATTTGCCAAATTTCAAGCGTTTTATGCGGAAATGAATGACCAAACGAAGAAAGTAACGTCTGATTTGTGTTCTGCGGGTCAAAATACTTTGATAAAAAAATACCCTTTTTGCGATCATTTTAATCAAAGTCTCAAAATTTACTTTTTTTGTTATAGAAAATCAAAATGAATTTTTTACAATTTTAAATAAGACTTTGACAGAAGATAGTCAGATTTCCTTATAACATTTTGACAAGCCATAGACCATCTCCCAGCCCATTGAGAGTGCCTAATCTGTGCAGCAAGGAAAGAAGTATTTTTCTAAGCCCTTTTTCATCTCTCTCTTCTCCCCTCCCACCCTCAACAATTTTGTATAAAATTTGAAAATTAGAATTTGTCTTTTTTCGAAAACAAATAAAAATGTTGATCATTTCGCTCATCAATTTTCATCAAAATTTCATGTTTTTTTCCCAATACGTGTTTTTTTGTTTTTGCAATTTTTGTCTTCTATACAAACCTACGAATCCTTGTAGATCTCACTGATTCGAAATATTCCCAGTATAAATTTTTTCCAAAAATCATCTCTCCCTGTATACATTTTTTTGATACATAAATCTAAACAAATCAAGTTTGAAAAATATGATACTCAGTACGACCACTTCGAGACATTTCTACCGCAATTGCAAAGACACTCGTTTTTTTTCCACGCTTGACCTTCTTCAAGGACTATTACATCACATTCTTCAAAAAAGCGAAAATCTACCGGCCTCGTGTTCTACTCACTTGCGTTCTTTTAGCAGTACTAGCGACATCGGTCTTCGAACCAGACTTATAATTAATTTGCATCTGCGATGAGGCGTTGGCGCCTGACTTTTGTAAAAATTGTGATGATTCTTCCGTATCTTCAGTCAGTACACCATTCGAGTTAAGCGTATCTTCAGTCTTTGACTTATAGCCAGCTGTGGCATTATTTACAGGAACTATTCTGTAAGTTCGAACGAACAACGGCGATAAGTTAATGGGTAATTCGACCTCTGACATCGAAGTAATGGGAATTTCCTACTACTAACCCATTTTCCCAGGTTAACTGCTGCGGCTCGTCGTTCAAATGATTGTCCGACTGGTCAGGTATTACCGTAGAGTTAGCTGGATTAGAAGATGTCGAAATGGATGAAGGAGTCTCAACGATGTGAGCTGGTAAAGGAGGAAAGGCATCGGCTTCCAAATCAAATTTATGGCCTGAAGTTCTACCGCCTTCCGCAGTCCTACTAATGTGATTGTTATTGTGACTCGTATCCTCTTCTTTTTTTCTACGCCTAAAATACGCAAAAAAGAATCGATAAAATTCACACCGCGAGATTATATTTACCCAGCGACGACTAAAAATTCACCTGGGCGGTAAAGCAGCATCCTTCGATTGGATATACTGTTGAGAGCAGTCTTGAGAATTTGACGTCACAGATACTCGTTGCTGAGAAGCTGTGTTCGTGGAAGGATTCGAATCGGGAGAATTTTTATTCGGAAGATGGCTGCTATCCGACGACGTCGAACCGTTTGACGCGTTGCCGTTGCGTGACGTATCAGCGTGCGTTTTTAGGTTACCGCTCGACGTCACGTTCGCGCTTCCGGTGCCGCTGTTCGCGTTACCTCCACCGCCGCCGCCGCTCGAAGACGATTTGGTATTTGGTCTGGACCCTACTGGGCTGGAAGTAATGCTAGGTTCCGATATGCTGTTTCTATAATCACTATTTTGACGCGCTTTACTTCTAGTACTACGTGAACAATGAGAAAAAAAAACCAAACGTGCAAGTGTTACTCGGTGTGCGTTTTTGAGGAGATGGAGGAAAGACAAGGTGAAAGATACGTGTATAAAATTCAACTCTTTTCAAGGTTAGAAAACAAAATCAGCAAAATTCGAAGATAACTGTGAGGCTTCCTTCGAAAAAATAAAGAAACTCGAAAAACACTTCAAACCGAAATTGAAAACCAAGGCGCAGGGGTCTCCAATATCTGAATTGATGAAATTCAGAGCAATTCTACTGCTCGAGTCCTTATCTGAGTCAGAAAAATCCCAACCAATGTATTTTCAAACGAAATCAAAGATTAACTGATAATTCAATCAATTTCACCCATTTTCCATTAAAACATCGGTTGATTAAATATGTACAAAAAATCAAATACCTAGATATATAGTGTGTTCATAAATTAATTCTGACCAATGTCCGATATTTTTCATCGGATGAAGACGACAAATTATTCCTAAAAGTTTAGTGCTAGGTAAGAAGAACTTTTTACAAAAAATGAAGTGTAGATTTTTAAATTTTTTGGCAGGGGGTGAAGAGGAAAACAAATTTTGTGGAACAACTTTTTTTTAGATTCTCTCAATAATGAAATTTTTAAAAGAATTTTCTAAAACAGGGTGTCTAACAAAATTTCAAAACCCCAAAACAGGACAAACAGGACCTTCAACAGGACCTTTAAAAAATCGGTTCTGATCGATTTTGTACCCCCCCCCCCCCCCCCCTCCCCCCAAAAAATCCTATTCTGACAAAAAAAATTGAAACGAATTTTTTCAATAATTGTTAGAAATGAGCAAAAAATTTATTTTAAAAATTCAAGGACAAGGAAAAAAGTTTCAAAAAAATTAGCTATTTTTTAATTTTTTTAAAATTTTTTTCAATTACGATCATTTATTGAAATTTTTTTTCTATTTTGGCGGGTGGAATTTCAAAATTGTTACAAAACAGGACTTTTCACTGAAAAAGCCCCAAAACAGTACAAAAACAGGACAAACAGGACCACTCAGCCCAAAACAGTACAAACAGGACGAACAGGAGTTGTTAGACACTCTGTAAAATGAAGGCATTCTTCAAAGAGGATTTTTTAAAATTGGGCCCACAAAGCAAAAATTGACAATTAGAAAAAAAATTTTACAAGCCATTTCTACAGCCAGGGGGGGGTCGAAATTTGTGATATATATTCATCTTCCGTCATTTTCTAAAAAATTAGTGGCTAGTTGAACAATCAAATTTGTTTCAGAAATACTATACTCATAAAAAATTGTTTCAATTTTTATTCTCTTTCCCCAAAAGTTGAAAAGTAGGTAGCTAGGCAGTCAAGTCTGAACTTCAAAACGACCTGGTAAAAATTTAACCCCCCCCCCCCACATTTACCCCTTTTAATTTGGCTTTAAAATCTCACGTGTTCAGAAAAAAATTTAAATCAGGGAATTTTTTTCCAAAATGGTTATAGTGAGGATGTTTTTGTTCAAAAATATCGTTGACATCTATTTTTCACAGGGTTCTTAAAAATGATATTTTTTCGCATATTCTCAATAGGTATTCAGTAAAAAATCGAAAAAAATTCTGAAAAATTTTCTCTCGAATGATTTTAGTATGAATATTTTAGCCAATTAAAATCATCGACAGAGATTTTCTACGGTTTTTATAA
Organism: Pseudococcus viburni; assembly: GCA_033439095.1. Taxonomy (NCBI): domain Eukaryota; kingdom Metazoa; phylum Arthropoda; class Insecta; order Hemiptera; family Pseudococcidae; genus Pseudococcus; species Pseudococcus viburni. Next base: position 378,824 of record JAVBJF010000296.1, on the reverse strand, counting down.
ATTTTTGAAAAAAACTCATTCACAATAAATTTTTCCTGATTTTGAAAAAAATGACCTGGATAGAAGATGGTGATAGAAAATCGCTGCCGATGATTTTAATGGGTTACAATATTCATACCAACATGTCAAGAAATTTTTTTTGATTTTTCACTGGATATTGAAAGAACATGATGAAGTGATGATTTTAAACGACCTTGAAAACTGGAGCAAAGATGTACGTAAAATGGGTGCCAGTGATTTTTCTAAAAATAAAACATCTATAACTAGAACAAATTTTTCAAATAATTTTGAACATGGTCGGATTTTAAGGCTGGATGGGGAAGGGTGAATGTGGAATTACAGAGACACGAAATTTTTGCCACTTCGTTTTGAAGTCGAGACACAACTTACTAGCTATCTCCCTCTTCACCTTTCGATAAAAGTACAAAACGACTACTCAGTATACTTATACGAGGAGATACTCTTTATTCATTTGAATTTTTTCACAAAAAATACGTTCTGGCTTTTTTTCCAGACTCTTTGTTGGTAAAGATTGATATTTTTAGCAAAGTTATCGAAAACTTGGTATATTCCCTACGTCTACTCTTCTATTTAGTAAAAAATAACTGACATTGCTCATCTGGTCTTGATGTACACATTAAACAAAAGTAAATCTTAATAGGTACAACCACGTACTCTGTATTCAATTTCAAAGTTCATTCAAACAGAAAATTTTATTCTCAAAATAAGTCTTGACCCCCTCTCAACTGACAAAGGAACCATTCGAGCTGTCCATTTACGATTTCAAGAGAAGAGTGAGGTGTTTTTGAACGAGGACGTTTCAAACCACTATACGCAGAATTTCAGCTTCCCAAATTGATAAATTTGCGAATTTTCAGAAATAAAAAAATGTAACAAGAAACAATTTTTTCTCGTAAAATTGATGAACATCCTCACTCTACCTTAAAATTTAGTCCCTCAAATTAATTTTCACAGTTTTCAGTTTTTCTGGAGCCACCAGGAAAATTTTGATTTTCTCGAGAATTTTCAAAAACTTTTCCAGAAGGCGTGAAATTTAACCTGGGATCTACAAATTGCATTTCCGGTTTCTTCGAAATGGATTTCTTTACATGGTGTCTACTACATACTACATATTCTAGGTATTTTTCGAATTTTTCTTGCCATTTTCATGCAATTTTTCTTGCTTCAAATTTCCCCAAAAAAATGACCCTTTTTTAATCCTTCCATTAAAAAATTCAAGAAAAGAGAAGAACATGAAAATCTTGCTTTTTGCATCAAAATCATTAAAATTCTTGCTATTTTCTGGTTTTCTTGCTACTAAGGTGAAATGCTTGCTATTTTTTTTTTTTTTTTTTTGTTGGTAGACACCATGGATAACGACTCAAGTAATGAGTGGGTAGGCGAAAGGTTGAAGGGGGCAATTGCTTTCTACGAGACCGAAAACGTATCGATGTGCTCAATAAATATCCATTTTCTACTTCCTAACACGATTTTATCGATTTTTTGTAAACATTTTCAGCCCTTATACTCTTCACAATTTCATCAAAAATTATCATTTTTTTTCGATTTTCCCCTATTTAGAATTGTTCTTTTGGCCCCCTCTTCGAGAAAATCCCAGATCCTCTGATTTTTCAACATCTTAAACTTTCAACTTCTTTATTTTGGTCACAAAATTGCACTTTAAATCACGTTTTCCATTTGGCAACGCTGTAAGGACCTTTCGCCCGAGCATCCGTTTTCCGTTACACGCGGTTTCGTTCAACACCACGTTACGAACGTCGAGCGCAACGTTGCCAATTTTCTGCATATTTTAGACGACAATAGCTCCGAAGGAAAGGATTTTCGAGCTATATTGAATTTGACATTTTTAGTTCGTAATGATGCGAAGAGTACGTGGTTTCTTTTTTTCGGCTCGTATCTGGATCACCTTGAAAATCACTGATCAAAATATTAGCGAAATATTTAAACGAAATCAACGAAATCGTAACTAAATTAAATCACTGATACTTGAAACAGAATCACGACCGGATACCCAGATAGGCTGATTCAAATTTGGAGAAAAATTAATTACAACCACTGAAACCGACAGACTGACTAATTTTACAGTTTTTTCACTGAAAATCTACTTCATCGTACTGATTTCCACTGAAAAAACGTTCACCGTGATTAAATCATATCCGGAATAGCTACAGCTTCACATAGTTTCATTTTTAGCATTTTAGCAATGGTATTATGAAAATAACTCTCGATACATACCACATCATACGACACCGGTTAATAAGTGTAATAACACTCGACAAATAACGACCGGACAATTAATCTAAGCATAAGCTTAAAACAGTGTTGAGTCAATTTCTACCACGTAGCTCGTACCTTGTCGTGGAGTAATAAATCGGCGATAATAAACGATATACGTACGATACCAACCTACTGCTGGTTCTAGCAGCATACCGAGGATTTTGAGCTTTAGTGAAAGACGTTTGTTGGGCGAGCCCGTTAACTGGAAATACGCTACCAATATCGAAATACGCTTGACCGGTAGGTCCCCAATGCGGCAGCATACTAGGATGATAAAAAGGTTGTTGCTGGAACGCCTGTTGCGCGATGAACAGAGTAAAACAGAGGAAAAAACATTACCGAACGATCGTAAAATTCCAATTTTACACTCGCGAGGCGACCGACGACCATCGCGTACTAAAAAACTACGGGGGCGGGAGCCGGAGGGTGGGGGGGAGGCGAAAAAAAAGTTTTTTAACACTGGTGTAAAACACTTACGTAGATCTGCAACTGGTTAGCGTAATTAATGGCAGGAGGGAGCGTGCTGCTGTTGGTATACAGAAATCTCTGATGTGATGTATGAGGCGGCGGCGGTGGCGGTGGCTGGTAAGACGGAGCCGGCTCATAAACGGCGCTAGCCGCCGGTGCCGGGGCACCGACAGGAGTCGCGGTACCGGGTGGCGTACGATAGCCGTTCTTCATATTGACTACCGCACTAGGTACCGAACTTATTGGTAGTCTGTTCATTGGTTTGGCTTTGATACGGGCCATTATCGGTTTACCCTGCGAAATTAAATTACGAAGGATTAAATTGGACCGATTAGTCATCAAATTACATTTTTTACTTTTTTCAGCCTTTACCTGAAATTCGCGTACTTCTTCTCTTAAATATCTGTAAGCTCTCTGCGCATCGTCGTCGTTTTCGAACGTCACATACCACGAATTATTATGCGCGAATTCGCAAGATACTAATTTCGGGCAATTTTCGCCTGAAAATATACCCTACAAAACAAACAAACGAGAAAAATTAAAGATAACGAAATTGATAAAAAATAACGATGTATTTACTATTTACCTACACGTACATATTCGAAATACCTTAATACATATAAAATTTCGTCGTATTAATAGCATTGTTGAAATTATTACACGCACACACCCACACCCACTTATCAATCAATACCTCGTACAGACAACAGACCAATGATACGCGCCAGCCAGTTGTAAGATTGCATCATTCCATACCATTTTTCAGCCCTCTTGAAAAAATTAATTCATTTCCAAAAACTTTTCTCCGCTTTGGTTTTTTTCCTTCTTGCGACTTAAACTGGGATACAAAAATTAATAAAACGACCGAACGAAATTAAGAAAATAACTAGAATTAACTGGTTTAAATCCGATTAACCGTACAGACGCTGGAAAACAGACGGGACACTTTTTTTTCTCTCTCTTTTAAATCCACTAAAAATATCGTACACGTTCGTTAATTTCTTCGTCGTTTATAATGTAATTAATAAGCAACCAGTTCCACCGGTAAACTCGTAATTTGCGTGATTTTCGACGTCCATATATCATCTCGGCTGTTGGGTATGGAAAAAAAAAAGTTGAAGGATATTTTGTCACATCGTAGCCCAGCGAGAACATTGCACCGAAAATGATAACAGACTGAAAATAAAAATCGAGGAAAAAAGTTTCACCCTTTTCATTTTGGAGATGAAGAAGATCTCGGTAGAAATCTCAGTCTCTCGGGTATTTTTTTCTAAAATGAAAACATCGTTTTGAATACTCTTCAAGACTGTAATTTCCAGCAATAAAAGTGAATTTTTTAATATTAAAAGAATGGAAAGTCTCATGAGATATTTTTCAGGTTCAAAAACAAAATGAGAAATTGTGAGGCAAAAAATTGATATTTACAAATAAATACACTGTCAATTTGGAAATACCTACATACAAATAAGGGGCAGCAATTTTATAATAGCAAAAATTTCAAAAAGATCAATTGATGAAATATTTTTTAAATTACATCAAATCATTAAAAAGAATGCTTGATAGGATGGAACTGATTCTCAAACAAATAAAAAATTATTGCTGGGTCATTCCTGAAAGTTGTTTATTTTATGAAAAAATAATTCCCGTATTTATTTTCAACTTCGAGTGAAGTGCATAGAAAGATTACCAAATTCAAAATTCAATTTTCTTAAATAAGAAATAAAGAAGCTTCATAGTTAACAGCAGTACTTAATTTAAATTTCCAAACAACTTTTAAAAAATTGAAAAAAAAAAAAGAATTTTGAACTAAATTTCTACGTCAACATTTTAGTGTAGCTTCCGAATGACTGAAAAAATGTTCGAGTGTTTCACACCAAAAATTATAAAAATAACAAAATATCACTGCTTAGATACAGGATCGCCATATACCAACAATGACGCCGTCGCGAGAAAAGGGCCTCCTATCCTATAGAAAAATCAATTTTTTTTTTACTCAGTTTGGGTACTTGGATGTTACGTAGATCTAGGTAACCAAACCAGGAAAAAAATCGATTTTTTCGACGAATAGGAGTCATGTTTTAGTGACGTCTTCATTGTGATTTACGTGGTTCTGCTTCAAAGCAGTCGACATGATACATATTTATGAAGAGAAATTTTTCTCATTTTCGACGAAGGAGATCACATTGAAAAATCAAAAGAAATAAAAATTTAAAACTTCAAATTTCTTCTATTTTTAATGATTTCTTTCACTTCTTTTTAGGAAAAAAGTAAGTTTTAGTTAACTAGATTGAAGATTCTTTATATTTTATCTAAAGATGCAATAATCTTCTCAATTTTTTTCGGAAAAAACTTCTAGAAGCAAAATTACCTACAAAAATTTCAACTTTATTCAAGTTTTTATACATTTTTTAAATTTAGGGTTTTTGGAAACCACTTAAACCTCATTCATGAGGCTTAAACTTGATAAGGTGTTTCTTATCATTGAAAAAAACGACTTTACGGGGGGGGGGAGAACTGTTCAACTTATGTATCTAAACATAATCTAAGAATTTTTCAAAACTGCCCAAAAGGGTCAGAAAATATCTTCACATAATTTTTTCTTTCAATCTTCATTTTTTAAAAAGTACTTATCGATTTTTTCGATTGAAACTTTTTTTTTCTATAATATTTTTTTTCATTCTAAATAAATGAATAAACTTTTATTCAAGACTATTTAGATACAATAATACAATATCAGCGGAATTCCGTCTGTTTCTCAACAAAGTTGCACGCGCAGTCAACGAAGAAATAAAATTTGTCTTGCTTGGCCCAATCCTTAGTTTTAGTTACGATTTTCAAGAATAAAAAAAAAAAAATAGGAGAAATGAAAATATGTACGTAGATTAAAACAATTTGAGATTTCGATTCCATCACTTCGAATTTTTATCTTTCTATTTTTCTTATTGTTCAAATCATTTTCAGAACTACTTAAACCAAGCAGAACTGTCCATCAGAAAAAAATCCTGATTTCTATCAAAATCAATGATCCCCGCTGCTTCAAAATTAGATTAAAATGAAACGGGCACATACATCTGAATTTTTTCATTTTTCTGTAATTGAATAGCAGTGGCGATTCTAGCGAGTAAGCATGTAAGCTCAGCTTACATCAAAATTTTGGAAAAAGGAAAGAAAAAAATGTTTTCATTGCAAGTTCAAATTCCAAATTCAGATCTATTCGCGAAAATCAGAAAACCGGTACTTAAAAACGTAAATTTATTGCAACCCGCGTTGCAACGAAGCTGTCTTCAGCTTCAACATAGTTGGTTTGTTTATGGTTGCGCATGCGCAGATGGAGCTACGCAGCATGGAAGAGTAAGGGGAAGGTTATGTTCGTAGGGGGTGGTTGGAAGCTGGCTTCAGAACGTTTTAATTACGATTTTTCCATGTTTGGAGCTTTATAACTCTTTCAGTTTTGACTAAAATCAAAATTTGAACATAACTTATTTAATTTGCAATTTCATAAGCTATAAAACAAGTTATATTCAATTTTTAATAAAATTGAAAATTGAAAGAGTTACAAAGGATTAAAACTGAAAAAAAATCAACCATTTCTTATTTCACTGAAGAAAGTAATTTGACCCGTGTTTTTTTTAATGCAAAATGGTATTCCAAATTATATGAGAAATTACTGCCCTCCCTACAGCCCTCAATTTTTTTTTGGATCATTATAGCATAAATTTATCAACTCTCAGCTTACATCAGATTTTTTCCTAGCTACGCTACTGTTGAATAGTCGGTCAAGAGAGTAAAGAATCGTTCGACTTATTGAAACTTAACCCCCCCCCCCCCCACACACACACAATACCATTTTCTTTCAAAAATGATTTTTCTCGACTTTTCCACATTTTTTAGACTGATTACATAAATTAAACTTGATAATAAATATCAATGCGAGGCAGATTGGTATTTCTGTTTCTACTGGATTAGAAATTTAAGGGTCTGTGAGGTAAATTTTTCCTACCTCAAAACATTAATCTCTCAAAGAAAAAGGGAGATGGAGGGGGAAGGGTCACAAAATTCTTTTAAAACTTTCAAATAACATTTATAGGAAAAAAGTATAGAAAAAATTTTAATAAGGTGTTTCAATCAAGATTTCTCAAGTAGAACACACAAGTCCCACATTTTCAAACCAAGTCAGAGCTATAAATTGAAAAATCATGATTTTCGAAAATAAAAAATTATTTTTTCGACATTTTATTAGAAGAACATGTTATGCTCGAACCAAAGTGATGTAAGGGTAATTCCCCTTTTTTTCTGTTCTTAAATTAAAATAGACGAATATTCTATGCTCGAACCAAAGCGGAGTAAGGGTAAATCCCCCCTCCCATTTTCTTCTGTTTTCAATTAGTTGAGAAGTTCTCCAAATTTCCTACTTCTTTCATATTTTTCGTTCTCCTAAATTTTTCGAATTTTTGCCAATTTTTGGACCAAATTCTTGTCTTATTTTACAACTCTTTGACATATTTTCAAAATCTCGAATTTTTTGACTCTTTCGTCCTGGTAGACGCATTGCAGGGGCCAAAGGAGAAAATGTTACGTCCTTTACGAATAGCTGAATTGCACTTCTGGTCGAAAAATTCGAGAAAATGATGACCTTGGCAGAAAAATTGAATAAAATTGCTTATACATAAATCGAAAAAAATTCCAAAGCCTGAAATTCATCAAACATTCCCTAATTCTGCAAATTTTATCCTTCTATCTCAAAAACACAAATAACCTTTCATCTTCAGGCATTCACTGCGATCGTGTGTTTTCTTCAGATGGCTCTGCCTCCTTTCAAAAAACCCAAAATGTTTCAAAATGATATGCACAAACGATCAAGCTCTACTCAAAACCTCCAAAGTAAAATTCCACCCTTACCACCAAAATTCTCTCAAAAATCATCAAAAAATTCATCACACTCCCGACCACACCATTATTTCACATCCATCGCTTATTTTACGGAAACAGTAGTCACCTACGTAGTACGTTACGTATTTCGCCATAAACGAAAAATCAGTCGAGTCGCTTTGTAGCGTATTTCCAAAACGCACGACTGGATGCGAGTTATTTTCACATGACATAGATCTCGCAACGTTTACGAAGCGTTGCTCCCGTTCTAATAGTATAATTATACGTGTACAGTGTACGTATTACGTACACAATTTTAATAACGGGATACGTAAGTTTTTTTTTAAAGGGCGATGCCAAAAACCACACACGTGGTTCGAAAGTCCAAAACGACCAAACCAACCTTGAAACCTATAACTTAATTCTTCAACCGAGACGAAAAAAAATCAAAAATCAAGCCAAAATGGCAACTAATACTTTTTTTCGAATTAACGCCAGGCCAGGTATGGTACTCAAATTCAACCATATGTGTAATTATACTACGAGGAAATGAAGATGCCAGGGCGAGGGGGGAGGGGGAGAGATAAAAACTCACCTTAACATCTTCTATAGGAGTACTATCAGGTATTTCTCGTAATATAACGATACATCGTTTGTGATTTGGTCGTACTTTGAGTCCCTCTTCGTCCACTTGCACGTTTGGTGATTCTGTAAAATAATAACAATGTGTAATATTTTTATACCGTTCAATGTCGTTAAGAATAATTATCATCTAAAATAATTGTAATTACAAATCCTCGACTCGACACCCGAAAAATACCACAATTACCAGCGTTAAATTTGGCATACGTGTAGTGGTGGTAATCGTCGTATATTCTACGTATACCTGTTTCGTATGTACAACAATCGTGTGGAAAACTATCCCCGCGTATTACAGCACACGCGATAATTTTCCTGCGCTATTCACCACATGCATAAAGCTAGATACATATACTATAGAGATACTGTCAATATAAACATGAGATAAAATCTCTTACATTTGGTACTTTTCCTCTGTACGTAACGCATTCATCTAAATACACATCGATAGCGTATTTAGAAAGATGAAATGCTGAAACGACATTGTTTTCGCACACTTTCGACACCTGATATTCCAATAAGTCGAACATCAAGCTCTAATTAGGTGCTACCAAGCATCGAACTCGTAAGTGAGTAATCAAGCTGCACAGAAACCCCGACACGAGAAAAGCACACTAACAATACAACAATTGCTTCTATTATAAGTTGAAAAGAAGGCCAAAATAAATAGGAAAAAAAAACGCACGACGAAATTCCAACAATTACTTAATGTCGCGCACACAGTTCTACATACATTTCCTTCTTAAATATACCAATTAACAAATAACTACGTACAGAAAGAAAAAAACACAGCTTCTCGGATAGAAAATCTCACTAGAAAACTGTCTGCAGTATTAGAATACTTGGAAATGCTGATGATGGTGGTGATAATCTAGTGGCACTTTAGATTTATTTTTGGTAAAAACATTATGCACAAGGGCAGTATAACGACGACCCTTGGGCATTTTGAAATGATTTTTTCAATGGTAAATAACAGAAAGCTGTAGCTCGTCGAGGTGAGTTCGACATTTCTGAAATAATACTGGGACAATATCGTATATCGAAAAGGGTCAAAGGATGCTCTACTACGTCCATGCAGACCTGGGCATGATCTAGATCATTTGATCTTAAGATCAAAGATCATTGTGTCAAAATGATCTTGATCTTGATCTAGATCTAGATCATATTTTATTTTTACCGACTTTTCTTGAAAAGTCAGGTACTAAATTTGTTGGCGCGGTGAGACTTGGGGTCTGGGATGAGTTTTCTTTGCGTTTTGGGTCATTTGGAACACAACTGTACCATTCGTTCATTTTCACCTTTCCTTATATATATATATATATATGCCAACAGTACCTCTTCGTCACCGTTTATATAGGCAAGTATCCTTTCCGTCACCGAAATCGGTGACGAAGGCGTTTTGCCGGTGACGTAGGCGTTTCCCTGTGTATATCAAGTTAAAACAACTCTTTTTAACCCAAAATGAAGGTGACAGAGGCGTCTGGTGGTTACGCAGACGTCCCCCTGTGTATACTCGCCTAAAACTGCTTTTTTCACCATGCACATGAGATCGCGATCTTTTTTTTGTGGTGACGTGGAGGCTATGTATATACCTACAATATACAGATTTTAAAGTCCATTGTAATAAAAGTCTTTATCATGTCGCGCCACCTGCTTATTCATTTGACTTGAGGGAGGCAAAGACGTATAAACACTATAAAAACTATGCTGGTTTTAAATACCACGTGTAGAAATCAACAGAAGCATATCTAAACGTGGTGACGAAAAGGTACTGTTTATAAATGGTGACGTCGAGGTTATGTTGGTCCATATATATATATAAATATATATTTATGTATGAAATTTGTGGTCGATTAAACTCCGAAACTATGAGGTTTGAGAAAAATTTGAAAACGTCGCGCTGTTGGGGCATTGCTGAACCTGTGAGATTTTAAGTTTTATAGAAATCGGTTGAAACGTTTTTGAGAAAAATTAATTTTTGTGATTTTTTTTCATGGAATTTGCCTGATAATAGCGTCCAAGAAGTGGTCTTCAGGGTGTCCAAAAAAAATAAATAAAAATGCTTAGGAAAAATTATTTAACCATACTTAATTGAAAAATTTCAAATCTAGTGTCATTCGTGGTCTATCACCATTCGACTGTACATGATGGTAGAATAACAAGACTCCCATGATAACTATGGCCTTCTTTAGATGATGAATTCATTGTTACTGGTTTCCATCAACTTTGGAGAAAAAGAGGTCTTCAGGGTATCCGAAAAAAAAGCTTGCAATAAAAATGCATAGCAAAAATCATTTAACCAACTTAATTGACAAATTTTAAATCTGGCATCAGTCCTGTTCTAATACCATTCGAATGTACATGATAGTAAGAAGGATCCATTCGAGATGGGCTTCTTCAGGTTACAAATTCATCATTTCCGGTTACCATCAACTTTGAAGAAAAAAAAGAGGTCTTCACTGTCTTCAGGGTGTCCGAAAAAAAATATTACAATTAAAATCCTTGGCAAAAATTTTGTAACTAACTAAATTGTAAAATTTTAAATCAGTCGTCAATCTTGGTCTATTACCATTCGAATGTACATGAAGGTAGAATAACAGGACCCTCACGATAATGATGGTCTTCTTTAGGTGATGAATTCATTGTTTCTGGTTTCCATCAACGTTGGAAAAAAGGAGGTCTTCAGGGTATCCGAAAAAAAGCTCACAATAAAAATGCATAGCAAAAATTCTCCAATCAAATTGATCGAAAAATTTTAAGTCTGGCATCATTCGAATATATACATAATCGTAGAATAACAGGACCCACTCGAGATGGACTTCTTCAAGCGACGAATTCATCGTTTCAAGTTCTCATCAAGTTCGGAAGAAGTGCAGACAGGTCTTTGAAATTACCTGTCAATTTAGAATGTTCTGAAACTGAATCGCCAAGAAATTGACTAAATTTTGAATTCGAATATGTGCTCATGAAAAATACCGTGTGACGTGTCTATTGTTTGGTTTTGTTTTTTCATCCGATTCCTCTGAACCCCCCTATCGGCTCTCTAAAACCAGGAAATCGCATAGATGTAGGTTTATTTCGTTTTCACTCATTTTCATTGTATCAAAATTATTAACCCCAACAAATAGCTACGTATTGATTACACAGATGATAGGTATCTTTGATAGCTAATACATTTTGATGCATAAATATAAGAGAAAAGTCGGTTTATCTCACGATTTAGGCGTGAGAATTTTTTTGATCTGATCTGATTTGATCTAGATCATATTTTATTTTATCTGATCTGATATAGATCATTGTGTCAAAATGATCTTGATTTTGATCTAGATCATATTTTATTTTTTGATCTGATCTGATCGAGATCATTTTTTTTTTCAAGTAAAAAGATCATTTTCAAGATCATTTTCTAATTTTTGTATTTCCTCATAATTCTGGGCAATTTCGTCTGTAATCTTGGTATTTCCTATTTTTTTAATTTCTCCCCCTTGGCGTCAGGAACTTACGTGAAAAAAACTGCCTTCTTGGAGCATTAAAAATCAAATTTTCTCAAAGCTTCGCCCTCTCTTCGCTCGGGCATGAATGAAATCATAATTATATAAAATATTTGAATCAACTATGCAAAAAAAGTTTCCCTTCAGATATTCTAAGTCTCTGGTCTATAACCACTTTGCACCCTCCCAAAAAAAGCTTCTGTCACCACTGCTTGGATTTTTATTAGTAAGTACTTATGTAAGTTTTTTGTTTCAAAATTATATTTCCATCAAAGTTTTTTTCCTAAACATTCTATGCAAATCACATAAGAATTTTTCAACACCTGTGCGACTCCTTATATTTATAAAAATTATACTAAGTTCAAATTTAGTGTTTTTATAGTAAAAGGACTTTTTTGGGGAGGGGGGGGATTCAAAATTTCTCAAAAAATTACGAAATTTCGGACAACCTCCATGAGAAATTTCTGGCTACGCCTCTGGAACATAAATTGTAGAGCGTAAAATTTCCTTTCAGTAGAGTCCGATTAGTTTTTTCTTAGCAGGCTTACTTTTCCAAGATATTTTATGTAGTTCAAAGTTGAACTTATTTCTTTGAATTGAAAATATCTTCAAAACTAAGCCTCACAAGAAAAAACTAATTAAACTTCACAGAAAGGAAAATTTACGCTCCATAATTTATGTTCCATTCATTTTTTTCGTAGAACCCTTTCTTTCGTCAGAAAATCTATTTTGTTCGTGAAAGTTTAAGAAACAAAAACAAAATCATCTTTTTATGTAGGTAGCTAAATTACGACGAATACTGAAAAAAATCTAAATGATCTGATCTTGATCTTTTTTTTTGATCTTAGGATCAAAGATCATTGTGTTAACATGATCTTGATCTTGATCTAGATTATATTTTATTTTTTGATCTGATCTGATCTTAGATCATTTTGTAAAAGATCTTGCCCAGGTCTGGTCCATAGAATTTTTCATCTTTTTAACATCGAAGCATAATTATTTAAAAAATCGTCTCGATGATTTGTGAGGATTTTGGATACAGGGTATCTCATAGATTTTCGCTTTTTTAAAAAAAATCACTACTTTTTCACAACATTTTTATCAAATTTTCAGAAACCTCTCAACCCCCCCCCCCCCCTCCTCTAAAAAAATTGACGAGATCAAATTTATTACAGAAAAAATTTCATTGCCAATCTTTCATCAAAAATACATGTTTTTTTGGGTATTTTTTTCAAAAATATTTCACTTTTTTTTCATTTTTTTTACTACTTTTTCTTAAAATTTTGACCGAATTTGCAACTTTTTCGCTACTTTTACCACCTATTAGATACCTTGCAGATCCACGTATTTCCTCAAAGTTGATTGTGTACTTCAGGATCAGCTTGGGACCAATTTCTACCAAAATTTTCCAATCAGAATACAAAACATTTTCAGAATTTTTGCAGCAATTTTAATGAGATATTTCTACCCCTTTTCTCCTCTTTTCAATTCACCCCACGAAAATTGAAATCATCTTGATGTTATGCAGACTTACTGAATTTACATTCAAAATTCAATTAATTAGTCAAAAGAAACATGAGAACGTTTTTTAAATTGAAAATCGTAGAATTTTTGAACCAAATGCGAAACTTTTTCGGTACTTTCATTCTCAGCACTTCTTTGTCACTCCAACTTTCAGAAAAATGAATAATTACTCTTCATTTTCATTTCAAAACAGTTTTCCACTCGTTAGTTGTCATAAATTTTAATTTTTTTTTTGAAAATAACAGCTGTGCCAGTACACACATTTGTCAGTAATAAAACCCACCGTAACTTATTTTTCGATTTCTAAAAATTCAAAAAATTATTACGAGCTCGTGGCTAAAATAGAAAATTTTTCACTTTTTCTAGCACCGAACTTTCAAGGTCATTTTTAAAATTTTGTTAGTCGTTTTGCAAAATGCAATCAAAGTTCAATTATTCCAGCATATCAGAACTTCTGCACACTTACGGTCTGTGGTCTGAACTAATGAGTAATGACTTGATGAGTCGCCGAATTTGAACCGTTATGAAATCAACGAAATTTCAAACTCGAAATGCAAAAATTTTGGAAGAATTTTTTTCACATTTTCCATAAAATCGTTGGTGAGATGTGTCTATTCCCTCCCTCCAAAAAATTACACGTTTGCAAAAAAATGAAAGTTTGATTTAAAAAAAAGGACCTATTTTTTTTTACTTTTTCACTTCGAACGATAAATTGAAGAAAGAACGAATTTTTAAGAAGTCATTTCACAACTTCTAATATCGAAAATTATAGAAAAATACATTTTATATTTGAGCGGAGGTCATCATACAATGATAGAGAACGAACGCCGCTAAGTCTCTCTAATTTTTTGCGGAAGGGAAGAGGCGAGAGATTTTAAAATTTTCAAGATAACTGAGCTCTTCAAAAATTTCAAGCAAGAAAATCACAGTTCTAATCGAAAGACATACATTTTTTCTATTCATTCTACATTCGAGATGAAACTGATGCATTGAAAAATGCTAACTCAGATCATCGAATGGAATTTTTTTGGATTTTTTCAATTCAAAATGTAATTTGCTCACTTTTTTTTTAAATACAGTGTGCAAATTTTCTGAAAAAGAGGACATAATTTTTTCAAATTATTTGACTCGACCTAAATTTTTTGAACCAAGAAACTCATTCTGAATTTACTGGGGTAAAAAACCGCTCCTCAAGCCAGCAATTTGATTTAATCTGTGGAATAAATTGAAAATTTGAGAATAAAAATAGGTACCTAGACCTACTTGTTAGTTCAATAAAAAGTGACATGGCCACTCATACCTGTTGCCAAATCTGCTTTCAACTTTTGCTTCTTCATTTGAAAAAATAAAAAACGATCAGGACTCACAAACCCTAGCCACAGAAGTGCAAACCATCAACAACAATCGATGCTGGAGAACCCAGGTACAAATTCAAACACACGTCCATTTAGTACTACCTAAAAATAGCTTTAATGGATTCGCAGTGGGAGATAAAAATTACTAATTTTTTGCATATAAAACATCGAAAACGTTTAGAAGACAAATGAGGCTAACCAAAATTATTGCTCGTTAGACCTTTCTCATTATACGTGAAGAGTTCTCTCGATTCACCAATCCATTACATACCTGTACGCCATCTTAATTGTATCACCTTCAATCTATTTCCTGGTTTTTCTCAACACTACGACGAAAAAATAAATGAAACGATGAAAAATCCTACTCTTAATAACCTTTATCTTTTGAACACTGGTAAAGCAAGCACACGTGTCTAAATGATGAATGAAATCGACCATTACCGTTGTTTTGCTTTTGTTCATTATCCTATGTAACGTCGTCACATCAACGCTTACACAGACACAGACATCATTACTTACAAAAGCTAAATGAACGATTATTATTCAAATGACTATCATATAAGCACTGATAACGTTTAAATAGAGGATAACCGATTAAAATGTAATTAAATATACCTATAATAATTCTCATCAAACTTATCTCTATACCAAAATTTCAATAGTTTCTTCCTTTTTACATAACAAATTTTTTCAAGGGGGAGGGGGAGAATATTTTTTTCCAAGATAATCTGCAGACTTCTCTAGTCATTTGAGAATTTTTTTCATCTTAATTTTTCTCTTCTTGTACAACTTTTTAAACATCTCTACTGAAATTTCAAAAGTTCTTTATTTTTTAAAGGAGGGCAAGATTTTTCCTAAAATACTCAGTTGTAGACTTGACCCAAGAAAAATTTACTTGAAAAAAATAAATATAAGCTTTCATATTATTATGATGTCTTGAATCTGTGATAAAATTGCACCGCTCCAGCCTCTATTGTTTTTTGCGAGGGGCGGGTTCCTTATGGAGGAGAAAACTATTTTGCACTGATTTCGATCAAATTCACGTGGGGATTCTTTAGGTGTAGAAGTACACTCCAAATATTTTTAATCCTCCTCAACATCTGGGGACTGAACCCATCATTTCTCAAAGATGAACATTTCTGGTGAAATGGCAAAAAACCCGAGTTTTTCGATTATAAAATCACCCAAGAATTTCATTTTTTTTAATTCTTCAATTTTCTAAAATAATTCAAGATGACAAATCCGACGTAGTCAGGTCTCAATCGTACATCCGCGCGCTATTCCTGTTAAAATTGATTTTATCATCGATTCTTGTCCTGGACACTAAAACAAAGAAATTAAGCCCGTATGCCCTTTTTCCCCCTCCCCCTTTCCCCAGGGTTCACCCCCCAACCTTTCAAATGTGTGTATCGCCTTATTTATGGGTTGTAATGAAAAAATTTTCAAACAAAAGTTGTTTCTCAGCACCCAATGTACATTTTCATTTCTCATCAAAATCCATTTTGGGGCAACTCCTGCCCCCCAAATTTGGAAACAAAACATATTTTTGAGAAAATCTTAAAATCACGTTTTCCTTATTTTAAACGAAAAGTTTCAGAGGTACGACAAAATTTGTAATCACAAAAAGTATTCAGAATTGAATTTCCTTTCCAATGAGCTCTAGCGCGACCATTTTCATCAATTTTCCCGACAGAGTGGACCTCTCCCCCTTCCTCGTTTTCACAAAATTTGGACCCACAAACAAAATTTGCTCCAAAATGAATTCCGACAATAAATAAAATTATGCTTCAGATATCGAAAAACAAAAATCGTTCAATTTTTTTTTCGTGAGTCCAACATTTGAGATAAGGGGGAGGGGGAGAGATCCACCCTGTCAAAAAAGTTGACGAAAATGGTCGCGATAAAGCTCATTGGAAAGAAAATTCAATTCTGAATACTTTTTGTGGTTACAAAGTTTGTCGTATTTCCGAAACTTTTCCCTTAAAATGAAGAAAACGGAATTTTGAAGTTTGATGAAAACTGTTTCATTTTCAAATTTGGGGGGCAGGAGTTGCTCCAAAATGGATTTTGATAAGAAATGAAAATGTACATTAGGTGTTGAGGAACAACTTTTGTTTGAAAATTTTTTCATTACAACCCATAGATAAGGCGATACACACGTTTGAAATGTTGGGGGGTGGACCCTGAGGAAAGGGGGAGGGGAAAAAAAGGGCATACGGGCTTAATTTCTTTGTTTTAGTGTCCAGGACAAGAATCAATCACAAAATCAATTTTAACAAAAATTTCGCACGGAAGCCTTTTTTTTGTACGATTGAGACCTGACTAACGAGCCTATTAGCTATTTCATTCAAAGCCCCCCCCCCCCCCCCCCACTCTATAAAAGCATATAAATGACAATTTTCTCTACAAAAAATGATCTGAAAAAATCACCAAATTTTATAAAAATAAAATTCTGGGGTGGTTTTAAAATCGAAAAACTCGTTTTTTGATATCCGTACGAAAAATGTTCATCTTTGGGGAGCGATGGCTCAGCCCCCTGATTGATGTCTTGGAGAGCTAAAAATTTTGGGGGAGTACTTCTACAGGGTGTACACAATATTTCAGAAACGATTTTCCCCAGCATTATCAGGTTTTCCAAACCTTCTGCAGGCTTCTGTACATGATTTTATGAAACGTAGGTGGGGGAGAAGATTTTAAATTCTGGTTTCCAAAAAAATAGATTATAAAAATAAATTTTCAAAGTGTCTCACAGAATCGTAAAACTAAAAAGTGACTTTTTGCAAGATTGAATTTTTATTTCAGTTAGAATAACCTTCTTTTGAGATGAGAAGAGATTTTGAAGAGGAAGTGAAATTTTCGAGTCCATTTTTTATGATTTTCTCAATGTTCGGAAATAATGTGTTATTTGAAAGTATTCGCTAAAATCAAAATCATTTTAAGAATGGAAATTGAAAATCGTAACGATGAAGTGTAAAGATTTTTGAAAATTTATTATGAGATTTTTTTGGAAAAGAAAAATTTGTCCAGTCCGACGAACGAACATGAACAAAATTTTCCTGTAAGAATATATTACAAACCAAAAAATGGGCTTATTTAAAAAACATTTTACGTTGTTTTTGACTTGAAATAAACGGGAGAGAATTGAAAAAAATTATTAATTTTTAGTCAAAAGTATGGTTTTTATATGGCATGATCCGAAATCGAAAGTATTAAGAACTTCTGTACGACTATCACATACGAGCGTTGTGTGGAATTTTTTTTGTTGAAAAATTCATAATTCTGATGGACGAAGTCATGCATTTAAATATCAATTTTTTTGTTTGATGTGGTTAATAAACGTCAAGTACAAAAATTCACACTTAATAAGGAATGGAAAAATTTGGCTTCAGCGGAGAAAGGGGAAAAATTCATGATAAAATGAGTACAGAAACATTCTTCAGATAATCATTCTTCTTCTGAATTTTTACAAAATTCCAGCAAAAATTTCAAAATTCCTAGACTTTTCCAAATTTTTCAGGTTTTCCAGAAAGTGGACACTCTGTTCCACACCTAAATACCCCCCCCCCCATGAATTCGATCAAAATCGTTGCAAAACAGTTTTCTCCTCCATAAGCCCCCCCCCCCCCCATAGGAACTAAGAAGGTGCGATTCTATCATGGACTCGAGGCATCACACGGCAGCTTTCTCAGCAATAAATATGTGGCCTGGACTAAGGACAGGTACCTATTAGGGCTGGCGATTATAATCGATTATTCGATTATTTTAATCGTTTAATCGTCTAATCGTCTAATCGATCGTTTTTTGAAGCCAAAAAGGTAGCTCAAAAAGCACGAATTTTTGTTTTTTGTTTTCAAAACATCTGGTTGGAAAATTTTCATTTAAAAAAAAAAAAATGAGTCAGTAAATTTCTCTTTTTTAATAATACATATTAGTCGACAGATTTTCCATATTCAACCTCAAAATTTTCGCCCAAGCTGAAGATTTTCACATGAAACGAAGAACTGAAATTGGATTGCATATTTTTGTCCCAGGACGGCGAGGGGGAGGGGGCGAAGGTAAATTAATTGGTCGATTTGAGAAAATCGGACGATAATTTTTAATCGATTAATCAGACTCGATTAATCGATTTTAATTTCTATAATCGCCAGCCCTAGTACCTATAGTCACCAAAACCGATTTTTCGTTTTTGATCGATATTAATAGAAGAAAGTATGCTCCTTCCAATGACATAAACAGCAGACTCCAGATTTCATTATTTTTGCTGTAAAGTACATCACTTTTTGCCAAGAAGCTTAATTTTAGACACATTTTCTATAAAAGTGAACTTTGAACTTCCGACTGAAATATCTTAAAAGCATTGCTTTCTAGAAAAAACCTAATTGGACCTTACAGAAAGGAAATTTTACGCTCTATAATTTATGTTCTATTCATTTTTTCCGTAGAACCCTTCCTTTGCTCAGAAAATTTACTTGTAAAAAAAATGTCAACGAAAAATTGATAACTTATGACACTTGAAGTCAATTTTCTGAGTAAAGGAAGGGTCCTACGGAAAAAATGAATAGAACATAAATTGTAGAGCGTAAAATTTCCTCTCTGTAGAGTTCAATTCGATTTTTTCTAGAAAGCCATGCCTTCCGAGATATTTCAGTCGGAAGTTCAATGTTCAACTTTCAAACCGAATTGTTTTTTTGACCGCGTTTTTCTCGTCAAATTGATTTTGGCCATCGGTCCCTTTTCGTAAACCAGGTCACATATATTTCTTTTCAAGCATTTTTTCAATGCTATTTCCCCTAAACTAAGTCCTAGAGGAACATTTTTGACATTTTTTCATACATTCTCCTCTTGTACACCTTTTTAAAAACCTCTACCGAAATTTCAACATTTTCTTCCTTCATTTATTAGAAATTTCTTCAAATGGACGAGGCAGGATTGGGAAATTTTCTCCTAAAATATTCTATGGACTTCCCTAATCAAACTTTAACCTTTCCTCACGCAACCTTTTCTCTCTGTACAAATTTTTTTAAAACCCTACCTAAATTCTCGTGCGTTTCTGTGATTCGCTTTCTAGTTCTACCCAACACCATACCCCACCAATACGTAACGTAACCAAAACATAAACAAATGTGGGCGAAAACGATTAAATTATTCGATGCAATTAACGCGAATTAATTAACTCGATCGTCAGCACCCTGGTCTTTAACTTTAGCATAGATTAAACACCCGTTATCTAAAAATGTTCCGGTATTTTTGTTTAACAACAAAACAACGAAACACTCGATAATGAGCTTCTTGGCTATGCATATACCAAACAGTGCACTTAGCTAGGTAAAGTACACTTTACCACTGCACATTCTGCAGCCCGATGCGTTCAAATACATTTATACATACTTATATGCAAACGTATCACTACACACGCGCGGGCTAAGTCAATTAATCATTACACAATTACCTTATATACTATTTTATACGGCGCGCAGACGACGATGGTGCTGCTGCGTAAACACGTCACGCACCGGGCACCGCTCTAGTCTGAGCTTCAAAATACCGTATTATCTACGTATTTACGCGGATGCCATCAATCTAACGGAGGAGATGTCCCAATATGTTATTGCATGCGGTTATACTCGTGTACTCTACGTATATGTACACGACGACGACGTCACCGCGACCCCCTTGTTTGATAATTATCGACAATAATATATATCGCCATGACGGCCACATATCGAACTGTAGCGACGAAACAGATAACCACAATAATAAGCCCATCGACAATACAGGAATCGGAATAGGCAATTCCATACTTACAATTTTTTCAAAAAAAATTATCCAATCCAAAATTCGAATCGATCTAATTTTTTTTTCATTCATTCCTCGTCAATCATTTAACACCATGTAATTCGTGGTTAAATATCGCAAGTACACGCGAAGAACACTTAACGAATGGTTAGTACGACAAAAATGACAAATTATGGGACGTGTAAATAAGACACATGAATTTCGACTTGGTTTCGTAGCGTCGCGCGTCGTCGTACCCATTAATACGCATGTGTAATATAAATTCGTATTATTGGCAACGTCGCTTATCGTAGAAACGAACGATATAGACCGCGTATGCGCTCGAATCATCGAAATGGTCGTTACCTCTTTTCGAAATCATATTTCCAGAGACATTTTGTCAATTTACGAATATTTTCAAATTAGTCAACACCCAGGCAACCAGGTGTATCAAGGTGCATTCCTGCGATTTAATAGATCGAGGCATCCGCGAATTGGCCTTTGCGTGTCTTTGTCTACGTAATTATGCATCATGAGCAACCTACCTCTGAGTACTTCAGTTATCAATTTGATATCTTTCGTCAAACGTTTAACTTGATTGAAATTTGC
This sequence comes from Pseudococcus viburni, assembly GCA_033439095.1. Taxonomy (NCBI): domain Eukaryota; kingdom Metazoa; phylum Arthropoda; class Insecta; order Hemiptera; family Pseudococcidae; genus Pseudococcus; species Pseudococcus viburni. The sequence goes on along the minus strand of JAVBJF010000296.1, from coordinate 357,796 downwards.
AACAGTCCAGATTGGAACGTATTGGTCGTTATCCATTTGCGATAGAAGGTACGTATCGTTCGCAAGATTTTCTCTGTAAAAAACACAAAACACAATTAGATTCGAAGTCGATCATTTCGCACACAATTAACTCACTTGTTATAAAGTTGAGAAAGTTTTTTATTTCGAAATAATACGAGAAAAGAGAGGAGGGGTGAGAAATAAAAGAATATTGACCCGAGTGTATCATTTCATTTGATAAAATTTTTTCAGCCCATTTCTCCCAATTTAAAAAAAAATCGAGCGAGAGAAGAAATATCACTGCACAGTCAGAGTTGCAGCAAAGAAAAAGCAGTGTTTTTTAATTTTTTTTATCGGTTTTTCAAAAATCATAACTCTCCTACATTTCGGTAATTTCGTTTCAGTGGAAAATTTCCACTGATTTCACCTTTGGCTAAAACGGCAACGATGTATTAATGATTTATCCGCTCTCATTCTGAATCAGTGAAAAATCGCTGATAAACGAGTCAGAATTTTACACGGGAAAAATGAGCGAAATCAATCGACTTCCAGAGAACTATACTCGTTTTTTCATTGATTTCTTCCTGTGCTTTGAATTTTGACTATTCATCAGGGATTTTTCAATTTCAAATGAGAGAGCACCGATTACCAACTCATACACAACCATTCCGAAACAGAAAAATCACTGATAAACCGTCATAATTACAGTGCTCGCTATTCCATAAATCTGAATCAGTCGAATTTTGTGAAATTTTGCCTATTTCAATCACTGAAATAAATTTGACTGAAAATCAGCAAATTCACAGATTTTTTCCTTGCCAAATAGTGAATTTATTGAAAAACCAATGATTTTTGACAAAAAATCACCAAGTATTAGATAAGCAAACTTGATGGATTTTTCATCAATTTGTCAGTGTAAAGTTGTGTAATTTTACAGATTTTCCAGCGATTTTTTCACCGATTTCCTTTCATGAAATAGTTTACCGATTTCTTCCTATGCTGCAATTGTGACTTGTTTTTTAGTTATCTTGTAATGATTTTCACTGATTTCTAAATGAGAAGACAGGATGTCCACTATATTTCATAAATAATTTTCTCTGATTTTTCCAGGTTTTCCAGATTAATTTTTCGAATTTTTCCAGACCTTTCAAATATGAAATTTGTGGGGGGGAGATTTTTCACGAGATGTACTTACATCCCGAAATTTTGCATAAAAATGATATAAAATGCAAGGGGGTCGAATGATTTTTTTTTTCAAAATCACTAGATACTTTTTACGAGATCTTTAGATGCTCCTCTTCGGGCCAAAAAAAATCAAATTCAATTTTGAAAATTTTTGAACCTCCCCCTCACCACAAAAATTTGAAAATTTTAATTCATTACCTACAGAAAAAATTTCAAATACTTGAACAGGAAAAACTACGCATTCCAACACACAATTAAGTTGTAGATGAAACAAATTATGCCAGGATGTCTACCAAACCAAGAAAATGAAAATTCAATTTTCCGGGCTGAAAATTTAAAAATTTTCTTCACCCCCCCCCCCCCAAATGAAAAACACATGCCTCAAATTAATAAATTCACGCTGTCACCTTCAATTTTTTAGTTTGTACCAATAAATGAAAAAATCAATAATAAGGTAATGTTACTGAGAAATAGTGTAAATTGCTCCGAACGTAGTGAGGGAATTTTTTTTGAATAATTCATAATTTTAATGAACAAAGAAATGCATTTTGAGTATTAATTTTGTGGTACATTACGGTCAACAAAAAATGATGAATAAAAAAATTAGATAAAAGATGAAATAATTTTGCTCGAGCAGAGCGAAAGCGAAATTTTTTGAAAAATTTATAATAAAATAAGCAAAGAAACACTTTTTTAAATGATATCTTTTTTTTGGATTTTCGAAAAATTCCAGAGTAAATTCCAAAAATTCTCTGACTTTTCCCTGACTTTTCCAGACCACTAAAATTCCTAGACTCTCCCGGTTTTCCAAAGAATGGCCACCCTGGGAGATTAATGAGGAAAAACCACTTTAAGATAAGTAGTAAGTAAGTACTTCCGAAAAACAAAAAAATCGTAGAATTTCCATCCGACTTTCAATGAGCAGCAGCCAGGCTGAGATTTGATGGAAGGAGGGGTGGGAGGAAGGTTGAGTTGAAATTTTTTCAAAACTATTCTCTCAATTTGACTCATTGAAATAAGGAGTAATTTTGATTATTTGAATCAGAACCATGAATTTTCATTGAAAATTAATGAGCGACATTCACTGATTATTGGTAAAAAAAAATCAGTGATTTTCAGTGAAAATGCATATTTTTGCTGATTTTATTAATTCGAACTGAGACTATTTCTGCACAAAAAAGTTTAAACCAAAAATTCTTTCTGATTCCATTATTTCTGAGAATGTTTCTGGCAAAAAAGTTGAAACCGAAAATTACGATCATTCGTCTATTTTAATAATTAGAACAAAGGAAAGTGCTCTTTCCATTCGAATTAAAAGAAATTCACTGATACACAGTCAGAGTGGAAGCAGATGAAAAATCATTGAATTAGCTAAAAAATCAGTTCAGCAAATTCTTTAATTTAATTTTCAATGAATATCGAATTTCATCAATTTCAAGTAATTTCCTCGCCAATTTTCTTTCAATGATTTTTTTTACTTATTCGCTTTTTGTCGATATTCTGGCAATGTACCAGTAATTTTTAGTAATCCATGAATGAGAGTGAATTTTTTTCAGAAAAATCAATTCAACATCAAAGGCGTTAACACCCCCCCCCCACCTCCCTCCCTCCCAAGGTCACGAACACTTTAAATAACAGTTTTTCACTGATACTGCGGAGTAATTTTTTTTCTTCAAATAAGTGAATAAAAAAGAGCCATAATTTGAGAATAAAATTTAAAAAAAAATCAAAGCTAATTTCCTCACCCTCTGAAAAAATCTGTCTCCAATTTTAAAATGGAACCACGAGAAGACTCTTACACATCAAACAGATTAAAACATTTCTTCATTTTTTTTTTTAGAAACGGAAGCTTCAAGGTAGCCTATGGTTTTCTACTTTTAAAACGTTGCTTTCTTACACCATAAAACTATTCATTTTCGTCAAAAAATATTTCCCATAAATTTTCCTTTCTCGAAATGACGTGAAAGTGGATACCCAAGTTCCTCAATTCCACAGAAGTTTCAAATAGCAAAATTAATTTTTTCACTCATACAAAGCTAATGAAATTCAGCCTTCCTAGATTAACAGTAAAGGGGTTTCAAAGTGGCTCAAATTTTAAAAATTCGGTAATTTTTTTTCAAAATAGTTTTTTTTTTGTTGGAAATTATTTTATGACATAGGAAGAGGAACCTACAGTATTTTTGACCATTCTCATTAATTTTTCCTGTGGGGACTGGAAGTTGAAATTTTTATAGTAATTTCCAATTAAAATTAAAAATTGGAATTTTCCAATTTTTTGTACAACTTGAAGTTCTCTAAATTTTTTCAATTCGTTTCCTCAATTCCCGTCAAAAAACAACATCGAAAAATTGGAATAAATATTCATCAAATTATTTGATTAAAAATTTTTAATTTCATTTGGCTAAAAAGAGAGAAAGTCGACTGAACTACATATTTTCTTTCCAGAAGAAACAACCTACTAGGTGGCGGAAGGGGGGGGGGGATGAATACTAAAAAATCGATAAAAAGTTTTCACCAAGTATCTTAGAACATACATTCAATTTTCAAAGGAAATTTTTTTCAGAAAATGGATAAACAGGTCATTGCCCCATTGGAGCCTGAAAGGCCTATTCAATTTGCCCACTTTACGTAAACTGCGTTTCTCTACATCGCTAGCAAGACATCTCAGCCAACATTACTCATTGGAAAACGAACCGTCTGGGAAAAATTTTGGCGCACCCTGCCCTCCTATTTTCTCAATACCACGAAAAACGATACTCGTTCGCAAGCAACGACAAAATTATTATATTACACGTCGACGTAAATTACCGGGCGGTGCGTTTCCACCAATACCATTTATATACGAAGAATATTTATCAGTTCATTTACGTCATTACCTTCTTGTCTGAAAAGGAGGGGGACAGAGGAACCAAACCGAACGAAATTTTCTCGTTAATTTTCCTTCGTTTTATCATACAGCAGTCTTCGATGAGTAAACCTACACGCACTTGTAAATTTCGAATTTTCGTATTTGCTACAATTTAATAGTCACTAACACTGCCGCAGTGACACGTACAATTTCAAAAACAGTACCACACAATTAAAGCGAACCGCCCACGCTGAAATGTAAATCTATTCGCGCGACGACCAAACGACCGTTTTAAATGGGGAAAAATTGAGAAAATTTCACTAAATTTTTTTTCTTCAGACGCCTGTCTTCGACTTTTTTTTCACGCTTCGGTCGTCCTCGCTCCTCGCCTCATGCTGTACCATATTCGTTCCTTTACCCTCGATTATTTTATCGACCCGCATTCGCAGCAAAGCGTATAATCTTCGACTGGAGAGAGAGGGAAAAAAGGTTGAAACAGAAACAATGCAATTATCGCTGTGTGTTGCATTCATAAAATGCGAATAATATTCAAGGCTGAGCAGCGAACAGTGTGCACTGCCCTGCCGAGAGACGGCCAATTCTCTTTTTCCTCTTGGTCTACGCGCATGTACGCCCATCGCTTAGTAGAATATACGACGAGTAGCTAGGTAAGTACGAGTAAGCATCTTTTCCGCCACCGTCCGAAAACGAAGGCAGACAAGGAGACGATTATAGAGGAAGAGATTTTCTCGTACTCATCTTCGTCGTGTATTTACATAATATTTAGTACAATTCTTTCCTTATCTTAATAACCTTAAGGATAGAATTTTCATTTTTTTCAACATCGAACGATCCCAGTTACCATTTGAATGAATTTTCCCAAAACAAAAATATAACCTTTTTTTTCAGTCGGATGAAATTCAACAAAATTGAAGCTAATAATTATTACAAGAAACCTAAACTATAAAATGCCAAAGAATTATGGGAATTTTTTTTCCATTACCTAAAACAAATCGAAATCCAGTCGACTTTTTGGATACTTGAGTAACCTGTCCAACGTCAAGAGAATATAAATAGGAACCAGGAAGTACATATTAATCTAAAAAGTAATCAGGATTTGTACTGAAATTCTAAAAAATTCAAAATTAGTACTTTTTCTTACTTTTCTGCATAATTAATTTCTCGATGACCACTTTTTCTGGATAAATTATTATTTTCATAAATCAAATGGAATTTGGTTAAAACTTCGTAATTTTTGCAATTTTTTTCGAAAAAATTTTTGAACAATCTACTCAATATTTTGTACTTTTGTAACTTTCGTCCTCGGTACCTTCTACCTACATTTTAAATTACCCAGCACTTTCAATTGGCGTGAAATTTCAGTGCTGAACTGAAGCTAGAAGGCGTTACAGAGTAAGATGGATCGAAATTTCACTCCGCTAGAAAATTGTTGAAAGCAGATACATATGAAGGTTCACAATGGAAGGAATTCAAGAAAGCCCGAAATATAGAAAATTATAAATTCGTAGCATTTTTCGTGGGTATATTTTTTCGTACAATTCACATTGAATTTTCCAAGTTTGAATTTCGACATTCGCGGAACAGGGGAATTCAAGAAACCCAGAAATAGAAAATGAGCATTTTTCGTGGGTATATTTTTTGATGATTCACATAGAATTTTCTAAGTTTGAATTTTTATATTCGTGGAACAGAGGAATTCAAGAAAATCAGAAAAGAAAAATTATAAGTTCGTAGTATTTTTCGTGGGTATATTTTTTTGTATGATTCACATTGACCAAATTGAAACTTCGACAATCGTGGAACGGCAGATTTTCAAAATTACTAATCATTTCGGTATCACAATTTCGTATAATTTGTTGCGAAACAGCAATTTTTCGTCGGTAACTTTTTTTTCTTAAAATTAAGAATAACCAAAAATGAAGTTATTTTTTCCCCTTGATGACATTTTTTTTTTCAAATGAAGAAATATTGAAAATTAGGTGATAGGTACTGAAAACACAACTGAAAATGCTTTTTCCAAAGTCCCGTAAAAATTTCAATTTTGAGGGGAAAAATCCTGACGAGGATAAAAGGGTTCGGAAAAGAATTGAAGGTGGCATCATCGACAGGGTGTCTAACAAAATTTGTCGAGCAAAAAACTTAATTTAGCTTGACCTTTTGGAATGACCTTTTTTTGAGGCCCACCCCAACAAAAAAATTTTATGTGTCTGTGGTCTGTGTGCCTGGAGCTGTTAACCCCCCTCCCCTATACGTCTGTGTGCCTGAGATTTAAAAAAAATAGAGTCCCTAAACAAATAATAACTGAAAAATTTGATTATTTTCAACTTTTTAAAATAAATTATTTATCAAGGGTACCTAAATGGAAGCTTTTTTCGATTTTTGAAAAAAGCTTGACCTTTTGAGTAAATTAGATTAAATTAGTCCAAAAGCTTGACTTCTCAGGATCCACATGACCTTTTTGAAAAAAGCTTGACTTATCAGGACCGTTAGACACCCTGATCGAAAGCCTGAAAATTATAGATTCAGATATGGTTTTCATCAATTTTTTTGACTAAAAAAGCAATTTATAACAATTAAGTACACCTTTGAATCATGGATCAATTTTTGTTTCAAGTCAGATATTTACGAATTTTCATTTTCAAAATAGCTGTAATCAAATATAAAATTATTAAAAATTAAATTTGACATTCCTATGTTTTTCAATACTCTGCTGGACTTTTGAAAATAAAAAAACTTCTGCAACTTTTTCACAAAGTTATTACATCAGAACGTTACAATTTTCTTAAAATTTTTGGGAGATAGTGATTTGATTCCCAGCTTTGAAAAAGGTTCTAATTGATTCCAGTTTTTTTTTTTGAAATGTCCGAATTGATTCCCACTTTTTTTCAGTGGTATGTACGAATTGATTCCCCTTTTTTTTCAGGGGTATATACGAATTGATTCCCAACCTCTTTCAACAAAGGAATTTTTCAGGAGAGCAAATTAATATGCACGAAACGTTTCTACGACTTAAAATTAGGTTCAGAAAATGTTGGTTTGTTTCAAAATGTGGATTTGGGGCCTACAGAGCAGGTTTCACTCCAGTTCTCAAGAATTGAAATGAAAAATTTTCCCATGTTTCTAAATCACAGATCTTCGAAGTTTTCGAGCTTTTTATTTAAAAAACACAAAAAGGTGTTGAAATAATTTTTTAAATCCAAAATAAATAACACCATTGTTTTTTTCGTAAAATTTTATTTCCGAAACTGCGACTAAAAAATTCCCAAGCATAAGCGCATCCAGATGGGAAAATTTTTCATTTCAATTCTTGAGAACTGGAGTGAAACCTGCTCTATAGGCACCAAATCCACATTTTGAAACAAACCAACATTTGCTGAACCTAATTTTAAGTTGTAGAAACGTTTTGTGCATATTAATTCGCTCTCCTGAAAAATTCCTTTTTTGGAAAATAAAGTGTGAATCAATTCATACATACCCTGCCAAAGAAATGGGAATCAATTCGCACATTCACTCTTGAAAAAGGGGGAATCAATTCGTACATCTCCAAAAAAAAAAAAATAGGAATCAATTCCCCTGTACTTTTCCACAAATATTTCTTTGGGAATCAACTCACCTACAGCCAAATTTTTACGTGTAACAAAATGTCAAATGTCGAGTCAACTTCAAAGAGACGAAAAAAATTTCACAAGTTTTTTCAAGTTTGCGAAAATATTGATATTCATTTTTAGCAATTTTTCCAATTTTTTGTATCCGATAAAATGTCATTATGTCAAACCGGATTTTTAAAAAAATTTCGAATTTAAAACCCCATTTCTATCAATGTTTAAAAAGCACCGCTTTGAAAAATATTTCCATTCAGACTCATTTTTAACGAAAAATTCAATTTTGTCATTCTTAGTTCAGAAGACAAGAAAACTATCAATAATCGATTTTAACAATCTTGAATCAAATTCACTTTCATAAATTTTCTAGAAGCCTGACAAGGGAAGGGTTCCGGAGATGAACGAGAAACCAATGTTCTTTATCAAGCTGTATTAAAAAGTCACTCGAGTCCAAGTTTCATCACGAATCCATCAAAATAGTATTCGAATAATTCGAATCATGAATTCCGGATTCGAGTCAACATTTTGTAATAATTTTTTATCATCGACTGGAAAACGAAAAAAAGTTTAAATACCTGTCTGACATTTCAAGAAAAACGTTGATTGTCAAAATATTGCCTTTATATTATTTCGTCATATTTTTTCCATTTCATTGAAATACTTTCAAACTAATTTTGAAATCGAGAAAAAATTGGATTATCTACTTCAAATGTACCATAGCCATTAAAAAGCTTTTCTCTTTCAGAAAATTCGACATTTCAGACGAATATATCAAATAAATCCATCCATACTCATACATTTGATTAATGATTAATCCGTAAATCTTGTTACTTTTCTGGGCAAACAAACTTGATTCGAATAAATTCGTCGAATCACGAACAATGATTAAAATTACAATTCGAATCAAGGCGAACCTAGCCCAAGTCCAAATAACCTACTGCAAAGAAGTTGACCTACAAAACATGGTTTTCAAATTTTCCCCTCATTTTTGTGGAAATTAGAAATAATCAGGTAAAATTACAAGAATCCTAGCAAACGACAAAAAAAATTATTGAAATTTTCGCAAAACTGGCGGATTTTTACACTGCTTTCATTGACACTTTCTGTAATGACTTTTTTTTCATTATTTCCAGCACTATTTAGACAACACATTAAGATAAAAACGACATCGATACAAAGACTACTTATTTTTTCGAACAAAATTTCATGACTTTCTTGAACTACTTAACGAGTATTTTCAACACCTCTGTCCTGGTTTTTGTTACAACAATTTATAATCGATATTTTCAATAAAATTCAACCTTAAAAATGACTAATTTTTGAAAATTTTCGAAAATCAGAACTTCCGTGACCAATAACTTCTAAAAATTTCCTGCCAGGGAGAAATAGAAATCACCATCTAAAATCCAAACCAACACCACGTAAAAATCTCTTATCAGGCCAAAATCCGTCGGTTTTTTTCCATCGGAAATCTACTTTTCGAAACATTTTAATGATGAAAATTATAATTTCGTCGCATCTGACATTCATCAACGAAAAAACTCGACAACAGACGTCGGTTAAAAAAACATTCAACATTTTCAAACGTCTGCGAACACTAGGTCAAATACATATTTTCTTCATTTACTCGCTCGTCACTCGTCAGTCATACAACTACACCCTAAAACGTTAATAACCTTAAATTTACCTAATCACCTACATACGCCGACGCATTCGTAATACGTACCTAGAAAAATAATACTCTAGTTGAGTTGAAAGCATTTGTTTTAATTTTTCGAGTGGAATGCCGGTATCCGGATGGAACGCCGCGCTATCGGTATTAAAATTCATATTGGCGGCGTTACTGGTGGATCCCCTGGATGACGTCGTAGTCGATTGATGCTCTCCGTGCGATTCAGAAGACTCAATGCCATTCATCACTAATCTGTATACGACGAAAAACACAAGAAAAAAACACCAAAAAATCCATTATACCGTCGATATGAAAACATTACATTCTAGATTCTACGCGCTTATTATAACTATGTGCTTAATCTGATGTAAGACAGGTAATTTCGAGATTACATCGCCAACTGCATCGGAGTACGAATCGTGTAGGCATAAGCGCATAATAATCTGAGCCATGCGCCAATTTATTATTACCACTTTTAAATGATATTATTTTTACGCCACCTGGTGATTATAACCTTTTAGAATATTACAGGTACGATGTGTAGTGCTGCTGTGTTCTACGTAGACACCGAAATTCGTTTTGGTCGCCTACTAATTCGCTCCTCTACTTCGGTTCACTTTTAGTTTTTTCCTACTTTTTTTTGCCGATTGCGAGTTTGGAAACCACATACACATCGTATACGAACATTATATTTTTATAGACTAATATACGCGTACTGATGTGATTCATTTTATAGCGACCTTGTTTAAACATTTCGCTGACTATTACAAATTTATCATCGGGCTATATACTCGTACTAATGCATACAAATACGTACACCAGACGACATCGTACTCCAACTACGAACCGCTAACGAGCTAATGTCGAGCGTTAATTCACACCCAAATAGAAACCCACTGCGTGTATTTTTCCGGAAAAATTCGCACGATAATTGAAAACAATTTTCTCGATACTTTCCTTCTTCGCTTGGGTAGTTTAAAATAACATTTGAGCCTGCGACCTTCCGACGAAAACACTCGACGCGAGTTTGCATTAAAAATTAGACAAAATTTCCAAAAACCCATTGACGAAGAATTACGACCTTCGTGGTTCGAATTCCAGCGAGCGTATTTCCAATCCCTACTCAGAACTGCTTACTGCTTCTATTTTTCGATATATTAAGGCCGTTCATACGGATTCGAAGCTACGAGAATGTCTATCACCGCAGACTTAATTATTTTTGCTTTAAGCACATTAGTTTTCTTGGAAGTTTAGTTTTCGAGATACTTTCAATAAGAGATAAGTTGAACATTGAGCTTTTGGCTGAAATATTTCGAAAGCTTAACTTCCTAGAAAAAAACTAATTGCACTCCACAGAAAGGAAATTTTACGCTCTATAATTTATGTCCTACTCATTTTTTTCGTAAAACCCTTCCTTTGCTCAAAAAATCGACTTCAAGTATCAAAAGCAGGCATCATAGCGAAATTCCGAAGAAAAAAAGTGACTTTTAGTGACCTTTTTTGAGAAAAAAGTGACCAAAAACTTACGAAAAAATCAATTTATGTATTTTTTTTTGGGGGGGGGGATTTTACAGTTTTTGGGAGGATTTTTTTAAACAGGCATCATAGCAAAATTTCGAAGAAAAAAAGTGACTTTTAGCAACTTTTTTTGAGCAAAAAGTGGCCAAAAAATGGCCAAAAAGTAACCAAAAGTGACCAAAACTTCAAATATATCTACTCTCTAAATCTAAATCAGTCAATTTTCCTAAAACTGCGCCTGTTTGAATCAGTGAAATGAATTTATTTGAAAATCTGTGATATTTCAATTGTTTGATTGATTTATTTTAGTCAAAATTATTGATTTATTCTTTCAAATGGGGAATTGACTCAAAAATCAATAACTTTACTAATTTAAAAAAAAAAAAAACAGAATTTTTTCAAATTTAGAAATAGAATTATTGAAATACTGACCGAGCGAAGCGAGGGCAATTTTTTTTTGAAAAATCATCATCAACTTTTTTTTTCTCTTGAAGAATTTTGAAAAATAGCCATTTTTACGTGAAAATTTGAATTTTTGCTTGAAAATGCGAAAAAAAGTGACGTTGGGAGGGAAAAAGTGACTTTTAGTGACCTTTGGATGAAAAAAGTGACTTTTAATGACCAAAGTTGAAAAAAGTGACCTGCTATGATGCCTGCAAAAGTTATTAAAAAGTAGAAAAAAATGTTCAACAAAAGATTCATTATGGTGAAAAATTCTGGTTTCAATCTACACGGGTACCAAAACAGAAACATTGTACGGCACTCTCTCATTCCAAATCAGTGAAAAGTCACTGATAAACAGTCAGAATTGCAGCACTGAAAAATCAGTGAAATTCATTGATTTCTAGTCATTTTTCACTGATTATTCAATTATTTCACAAATTTTTCAATAAATTTCGTAAATATCACTGAGTTTTTAGTGAATTTTCACTGATTTCCAGTGATTTTCTTTTACTGGCTTGCTTTCAGTGAAAATTAATTTTTCACTGATTTATTACTGTGTTGCAATTCTGACTGTTTTCAGTGTTTTTTGATAAATTTCACTGATTCAAAAATGAGAGAGCAGATAGGCAGCTGTGATAAGGATAAACAATATTGTCCTTATTTTTTGGCAGCATTTTGTACCCGTGTGAACTGAAATGAGAATTTTTTGTGAAACATTTTTTTACACTTTTTGTCAACTTTTGACATTTAAAAGTTAATTTTCTGAGCAAAGGAAGGGCTCTACGAAAAAAATGAATAGAACATGAATTGTAGAGCGTAAATTTTCTTTTCTGTGAGTGCAATTAGTTTTTTTTCTAGAAAGCTATAAGCTTCCGAAATATTTCGGTCGAAAGTTCAAAGTTCAACTTTTTCTTTAAACGCGATTTTCTCGAAAAGCTGATTTTGGTCAGCGGTTCCTTTTTGTAGACCAGATCACATATAGTGAAGAATAAACGTGATGGGTAGTTTTGACTATCAGTTAATTATTTTCGTTGCAAATAAGATTTCGACGATCCAAATCCAACTTTATACTAATTTTCAAGTTCAAATTATTTCAGCTACACGTGTATTCAATTGCTTTAATTCTATGTTTTTTTTAAATCAAAATTGAAGCATTCGTTTAAAAAACAATTATAGTCCATTTTGAAATTCTGACTTTCGACGGTCATTGTAAAAATAATTTTGCACAAAAAAATGTAACTAGGGCAATGAAATCTTCCAACACTTAATTACCGGTGTTATAATTTTTCTCCTTACAAATTTCTCATCAGCATAACTTTTTAATGTGAGAATTCGGACGCTTCAATTGTATCCGATTTAAAACATTTGTAAACAATAATTTTTTTTAATTTCAATTTTTTCAAAAATTTTCCAACTGGCATTTTTAAATTTTTTTAAAATTTCTTATTTTCAAAAATTTCTCCCAATTATTGAATTGGAAGAAATGTTGAAAAACACAAAGTTGAAAAAAATGACGAAAAATTGGAAAATTGGAAAAAAATAATATTTAGAGTTGGAAGAAATTTTAAAAAACTGAAGAAATAAAAAATAGAAAAAAATTTTCACCTTGAAAATTGTTTCCAATAATTTTGAAATTTTTTTCACTTATAAAATTTCTCAAGATTTTCTCCAACGAAGTTTTTTAAAAAATTTTGACTTTGTGTTTTTCAAACTTTCTTTGAACTCAGAGAAATTTTAAAAAGTCATAAATAATATGAAATTGAAAAGAAATGAAAAATTATACAGGGTGTCTAACAAAATTTGTTGAGCCAAAAGCTTAGCTTCGCTTGCCTTTGGAATAACTTTTTGCATGACTTTTCCAAGCAACCCCCCCCCCGCTGTGAGTTTGTACGCCAGTACCCCCTCCCCCCAAAAAAATCTATACATTTGTGTGCTTGTAGCTATTTATAGAAAATTAAAATTTTAACAAACACATTAAATTCAAAAAAACGTAATTTTTAATAGCTATATTTTTGAAAAACGCGTGACCTTTCGAGTAAATCAGGGTAAATTGGTCAGAAAGCTCAAATTTTCAGGACCGGCATGACCTTTTTGAAAAAACTTGACTTATCAGGATAACTTGACCTCTTAGACACCCTGTTATAGTTGGGAAATTATTGAGAAAATTCAAATTTAAAACAATTTTACTGATGGAGAAATTTTAAAATTGGACACAGCTTTGAAAAAAATTTAGAAATGAAGAAATTGAAAAAATTTAGAGTAGAAAAAATTTGAACTTATATCGCCGAAATCTCATTTGCTGCAAAAATAATTAGGATCTAGATAGTTTCAGGTATAGAGTTTGGAAACATGCCCCCAGAATCTACCGTAAAGCACAAGGTACAATATCATCCACCCACATTGCAAAAATTCTACAACTTAACATCTAAGAAACAAGCAAAGAATTCCGAGAATTTCGGGTAAGTACCAAAAAATATTTCAAAGTGGAAAAAAATCCTACCGAGCTATCTTGTAAACCCCCATACTTTTTATTTTCTTCCAAATACGATCGCTGCTATATATTTTCTCAAATAATTAAATAAAACTTATTATTATGTATAACAATATTATAATGATCGCGTCGCAGCGAGAAAATGAGCCAACTCGACAAAATCAGGTTTACGTCATTTCGTAATCTTTTACGATACATAATTACGTTAAGAAAACTTAACCATCCATTTACTCGTATCTTTTCTTTCATTATCCATTATGTAGCATAGAATGATTGTTTTACCATATTCCATTATCATTCCTACACATACACAATATAAAAATAAAGTGATATCTCATTGCGAGGTGCTGGAGATTACCTATCATTTTCAAGCTCATTTGTTCCGTTCGATTAATCGATAATTGTTCGACTTTTTTATTCTCAGAATAAGTCGAAGGGAATTTTATACAATAATCAAACGATCGATCGAATAATTTGTAATTGATTACTGCATTTCAGGTACGTGCTGTTTATTCAACAACGAAGCGAAACTGTTTTCAAATTTTACAAGACCCTATCTGCCCTTCTCATTTTCCAAAAGGCAAAAATTTGACAAAAATTGGCAAAATATGATTGACGAGGACAAATCTACTGATGAGAAAATATACATTCGAAACAGAAAAAAAAAACACAAATTTCGCCAACGTTTTAGCCAAGGAGGAGGGAAGGGGGTATGAAATCTCAAACTAACTTCTCCTCCCTATCTTCGACCTCTTTAACAAATCCAAATTGAGAGATTCCTTATTCTTCCGCAACGTTAATAGGTAAGGTGCTCGTTTTAGGATGCAATTAAACGAAAAATATGCCCATTTCGATGGTCCCTCCCCCTCTCTGCTCCTTGTCGCCGGGTATAGATCAAACGACGCTGCAACGTTATAAAACAGTTTATCGTTTTTTTACACGCTTGACGGAGCGCACTCAGCGTCAGCTTACCAGCGTTAAATCCGATAACGATAACTCTACAAACCATCGTTAGTGTACCTTCGTACTTCGTTGTTCTATAGATACTAGGTAGCACATCTAGTTTACCTACATTCCAAGATTATATAGGGATGGAAAAAATCGTCTCGAATTTTCATAACGTTAATCTTGGACGTTGACTTTCTACAAAAAATTTCTCAAATAATCGCCATATTTTACTCTGGCGACTGAATTCAAGGTCGCCTTCGGCGTCGTTTTGGGCACGTTACGGTTACGTCGCGTCGAGTCGTCGTTCGTTCGGACGTCTTTGGTGGTGGAAAACGTATCGGTACGAGCGCGGTTTCATCAATCATTCGCGAACGTATACGTTCGTATTTCTTTTCTTTTTCTTTTTTTGGAAAAAATTTAATATTTTTCCCGCAAAGCCGCCGAAAGTTTTAAATTCTACGATATCACTTCTCTCAGATACTCTGCCGAGTCCTTTTTTTTTCAAACATTCTAACGTACGGCGCACCATTCGACGCGCAAATCGTGGTACATTTACAGTAAGTAACCCTAAAGCATAAAAACCTTATTGCAATCGTTTCCTGACCGTGTAAAATTTAATTAAATTTCGCCAATCTTCAACAGCTACGAGTAGGTGTGCGTAAACCAACTCGAGAATCATTTTTAGCCGAATTTTCCCTTTAATATAATAGGGTTGGTGCCAAAAATTTAGATTTGGCTGAAATTGAAATATGTTATAGAATATACAATTTTAAAGTCAACAAAACAAACCGCACTCAAATCGGTTGAGTAGAACTCGAGAAAAAAAATTTTAAAGTTTCGATTTTTGAACTCGTTCGAAAAACGACCGCCTCAACGAAAATATGCCCTGTGACGTCAGTTCCTCGTATTGGCGTCGCGAACATAACGGATTTCAACGCGCAATTTCAATTTTTCGTTGATTTCGAAGTTGACTTTATCGATTTTGCTGATTTTTTTTTACAATTTTTTTTTCCATGATGTGGTAAAGTAAATTATCAATCATTTCTTCTAATTTTCCCCACTCAAATTTAATTATTTCAAGTTTCTCAACTCAAATTTTTTTCTTATAATTTTCTCAACTCGAATTTTTTCTTATCATTTTTAAACTTAGATTTTTTCTTCCAATTTTCTCAACTCAAATTCGTTTCTTTCAATATTCTCAACTCGAATTTTTTTCTTATAACTTTCTGAGATCAAATTTTTTCAGACGTAATTTTCAAAACTTAGATTTTTTCTTTCAATTTTCCGAGCACAAATTTGTTTTTTTTTTTCAATTTTCTCAACTCGAATTTTTCTCTTATAATTTTCTCAAATCAATTTTTTTCTTTCAATTTTCCCAAGTCAAATTTGTTTTTTTTTCAATTTTATCAACTCGAATTTTTTTCTTAATAATTTTCTCAAATCAAATTTGTTTAGACGTAATTTTCTCAACTCAAATTTTTTCGAACATAATTTCATCAACTCAAATTTTTTCAGAAGTAATTTTCTCAACTCAGATTTTTTCTTTCAATTTTCTCAAATCATTTTTTTTCTTCTAATTTTCTCAACTCAATTTTTTTTCAATCTTCTCAACTTATTTTTTCCCAATTTCATCCACTCAAAATTTTTCAAACGTAATTTTCTCAACTAATTTTTTTTCTCAATTATCTCAACTCGAATTTTTCTCTTATAATTTTCTCAATCAATTTTTTTCTTTCTTCTTTCAATTTTCCCAAGTCAAATTTGTTTTTTTTTTCAATTTTATCAACTCGAATTTTTAAAAAAATAATTTTCTCAAATCAAATTTGTTCAAACGTAATTTTCTCAACTCAAATTTTTTCGAACATAATTTCATCAACATAAATTTTTTCAGAAGTAATTTTCTTAACTCAGAATTTTTCAATTTCATCAACTCAAATTTTTTCAAACGTAATTTTCTCAACTCGGATTTTTTTCTTAATAATTTTTTCAAATCAAATTTGTTCAGACGTAATTTTCTCAACTCAAATTTTTTCAAAAGTAATTTTCTCAACTCAGATTTTTTCTTTCAATTTTCTCAAATCATTTTTTCTCCTCTAATTTTCTCAACTCAATTTTTTTCAATCTTCTCAATTCATTTTTTCCAATTTTATCAACTATTTTTACTTCCTTAATCCTTGATAAAATAAATTATCAAGTACGCATTGAAAAATCAACGAAAAAAGTATGATTAATCATTAAGTTATCGAAAAATCGCAATATAATTTACGCGACGCGACGCGCCGGCTGTTTCGTTCCCGTTTGAATCCGAGGAACTGACGTCACAACAACGTAACCCTCGTTGCGATTCTTTTTCGCGACCCGCTTAATCTGCAGAATTCAATGGTCAATTTCTTCGATCCTAATGGACCAATTTGGATGCGGTTTATTCCGTTGAAGTTATAATCGCGTATTTTATAACATATATTGATTTCAGCCAAATCTAAATTTTTGGCACCAACCCTATTTCGTCACAATAGAAATATTCGTTCTATTTTACAACGATTTCAAAAATTCGTCTTTCATTATCTTCATAAACGCGATATCGAAGAAGGACTTCGAATTCGAAACATAAAATTTCATCATAGATCCACACGACAGAAAATGAAATGACTTGAACGTAATTCAAATATACTTCTCAGTTCGCCAAGATGTTGCAGATGACCGGGGGGGGGGGGATAATAAAGACTGCAAAGAAAATTTGAACTTCTTAAAGTAATCCATCTTTTTACGAAATCACAAAAAATTCTGCTTCGATAACACAGGGCGACAAAAAAAATTTTTTGCTCTGTTTCTGGGTTCTCATGCCGAAATTCTGTTTCTAGACATCAAAATACATAACCTTGCTCAATCCTGGCTTCCACAGTTTGCTTTGGGGGGTGGGGGGGCCAAAAAACTGATTTTTCGAGGTCAATAAGCCTGAGCATTACAAAAAAAATTGAAAAAAAATTTTTTTGGACTAATCTTGTAGGAAATTTTACGGCGAATCTAATGTCGCAAACCGCAGACCTCCATCTCTTTTTTTAAAAAAGTTACAGCTCATTCTTTTCAAAATTTTGTGAAAAAATCGCATTTTTTTGATTTTTTTTCGCAAAGAAGTGAAATTTAAGAGAAAAATAAGGGTTTTAAGGCCATAATGACCATGATGAGAGTTGTAGGAAATTTCACGGCAAATCAAATGCCGCAAACCGCGGACCTCTATCTCTTATTGAAAAAAAGTTACAGCTCATTCTTTACAAAATTCTGTGAAAAAAATCACATTTTTTGTGCCTTTTTCGCGAAAAAGTGAAATTTTAGAGAAAACTAAGGGTTTTAAGTATGAGCTGTAACTTTTTTTCAAAAAGAGATAGAGGTCTGCGGTTTGCGGCATTCGATTTGCCGTAAAATTTCCTACAACTCTCATCATGGTCATTATGGCCTTAAAACCCTTACTTTTCTCTCAAATTTCACTTCTTCGCGAAAAAAAATCAAAAAAATTCGATTTTTTCACAAAATTTTGGAAAGAATGAGCTGTAACTTTTTATAAAAAAGAGACGGAGGTCTGCGGTTTGCGGCATTGGATTCGCCGTAAAATTTCCTACAAGATAAGTCCAAAAAAAAATTTTTTCAATTTTTTTTGTAATGCTCAGGCTTTTTGACCTCAAAAAATCAGTTTTTTGGCCCCTCCACCCTCCAAAGCAAACTTTGGTCAAAAAAAATATTTTTTCCTTTATTAGTTACATAAAAGCAACCCAAATTTCGCAATGAGAACCCAAAAACAAAATTCGTGTCGACCTGTGTAATCTGTCGTTTTTAAAAAATCATAAAAATGGAAAGAAATCAAGAAAATAAACTGAAATAAAAATAATCAAGTTATTTTCATCACCAAACAGAAAAACCGTACAAAAACCATTATTTTAAAAAAATTATGAGAAATAGTGAAAAAAACGAGATTTTAAATTCGAAAAAAATTAAGACCTTAAACTTGAAAACAAGACTTTTAGCAGGACTCCTTGGAAAATTAGTAAATAATTTCAGACAAGAAGCAAAACTTTTGAAAAACAAGCAACTCTACAATCAGCAAAATTAAATAGCTTTTCAACAGAAAATTAGAAGAAATTGTATCTTGAATCGAAAAAAATAACATCTCAGCCGAAAATTTCCAATTCTCCATCCCCCCTCATAATTATGTGAACAGCACAATGATTTCAAAATAGAATTGGTTCCGTTTTGGATGCTCTCTCCATTCCATATGCATAATCACTTTTTACATTGAACGATCTTTTTTTTCTCAACGATCTTTCATAGCTCCTTAATAATTTTTTAATTGAGCAAAACAATCATTACATTTAGAATGACTTTCTAACAATCGGAAAATTCATACGCAGATACGAAACAATGGAGTGAGAGGGAAAGGTAGTTCACCTACCTATATTTTCTCAAAAAGTTGTCAAATTTTTGCTTATACTACTCTCTTAATTTGAATCAGTGAAAATTGACTGATTTAAATCGACAAAATTGAGTCACTGTAGGAATCAGTGAAAAAATTTACTGATTGAAATCAGTCAATTTTGACTGATTGAAATCAGTCAATTAATTTTTACTGATTCAATAATCAAAATTCACTATTTGAATCGGTAATTTTTCACTGATTGGCAGTAACATGTCACTAATTAACAGGGGAATCAGTGGAATTTGACTGATTAATCCCTGACTTGATTTTCTTTATTTCATCAGTCAATTCGACTGATTCAAATTAAGAGAGTACCACGTCTGATTCATCTGATTTCAAAATAAAATTCAAGTACATCTTGATGTTTCATTTCATCGTAGCTGGTATCTACAAAAGTTTAATGGTAAATTTGGATATCATATTCGTGCTCAGAAGGTCCGAATTACGCGAAAACGACATCAATATCAACAATTTGTGTTTGCCATAAAATGGGGGGGGGGGGCTTTTTTGACCAAAGCCTACTCAAGATAAAATTTTGGAAAAATTATATGATATTCTGGGGTCAATGGTGGTATCTCCAGATATTTTTTTCAAAATTTTGCCAACATGTATTCAGAGGTAAGGAAGGACTGGAAATATTAAATTCAGTTTTTGGGAGGAAAAAATGGTGGAGGGATGCTGATTTTTTCAGAAAAATGTCAAAAAAGTAAATTTCAGTACGACTCACAGTGGGTCAGAAAACCCCAAAAAACGTTCGTTTTGAGATGTCAATTGGTGCAAAAATAATCAGAAAAGTAAATCCTATTGAGCCATGTATTTGGTTTTTTGATTTGAGAAATAATAATTTAATTAAAAGTCTTGAAAGATGTCCATATTTTTGCGGGATTTAAAATGGTTTTTACAATAAAATTATACTTTCTCAGTAAGTCTCAGTGTCCGTTTGTGGTTTAAATGGTAGTTTCAAGTGCCCTGAAACCGAATCCAGTGTTATTTTTTGCATAAAGTTGCATTAACGGTCTACACGGGCAATTTCCAGAAAAAAATACATTTTTTGCGAGGGGTTCAAATCAAAAATTTGGTACCTATGGTATGCTCTCGTACTGTATAATTTATCAGCATATACATTTGCGAGGTCGTAGATTACCAATTTCGTGCTCAAAAAATGATAGGAGTGGGGGAGGGGGTTTAAATTGAAATTTTACAATAATATCGCGTAATATGTCAAAATATACATTTTCGAGATCGTAAATTGTAAATTTCCCACAAAAAAATTGTAGGAGGAGGGGGTAAGGCGGTAGGTGAAGTTCAAATAAAAATTTCGCAATACCCCACTTCTATAATTTTTTGAGTACAAAATTCGTAATCTACAACCTGTTAAATGTATAATTTGACATATCATTAGGGATGGGATTTTCATGTTTTGACATATTTTTTTTGGTTGATTGTTGGTAGGAATATTTACAATATATCTTTACGAATCATGAAATTCCGAGATATTTTTGCATATGTTTTTGTAAAAAGCATAAAATTGACATGTTTTAGGTGATTTTACCGTTTTTTGACATATTTTGAGCATATTTTACCCATTTCTCCGATTTATACGACATATTTCGTAAAATCCTTGAAAATCCACCTTTTCAAAGACAAAAAACTTGAAAAATTACTCAACTTTTCGTTGAAATCTGCTTTCAAAAAAAAAATCTCAAAGCTACGAGTATGTTCTCATGTTTTAAAATTTAAACGTACGTTTTTTACTTTTTTTAAATGAATAAATGAAGTTTGCATTTTGACTTCGTCATATTATTGTTCTCCTTCAAAAACCCTGCATTTTGATACCCATATTGCCCCCCCCCCATTTATTTGACTTATTTTTGACATATTTCAGACTGCAGAAAGCATATTTTACGCGCATAAAACATGATTTTTAGGCATAAAAATCCCATCCCTACATATTATACATACAATATCATTGTAAAATTTCAATTTTCACCCCTCCCTCCTGCCCCTCCCACACTCCAAAAAATTTTTGAGCACAAAATTCATAATCCACGACATTGAAAACTTAAATTTTGACATATTATGCGATATTATTTTGAAATTTCAATTTTGATCCCTCCCTCCAACCCCTCCTACTCCAAAAATTTTTTGAGAACGAAATTCGTAACCTACGATCTCGAAAACGTATATTTAGACATATTACACGATATTATTGTGAAATTTCAATTTTGACCCCCCTTCCTCTCCTGCCCTACCATTCGCTCGAAAAAAATTTCCCCCTCAAAATTTAATCTCACGACCCCAAAAACATAAAGTAACCACTTTTTAAACGATTTTTCGAAGCTTTTGAGCAAAACGAACGTTTTTGGGAGTCTCCTGGCCGACTGTGCGACTGATTGGCAAATTTCCCTTCTTTTTTCAAGAATTCAAGTCGACAAATTTCTCATTTTTCAAATACGTTCAGTCGGTAAATTTCCCATTCTCGACCCTTTAAATTTTCATCCAATGAATTTTCGTCTCTGTTCATATGTAAAAAGAATGCAATAGGTTTTCTTCATACACCAAAAAAATACAAGTAAAGGGGGAAAAATAACCACATACTGCATAAAAGACTGCCGTAGTATTATTGAACTGTACACTGCATGCACGGTGTACAATGATGAGAAGGAGAAGACCTGAGTCGATATTCCTTTTAGGAAATAAAAAAAAAGAAATACCAACGATGCAGTACGTCTCTACGTAGTACGTAGGTATTCATTTATCAAAATCGACTCGTTAAGGAATACGTATATAGTATGTCTACACTTATGTACATACATTTATAGGCACAACAAATCGAATCCTTTCGAATAAGTTCAACGTCCGTAACCGCTTCGGTATTGAGTACGTTACGTATACACGCATTTCGAGTACATACACCTACACTCCCCATCGAACCCCGAAAGAAACCCCCAAACCCTCAAACCCCATCGTACAATACCGGCGTACACCAGTACACTGCGCTGTCTCGAGTCTCTCTACCTCTACACACAATATTCTATGAACTGTCTAAATACTTCTTATCATTCTTCCACGAACGGTGAAATCGTCCTATAGGAACATGTAGGCCTCGCGATAAACTACTATTATCGATTCCTCGCCAGTCTAATTCGTTATTCCATCGGCTATACGACATAGCCTAAAAAGTTCCCATAAAAGTTCTGTTCTACCTGCCTTCCTCGCACCGAAGTGCCAACAGTTTAGTATAGAGAAGCAGAAACTATAAGAAGGATTAGATTTTTGCATAACCTGGTTCCGTGGACGTGGAACCTGGGCTGTGCAAATTATCTATACTTACCATGCGGATTTCTTCGACGCACAGAAAGCTCGCTCTCGGTTCTCATCAAAGAATGCGTATACGCGTTTTTTTTCCTTCTGTTTCAATTCAATACATCGCTCGCCGCATGTACTCGTACTATATACTCTATGGTAACAGTACACGCACATACCTTCTCTACCTACACACATACATCACGATACGGTTACATTTTACACACGCATACAATATACGTTGTCGTTGTCGTTAAAGGAACCATCAAACTACTACGAAACAATGCGTTACGAAGGTCACAAGCGCAACATTCATTCACATGTGCATCGATACCAGCCTACTATGAACCGCCACAGAGCAAGATAGGTATACACTTATACAGCATACGCATACACACATACTACATTTATAATAATAACATCGGCAACAACAACAACAACCGCAGCGGCAGCACGATTTCAGATAGCGTAAAATAGAGAAAATAGTGCTCCAGGTCCACGGATGCAGTACTCCTGGTCTCCGCGTATAAACCTGTTCGACGTATTTGCCGCGCCTGCGCCGCCGTAATCAACTTCTTCGCGTCCAGATTATGAGTTTACTAAATTTGTTTCCCCTTCTGATACACGATTACTTGGGTTTTCGAGAGGTATGCGTATTGTGTATGTTCTACATGTATTGGGGAGGTTCAAATTCATTTTTTTTCTAGTCCAGGCAAATAAGAGAAAAAATGTACCGAACCCCCCAAAAATTAAAGCCTGATTTTTTTTCGCGTTTTACGTTCGTAATGGTCCACCACACAACATACTAAAATGGACACCCCCACAACCCTCCGCTCCCCCCAGTGGAGGGGTAAACGCCCGCTGAAAACCGGTTTTTCGTGAATATCTCCTCACATAAGCCTCAAAATTGAAAAGTAGTTATGAACAATCTTGTTCTACGTGTAATTTCCTATCGGAAAGGGGTTTTTCTTTTTCAAAAACACTCACTTCCTAGACCAAAAATCAAGGGTAAAAAACACATATTTTTCAACAATGAACAGCATTTTTGGAAAAAATCGAAACTTTTGGGAATATTTTCTCAAAAAAGCCTCAAAATGGAAAAATGGTTATGAACAATCTTGTTCTACGCGTAATTTCCTATCGGAAGGGTTTTTTCTTTTTCAAAAACACTCACTTCCTTGATCAAAAATTAAGGGTAAAACACACCTATTTTCAACAATGAACAGCATTTTTGGAAAAAATCGAAACTTTTGGAAATATTTCCTTAAAAAGCCTCAAAATGGAAAAATGGTTATGAACAATCTTGTTCTACGCGTAATTTCCTATCGGAAGGGTTTTTTCTTTTTCAAAAACACTCACTTCCTTGACCAAAAATCAAGGGTAAAAAAACACATATTTTTCAACAATGAACAGCATTTTTGGAAAAAATCGAAACTTTTGGAAATATTTCCTCAAAAAAGACTCAAAATGGAAAAATGGTTATGAACAATCTTGTTCTACGCGTAATTTCCTATCGGAAAGGTTTTTTTCTTATACAAAAACACTCACTTCCTTGACCAAAAATTAAGGGTAAAAAACACCTATTTTTCAACAATAAACAGCATTTTTGGAAAAAATCGAAACTTTTGGGAATATTTCCTCAAAAAAGCCTCAAAATGGAAAAATGGTTATGAACAATCATGTTCTACGTGTAATTTCCTATCAGACAGGTTCGTTTTTTTTTCGAAAACACCTGCTTCTTTGCCCAAAAATTAAGGGTGAAAAACGCCTATTTTTCCAATATTTACAGTATTTTTGGAAATGATGGAAATACGAAGGTAAAAGTACCGAAAATGAGTATTTTTTTTATACATGCTGGTATGATAAAATGAAATAACACAACACTAAGACCACATCTCCTTTCAATTTTTCATAAAAAACAATCTCAAAATTGTAATTTGTATGCCAAAAACCCTAATTTTTGACACCAAACATGAAAATTTTCAAAATTTTGAATTTCACTCCTCACCCCTTAACCCTCATGACTGACATATCGTTTTTGAATCCTTACGACGCAAAGAAATGTTTCGTAATCAGCAATAACATCACGTTTATAGTACTTTTTCTTTCCACAAACCTCAATTTTTTAAATGCAGTATACAATAACCTCCCTTATAATTAACGGTGAAGGTTGAAATTTTTTCGGTGACTTTTTTTGGAATACCCTACCAGCATGTATAAAAAAATACTCATTTTGGGTACTTTTACCTTCGTATTTCCATCATTTCCAAAAATACTGTAAATATTGGAGAAATAGGCGTTTTTCACCCTTAATTTTTGGGCAAAGAAGCAGGTGTTTACGAAAAAAATGAACATGTCTGATAGGAAATTACACGTAGAACATGATTGTTCATAACCATCCTTCTGAGAAGCTCAAAAACAGTGTCAACTCAAAAATCAATTTTCGACACATAACGGTGGTTTCTATATCCAAACTCACATAATATGAGGACAAAAAAAAATTTTAAAATAGAAGGAAAAATTAACGAACTACTGAAAGTTATTCAAACAGTCATTGGCAGTGGCGTCGGAAAACGGGTACAAGAGGTGCATTGCGCCCCCCCTCCCCTCATTAAATCAGATAACAATTTAAAAAAATCTGTATTCTGTACCCAAAACTTCAACCCTTCAAATAAACACATCAATGTCTGTCAAAATTTACAATTCCATACCTCCAAAAATCAAAAATTTTAAATCTTCCAAAAAATTAAAAAAAAACTCAAAAGTTGATCGGAGATGTATGCAGGCATCATAGCGAAATTTTTGAAGAAAAAAGTAACTTTCAATAACTTTTTATAAGCAAGAAGTGACCAAAAAATGACCAAAAAGTAACCAAAAGTAACCAAAAATTCATTTTTTTGGGGGGGCAAATTTTTTTACCGTTTTTTTTTGAGAGGAATACAATTTTTTTGTAGTTTTCTGCAAACATTTCAAAGACAAATCAACTCAATAGACGTGAATAATTTCATTTATTAAATTCCTTCGTCAAAACAACAAACAAACTAGCAAAAATCTATTTTTTCATATTTTTCTTGAAGAATTTTGAAAAATGGCAATTTCAACGTAAAAATTTGAATTTTTGCCTGAAAGTGCGAAAAAAAGTGACTTTTGGGAGAAACGACCTGAAAAAGTGACCCGCTATGATGCCTGTGTGTGCCTTCTGCATAGTGCGAACGTTTCTAGGGGGGTGCCGATTTTGTTAATGTAGCTATCCCTACAAATACGTAGGTTTAATTTGAACAATGTACGCATCCGGGAAGGAACCCGTGTACAAAATGAATATATAAATTAATAATTCCGAAATCCAAAAAACCAAAAATAACGAATAAATAAAATTTAAAAAAAAGAAGAAACGATAAATAACGGGAGAACAAAAAATTGAGAACTATACCGTATTGACGAAACGTTATGTTATTCATAACGTTACTCTAATTTTTGAAAAATTTTGCCTCGCTACGTTTCATTATCGTTACTTTATTCGTTTTTTCGTTACATTATTTCTCATTTTGCCAACACTGATATGCATAAATTTGTATCTTTCAGCGATACCGACTCCAAGTATTAAGTAAGTTAGTTAAGTACGTGTGTATTTTTCTACATGTTATCTCGCCAACCAACATAAAATTTATTGATAACGAGTGTAAAAAAATTACCGAGTTTGAGAGCGTTGCCGAATTTTGTAGGTGAAAGAAAAATGAACAAATTAAAAAACGGAAAATATATTTTATGCTAACATCGTTTACACGCGATAATTTCAGCTAATGATTAAATTTTTCACCGCAAATTACATACACATGTATACATCCACATCTACGCCATCACGAACTATCAATTTTTTTTCATCAATATGATGAATATGTTTTTAGCTGTGTTGTATTTTGGTATAAATGGCATCGTTAGGTACTGTAAATTATTCTTAATAATGAAAAAAACGTTTCATGATTTGTTCAGTTTTTATGACTTATGAATAACCCACTACATTTATGTATTTCAATTCAGCGGTAATTTTCCAAGTCTGAGGATGTTCACCGCATTAGCCACTAAAAACCAGGCAAAGAATTCACCCTCTTTGAGAGCATTCACCATATATATTGCAAATTGGATAATTCATATCTTGACTTCATCGTAGCTTGTGTTTCTAACGAGATTAACATGTTTCTGTTATCGTACTTAGTTGTATCATATGATTTCGAAGAAATCTTCACCATGATGAATCATCGTCCAAGAACGTCTACAAAAATTCAAAGGTGTGGCCAAAGATAATGTGAAAACAGTACAAACCTTCATCCCCTCACAATAGCAACCCCGAAATCGGATATTGTAAAGTTAACGCGAAAAAGGATGGTGGAAGCCTCGTAGGATATTGCAGATGGGGGTACGTGTAGATTAGGATGAAGTGAAAAAAAAAACATATCTTGGATTTTGACCAAATTTGGTGGGGTGGTTTACTTTGACTGAGAGACCTCCCAAAAAAAAATTTGAGTCCCCTAGGGGCAAGAGGAGGGGAGCAGGAGGTGCTCAAAGTGCACCTCCTTTTGAAAAAAACGCTTTTTTGTGTTTTTTAGTCAATCAAAATTGTGTGAGAACCCTTCTTAGCACTTAAAAGATGCAATTTGAGTTTCTACATCTCCCTATACCATCGCCATCCTTTTCCGATCAAAACTCAGACTGCTACCAGGGAGTTGAAAAGTTGCAGATTGCAATATTCCAATTTTATAAAAATTTCACTAAGCTGGAATGATTCTTTTTTTCATCGAGTAATTGAACAAAAGAAAATTTCAACCACCGAAAGTGAATTTTGAAAAAAAAAATGAAAATTTTATATGTACACCAGAGCAGCCAACAGCAAATCATAAAATTCCAAAATACGGAATTTATATCGATTTTGAATTGATTATTTTTTCGCCTGAAAATATTACGTATTTTTTTTCAATCACTAGAAGTATACAGGGTGGTCCAGTTAAGGTGTGAAATATTGAAAACTCGTATTCTACTTATCAATACGAACAAAAAATGTCATATTCAACATGGGCCCAAAACGATTTCTTTCTGAGATATCGCCGAGTAAATGATTGGAAATTCGGCAACGTTGCGCATCGCGACGCCCGTAAAATGTTGCGTTTAACGAGACGAGCGTCGGGGTTACTTACGCGGAAGTTAATTACAGCGTTGCCACAAAATAAATTATGCTGAAATACCCTCCATTTTTTGATTTTTTAGAAAAAAAAATTTTAGGCGAAATTTTTTTTGTAATAATGAGGAATCATGAGAAATCATTAAATTCGATTTTTATTGTAATTTTGTGGGATGGTCGAAATTTGATAAATTGATTACTCAACATCCAATAAATTTAAAAAAAAAAAACAGAAATTTGGGTTAATAGGTGTTAAATAAGTAGTACTATCCCTAAAAGTGAGTGAAATTTCAAAAAAATTATTTCTTGTTCTTGTTCGACCATTATTCTGGTACAGAAACACATTTTTTGCTTTAAAACACTTACTTATGAACCAAAAAAAAAAAAATTGGTATACGTTTCTATGGACCTCATTTCACTTTTTCCACCACCTACCCCCGAAAATTTTCACTGCTAGAACGAACATTGCAATTTTGGGTGAAATCTGGGCCCTCTTTAAAGGCGAATAACTCAGTAATGACGCGTTTATGACCCATCATGTATACAACATGTTTTACTCCAAATGATAAGTAGAATACGTAGTTTTAATATTTCACACCTTAACTGGATCATCCTGTATTTCGGAATTTTTTTTTGAAAGTTTTGTATGTCAGTGCAGCCAAATACAAATCGTGACATGCTACACAATGGAATTTACGTTGACCTCGAATTAATTTTTTTATCGTTTGAAAAAGTATAGATGCCCTATTCAGGGCTGGCGAGAGGAAAGTGCGAAGAGTATAGTTGCACCGAGTCCATTTTTTGAAAAACTAATGAGGAGCTAAAAATTTAAGTACCTACGTTTCATTTCGAGAAATTATGCTAAAAAAAAGTACAAAATATCTCATTTTTTTCAATGCTAAAATTTCAATTCTTCAAAATTTTTCTCATCAAAAAGACTAATCAAAAGAAAAAAAAATTCGAAAAAAGGTTGAAAAATTCACTTTTGATATTTTTGGGGTAAAAGGGGCTCGCATTTGCTCTCGTCGAGTCTGAGTGTACTACTGTACTTTTTTTTAGCGAAGTTGTGTTGAGGGCCTTTAAATGTGAAGAAAGCTTCTGATGATGCATTCATAGTGCTCATTTCATGGTCAAGTTTATAATGTTCACAGTTTCTTGCTCCATAGAAATAGGAAGGCCCTTTCTATGTAAGAAGGGAACAAAACGAACAGCTTGGTCTCAACTTTTTCAATCAAAAAATTAAGTATGAGTCGGAAATTTTTCGTTTTGAGCTAGAATGCTAATAATTTTTACAATTCTTGTTAAATTTTTTTCATGTTATTTCGAAATTTCAACGCCACTATCTCAAAACACTACTAAATTGTCAGTTCATGCAAAATTATCACCTTGAGATCAAGTTATCAAACAATGGCGTAAATAAATTCGGAAATTTCTCAAAAATAATTTTCTGCGAATTTAGATTAAAATGTTCATTCTGCATTCAATGGGCCTATCCTAATATCAATAAATACCACAAGCATTTCCAACGAATAGCAAAATATAGTGAACTTCGATTTTCTGAAAAAAAAAGTGTAAAATACTACACAAGTTTCGACAGATCGACACACACAACCGCAAAATAAAATCTTATCAGGGTGAATATTTTCTCAACCACTTTCTCTTATCAGTGCACAATATATCTTTAGATAAACACATTTTACACACATATTTCAATGTACATGTATAACTATGTAATATGTATGCGAGTAGATAAATACTTATACGATATACGATAATAACGAAAACGAACGAAATCCGGCCCTGTTGAAAATTTATCCATCTAAGATAACGAACCCTCCTCCTCCCCTCCGCCCATCCAAAACACAACATGCTCCATCGTTGATATACAATTCCGAGATGAGCCAAGACCTTTACACTGTTCCAGGGCAAGTGACCGAATACAAGAAAAAGGGGAAATAAAAAAATGGTGTAATTTTGTTTCACATGCAGGCTGTTCATCTAGCGATTCGACAAGATAATCCGACATAATATCCGTAAGTACTCGCTTATTGATTCTCGTAACCATATTTTCGGTACATTTTTCACTTGATAATCTTTTTACGCATACAAAAGGTGAATACCTCTTTGGAAAATATTTTTTCACAGAATCGAACACTTCGATGAGCAGATTCGCAGATTACGAAGAATTTTCGGGCAAACCGAACACCTAAAAATTCAACCAGCTTCACTTCACCGTTACTCGCGCCGATTAAACGAACCAAGAACCCACCCAGGTCATCGGACATTTTCGAACCCCTGTTTCACTCTGGAATTCAGGCATTAGGGCAGACTCCAACGAAAGCGCAATTGATACGAGAAAGAACACCAAAAGCGCGATCGATGGAATTCCTTGAAAGCACATTAGCACAAACACGATTAATACACGTAGTCCTATCAACTGTCTTTACAATTTCAACAATAGCTTAGGTGCCACACTTCTTGCTCATTTCTTCCCTCGCTTTCTCCTTGTCGTCTGCTTCGCCAATATGACGAAATTTCATCTCGAATATAAACATTTTCAGACGTCTCCTGCGCCAGGACCATTGTACACCCGCTGGGCTGTATTCTAACGACTTTTTTTTCTCGCTCTACTCGTCCTGATTTTCTTTTACGACAATTAAAAGAAGGGTATGTGAGATGCCCAAGCCAGATCGTAGACGTCGTTCAAGTTCTTTTTACACATTTTAGCATATGTACGAAATGGGGGTTATACTGCTGTGAGGTTCATATAGATATTCTGTTTCAAACCATTTGGTCTTTTTTTTTCCACAAAAAATCGTTTTCTTCACTTTCGTACCCAGTCTGACGACTCTGGTGACTGATTGCTTAGGCGAAAGATTTGAATACATCCAGAAGCCTCTGAGAAGAAAACGTTAGAACAGCGTGTAGCCTATCTTCGATACAGCAGGAGTCAATTTCCTTTCAAAAAATTTACATCAAACCATATTTTCAATCATGAGATTGAGATGAGATGATATCGTAAAAAATAAACGAACTCAATTCTGACAATTTTTTGCCTAACCTCAAAATTGAAGAAGCCACAAACTTATATTGAAACGAAAAAATCTAGGAAAAATATTTCATCACCAAAGTGACAGTTACCTACCATGGAAAATATGATTCTATGGCCAAAATTGAATACGAAGAGCTAACCAGAGAGCCACCTCGCCACCAGTGACCAATAAGAACACGAATGCCCTAAAATTCTTGTGTGTGATGCCCTTGATACAGATCAAGCGTTGGGTCGCTCGAAAAGCATCTCTGAAAGATGCAATGGTCCCCCAAAGTTGAAAATTTTTGAAACCAGTAAACCACTGTGCATTTTTTTCAACTTATTCGATGTAATAATTTGAAAAAATGGAATGAATGTATGGTACCGAGGAAGAATACTCAAGAATACTTTGATTTTTGACTATTTTTAAATAAAATAAGGGAGAGGGATTCAATTTTTCAAAAATTTTATGAAAAGCCGAAAAATTGTCGTTTTGTGCCAAATATATTCTTTTTCAATGTTCATTTGCGACATGAGCTCGAAATTCAAGTTCTATTTTCATTTCTTGAAAAATACTGGCGTAAGTTGGTTTATGATGGATCAATATTTTTGAAACCTCTGAAAAAGTTCAAAAGCTCATTTTCAAAGTTGTATGGTAAAATATTGTTTAATATGCATATTCTCCGCAATCTAAGCACTGAATCGCATTTTCAGTCGATTTTCGAGTTTTCGAATTTTATCGCTCAAAAATTAGTGATCTATTATTTCAGCTAGTGATCCTCTCTATTTTTTGAGAAAAAAATTCAAAAATGAAGAAATAGACTGAAAAATAGAATTCAATGTTTCGAATGCGAAGAATATCAAACGAGGGTGTATTGAGGGTGGAGAGGATTTTTCTTATTCACAAAGATCGAAAATGTCTTGTAAAGTGTTTTGAAAATAAACATCTTTTGTTTATAGAATGAGATTTTTCAAAACAACGTCCTTGTTTCGCAGAGACAATATTTTTGTTTTCATTTACGTGAAATATGTACCTGTATTTTTTACATATTTTTTGAAAAGCACGTCATTTTTCGATTTTTTAATGCACAAATCTCGTTCTTTTATTTTTTGACTTCGGCTTTATGGCCGCCTACATGTTTTGTCCCCTCCTAGAGCGAATTCAAAAAAAAATGCGGTAAAAAATGGCATGTCCCCTTCGCCTCCTGCCTGAAATCTTTGCTCTTGTGTGGAATGGAAAAGGAATACTTTCAAATATCATTATTTTAAAAGTTGATTTCATTCAAGTAAGTGTTTTTTTTCAACAATTATTATACAGAATTCGATTTTATGAAAAATTTTCCAAATAACTTATTGTCTGAAAGAGCTTAAAATTAGCTTTCGATTATGTTTCAAATGCGTACAATTTTCTCATTTGTAACGTTATCGTGACGCGAACTGCAATATTTACGAAATTGAAAAGTAATCGCAGGTATCATATAAAACCGAATTCTATCTTATTTCAAAATAAAAATATTATGAAAAATTTCTAAAATTGAGTTCTTCTCCAATTACCTATACAGAAAAAAATGAGATGTCGATCATCAGACACAGAGCATATGATGAATGTAAAAGCTCCATTCCTCGAATTGAAAATTATTTTATTGACGAAAATTTGAAATCTACATACGTAATTTTATCCTTTTTTTTCCTGTCAACAAAAATAGCTTCATTAGAATATGTGAAGGATGTGCAAAAAATTTTCAACATGGACACTCACTACTCCAAAATCAACCTTCATGGAAACTCTTTGGCGTCTCAAAATTACTGTCAGTTAGTCTCCCGTTCGTCCCCACGACCTCCTAGAGACCTAATGTCTTCGGATTCTAAAAATTCAAACCTTTTTCTTTTTAAAACAGGGTGTCCACTATATTTCAGAAATGATTTTCCCTGACTTTTCCAGGTTTTCCAGACCAATTTTTCAAATTTTTCCAGACCTTTTAAATATGATATTCGTAAACAAATGAGGAGAGTGGGGAGTAATTTTTCACGTGATGTGCTTACATCCCAAAATTTTGCATCGGTAAGAATGATATAAATTTCATGGGGGGGAGGGTCTAACGTTTTTTTTCAAAATCACTATTAAGTATAGATACTTTTTACGAGATCTTTAAATGCTCCTCTTCGGGCCAAAAAAAGATTTAAAGTTCAATTCTGGAAATTTTTGAACCCACCCAACTTCCCCTCACCACAAAAATTTAAAAATTTGAATTTATTACCAACAGAAAAAATTTCAAATAAAAAGAAAAAACCAAGTATTCCAACGCAAAATAAGTTTTGAAAAATGAAATGAAAAATGAAATGCCTAAATTATGCCAGGGTGTCTAGTGTCTACCAAATCAAGCGAATGAAAATTCAGATTTTACCGGGCTAAAAGTTCAAAATTTTCAGCATATTTTATTCCCCCCCCCCCCCCCTACAAAAAAATGAAAATCACGTGCTTTAGATTTATAAATTCCCACAATCCCTCGCAATTTTTTAGTTTGCACCAAGAAATTTAAAAAGTCAATGAGGAGGTGAAATATAAATCATTTTATGAAAACATAAAAACGAGTTGAGCCCGAGCGAAGCGAGGACGAAAATTTTTGCGAAAAAATATCTTCAAAATATGAAAATTCACCACATTTTCCTCATACATGTTTTCCAAAACACCTTTCTCATCACAGCTCATTAAAAAGTAAGCTTTCAAAAAACTTGAATATTTTGAAAAATTTATAACAAAATAAACAAAGAAACACTTTTATAAATAATTTATCTTTTTTTTGAATTTTCTAAAAATTCCAAAGAAAATTCCAAAATTTCCTGATTTTTTCCTGACTTTTCCCGGTTTTCCCGGTTTTTCAGAGAATGGACACCCTGTAAAACGAATTTCTTCGGGGTCGTTTTACCAAAAAGGGGAAGAGGAAAGAGATCTCAGCAATGCCACATCATTTTTACCCTACGAACTTTTTAAAACTTCATTTAAAAAAATTAAAACAATTTAAATTTTTCTCACCAAAAATGACAGTACTGGAACCTCTTCAACAAATACTGAAAATTTTACCCCGAACCGAAAGGTCTTTTTTTTTTTTTTGAATTAACCTGTGAGTAAGATCATCAAATTTGAAAAAAAAAATCATAACATAAGATGCAACACTTGTTACGAAATCTCGAAAAGCTGCGTCCACATTTCGACTCAATTTTTTGATTTGACCCCTTCAGTACCCCATAATAACTCCAAATGTAGGTCAAAAATTTCATTATCACTTATAATGTTTTCGAGCATGCTGAGTTCGAATTTCAACTCAGTTTGGGATTTGATCTCCTAGCCCCTCATACCTTCCCATTTTGACTTCAACTTGTTGGTAAGGGGAACCATGGAGAAGGGTCAAATCCACAACTGATAGTATGTACTTTCTTTTTTTTTGGAAATCTTTAGCCTCTTCATAGAAACCCCTTAAGGGGCTAGTAGAATATCCTGGTGATATTTTCACCGTCGTTGTCGTCTTCGTCGAAGTAGCGACTCCTTTACAGAGGGTGAGAATAATTCATTAAAAAAATGTATCGACCTAGGAAGGCTACGGAACTGTTAAAAAATTGTACTCATTGGTCAAATTTCGCATAATCCAAAAAAAGACAACTTTAAATCAATGAGAAATTTTCATGATTTGTCGAGAATGTTGCAATACTCGATATGCTGCTTTTGTTGGAAAAAAATTTCAAGCACCTAAATTTTCTCGTTGAATTTCAAAAAAAAATTAGGGGGTAAAAATCATGTGACTTTTTTGAGACCTCTCCTACTTTCCCTCCTCTCTCGCCGATCGACCCCGAAAAAAATTCATTCAATACGAAAAACTTTATGAGGTTCGCGGAGACAAACAGGAAATCAACCGGCAATGATTTCAAGACACCCTTTGAACGAGTATTAACGCAGATAGATAAATCTACGGACATCATGTCCAATGGGTGATTCGACACAGTCAACTCGATCCATTCTTAGACTCTTATTTCCACAAGATGCTCGTTACACGGTGGCATAATAACGCAGCGGGTGCGATTACACTACGCGATATTTCAAATAATAAAACCAACGCCGCCGTATTCGTACTCGGAACACTTGGGCACAAAAAATAGGCACACCTACGCTCGAGCCACGCGTCTTCGCTGCAATCGTCCGTACCGATGTGCATCACCTTTGACACGATTTTCAAAAAAATACTCCAAAGTAAGGTACCGACTCCTCTGATCACCAAACATACCCAGAAAGGCAACCAAAATAAACAAAATAAGTACGGATGAGTTCGGAGGAGCTGTATACAGAATCAACACTGCTAAAATGTTAACTACTTATTAATTAACCGATATAAATAGTCCGCCGTTTAGTCTGGAAATATTTGACGAGATTGCGAAGCGTATAGCCATAGCCCTTTAGTAACTTATGACGATTGGACGTCGTCGACGTACGAATGTGTGATATGGCTTGAATGCGTGTGCGTCGACGTCGCTAACCATCGTATACTACTGGTAGAATACGTGTATATTGTATACGGTGGTATTACATAGACACACCGAGACGTCCATTATTACAGTACACGAGTATGTCACCACGAATACACACTGGCGCAATCAACATTATGTCCGGCCAACGCCGCCGTCGTCGTCACCGTGTCATAGAGTCCGCATACCGTGCACATATATATCGCTGTTCATCTCTACGCGCGCGTCCCGAGTTTTAAAATTAGATCAACGCGCGCCGCGACAAACAGTATCTCTCTTATCTTGGTTGATAAAATGGGTAGAGAAAAAACCACGTTCTGAGAGACGAAAGTGGTGGAAAAAACGACAAAAAACCATCCCCTGGGACTCGTCGAGGGGGTAGGAAGTCGCGAGCCAAGGTGAATTTGTCGTTTTTCGAATTCGATCACATAATAGGATGTTTCTTAGAATATGGTGAACATTTTATTTCAAATTTCACATGTCTCACTCCTTGAGATGGTTCGTTTATCTCGAAAAAATGAGATTCTCAAAATTTTAGCCTCAACATCCGTGGGGGAGGGAGACATCTGAGCCCTCGTTTTTCTCATAGAATTCAACATATGTGAGCCTGAATATAGAAACCACCCTTAGAGGTCAAAAATTGGTTTTTGAGTCGAGGTTCCTCCTTGATTCTACTCCTTCTGAAAGGCCCAGAATCAGAGTCAACTCAAAAACTAATTTTTGACCCCTAAGGGTAGTTTATATACCCAGGCTCACATATGAAAACATGCTAAAAAAGGGGGGAAGGAAAAAATAATGCATAATTTCCAAATATTCCTTGAAAATCTGAAAATATGACTCAATTTTGATTTTTAGAGATGAACTTTGGATGGACTTGAGTACATAATCATCCCAGGGAGATTTCTGAGGCCTAAAATACTGTACTTCAGACTTTTTACCCAATATCAAGCCTCCTGACCCCAAGGTGATTTCTTAGGCCAAACAATTCATCTCTAAAAATCAAAATTAGGTCATTTCAGATTTTTGAGAAATATTTGGTTATGCATTACACAGGTCGACACGATTTTTATGTCTGGGTTCTGATTGCCAAATTTCGGTTGCTTCTATGTTACTAATGAAGGAAAAAATAATTTTTTTGACTAAAGTTTGCTTGGGGGGGGGGGTGAAAAATAAGTGTTTTCAAGAACAATGAACACAGGGTGGAGAACAAACTTTCTTCAAAGAAATGCATTACTTTTACATTACTTTTTGCATTACCATATCAATATTTCTATTTAACTTACACTCCCCCCCCCCCAACAAAAATCTCCCTTCTCCTAACAAAAAAAAAACTATATTTTTGAAACAGTTGGAATTTTATAAATTTCAACCAAAAAATGAAAATTCAACAAAATGAAAAATCTAGATACTCATGTATGTATTCTCAATTGATCCAATTTATTTATATCAAAAATAAAAAAGAGAAAAGAGGCACAAGCAATATGAAATTAGGTATACTGTAGTAAATTGATTAAAATATGAATATAATGTAATATGCTTTTGAAAAAAAATACATTACTTTCAGCAAAAATGCATTACTTTACATTACTTACATTACCAAGAATTTCAATGCATTACTTTTACATTACTTACATTACCTACATTTACCTGTTCTCCACCCTGGAACACTGGTTTGAGAAACAAAAATTCAATTTTTTTGGCCCAGCCTTCTAAGAAATTTTAGGGCAATCGAATGGAACAAACCGCAGACCTCTATCTCATTTAGAAAAAAAGCTACAACTTAAACTTTTCTAAATTCTGTGGAAAAAATTCATTTTTTTGTGCCTTGCCCAGTAGTAAGGTCTCAATCCTACAAAAAAAGGCTTTCGCGCGAAATTTTAAGCCCGTACGCCCTTTTTCCCCTCCCCCTTTCCCCAGGGTCCACCCCCTCCCAACATTCCAAACACGTGTATTGCCTTATCTATGGGGCGGAATAAAAAAATTTTCAAACAAAAGTTGTTTCTCAGCACCTAATGTACATTTTCATTTCTCATCAAAATCCATTTTGGAGCAACTCCTGCCTCCAAATTTGAAAATAAAACAATTTTCAGAAAACTTCAAAATCACGTTTTCTTCATTTCAAGCGAAAAGTTTCAGAGATACGACAAAATTTGTAATTATAAAAAGTATTCAGAATTAAATTTCCTTTCCAATGGGCTCTATCACGACCAGTTTTATCAACTTTTCCCGACAGGGTGGATCTCTCCCCCTCCTCCTTATCTCAAAAGTTGAACCCACGAAAAAAAATTGAACGATTTTTGTTCTTCGATATCCAATGCATAATTTCATTTATTATCGAGATCCATTTTGGAGCAAATTTTGTTCGTGGGTCCAATTTTTGTGAAAACGAGGAAGGGGGAGGTTCCCTCTGTCGGGAAAAATTGGTGAAAATGGTCGCGATAGAGCTCATTGGAAAGGAAATTCAATTATGAATAATTTTTATGATCACAAATTTTGTCGTATCTCCAAAACTATTCGTTTAAAATGAAGAAAGCGCGATATTGAGGTTTTCTCAAAAACGTATGTTTGTTTTGTTTCCAAATTTGGGAGGCAGGAGTTGCTCCAAATTCGATTTTGATGAGAAATGAAAATGTACATTAGGTGCTGAGGAACAACTTCTGTTTGAAAATTTTTTCATTACGACCCATAGATAAGGCGATACACACGTTTGAAATGTTGGGGGTGGACCCTGGGGAAAGGGGGAGGGGATGAAAAGGGCATACGGGCTATTTTCTTTTAGTGTCCGAACAATATCAAAATATTTTAACAGATAGCGCGATTACATGAACTGACTATAAAATGTATTCAACAAATAACGCCTCGGAAATATGAATTGCCAATTGTAGAATCATTTCTATCTGGTTGAAGCAGTTAGCTTTTTCTGGGAGGCATGGTTTTCAAGATATTTTCGAGTAATTTTGAACATTCGTGGAATTTTGGCAGCCAAAAATTGATTTTTTTCAATTGTTTTTACTAATGTTCAACTTTATCAAAAATATTTTGAAAACTATGCCTTCCAGAAAAATCTAATCGCTTCAACCAGATAGGAAATTTCATTCTCTACAATTTTGATTCTCGTCATTTTTGTCGCAGGACGCTTAGTTTGCTCAGAAATTTCATTTTTGGTACGCAAGGCATAAAAAATGAGATTTTTTCTACAGAACGTAGGGAAGTTTAAGCTGTAACTTTTTTAAAAAATGAGATAAGAGGTCTGTGGTTTGTTCCATTCCATTCGGCGTAAAATTTCCTATAAAACTAGGCCAAAAAAATTTTTGAATTTTTTTTTCTCAAGTCCGTGTTTATTGTTGTTTTTGAAAAACCTTATTTTTCGACTCCCCCCCCCCCCAGCAAACTTTGAAAGCCACGAATGAGTATGTTGGTGTATTTCGATGCTTAGAATCAGAATTTAGACATTAGAACTGAAAATTTTTTTGTCGACTAGTGTTATTTTCCTCCAATTTTTTTTAGTATCCCTATGTTTGATTCCATAACAAGGAGAGCCCAACGCATGGTCCCTTATTGACGTGGAGGGCTAAAAATTTGGAAATCTTGTTTCTAGAGGTAAATAAACCAACTTTCGGAGGGGGGGGGGGGGGGGGGTGACTTTCAAAATTCAAAAATTCGATTCAAGACACACCTTAAATGTACGTCGTAATATGTTCTCGAATACGTTTTTCTCACCTTCAGCTTCGAGCCTCCCTTCTTACTCCAGACTCTTCAGATCTCCGCGGCGAACCGAAGGTATCGACTCGATGTGGCCAACGATGGCGGTTCCGTTAACGGGGTCGTCATCGCGAGTCGACTGAAATGCGATATCATCGTCTTTCTCTTCCTTATTATATAGGTGCACTCTCCCTCTAGTATTCGGCGACCTTTGTACGCCCGTCTCTTCTACGCCATCGCACCGCTACCGACCACGCCGTACTCCTTCCTCTGGCCGCCTCTCTCCGAGCAGCGTCTCGCGGGCGCGTCATAATTCAGAAATCCATTCATCGTGTTACGTCGTCATCGTTGTCGCTTCGCTTCGCGCGATTTCATGATATTTTGCCACATACCGCCGCGCTGCTCCTAGATACGCTGTACCGGTGGCGGTGGCGGCTCCGGTTCCAAAGCTTTACTTCTGTACTCCTCCTCTTTGCCGACCGATACCGCCGACCGTACATTCCCTCCCGCCCACGCCTTCGTAATATCTCAACAAACGTGAAATTTTTTCGCTCGCTATTTTTGCGTGTACCGCACAGGTACGTACGTATGGTTATATTGTAATAATTTTATCATAGCGTCTTATTTTTCAGTTGGTTTGTTTGTCGTTATCGTCGCTGTACGAGTATAATAATCTCGAAAGCACGACCTTATACGTTTCGACGAACGACGATGACGATCCTTCGATTACATCGGATTAGCTTTTTCGTCGTATTATGCTTTTTTACCCGTATCTCGATTTTAATTCGATCGCGTTTCCAAAAGCTACGTTGTGAAGAGAGGACGAAATACACGACGTGTTGGCAGATTGCATTTTTACCCATTATTCGACGTCAATAAACACAATGTACTGAGTGAAAATTTCATGACTTTAGAATAATCAAAGTCGAACTTGGCATCAGAACTTAATAATTGAATTTTTACACGAGGAAAAGTTTGAAAAAAAAGAAGGCACAGAAGTACACAAACCACTAACTAAACATATTTCATTTCCTCTTCTTCCGACAAATTTGTTCATAATGGTTTTTTTCAAAAATGTTTTTTGAACCTCCTTCTTCTTCCCCATTTCCACCTAACTAATCGTTTCTTTTTTTTTTTTACAAAAGCAACAGATTTTTTTCAACATAATTATGGTTTCAAATTTTCAATCGATTAGGAAAATTTTTGGTATACACCCAGCCAAATTTTCGAACCTCATTTTTTATTTACCAAGGCGACTGAACTTAAAACATTTCATCCTCCGATTAGAGACAAACTGAAGTTGATATTTTTTAGGGGGGGGGGGAGGAATTGAAAATTTTCGACTTGGATGGAATTTTTAAAAACTTTCTGACTGAAATTGCTTAGCAATTTTGAAAATTGAAGGGGAAAAACTGAAATTAGTCATCGAAACTAAAAAAATTTTAATATTTCTGACATTTTCATTGAAACCCCCATAACATAACCATGATTTGAAAGCTTTTGCTCGAAAGCAATTTTGCGACATTTTTCTGTGTTTTCTATCTTCAACCATTTGTGGATCATCGAATTCCTGTTAACAACTGGACCAAAATTGAATTCACAAATTTTCTGGGAAATGGAGAGGAGGCAGAGACTTCCTTTTCACACAATTTTTTTCATCAGATAATTCCTAAATTCAATCAGTGAAAATTCATTCACTGATGAAATAACCAGAATTAAGTCACTGCAGAAATCAATGAGAAACTATCGATTCAACTAGTGAATTTTCAGTTTTGAATAAGTAATTTTTTTCCATAATTACTGATTCAATCAGTAAATGTAAATTTTTATAGATTCATTTCAGTAGTTATTGAAAAAATTAAAAATGAAAATTCACTAATTGGCTGTGAAATTTCACTGATTCTTTAGTTACTGAATTCTGGCTATTTCTTCAGTGAATTTTCACTGCTTATTAAAAGAGTGAAAAGAACCAATCGTAAAAATTTTAAATGACCTAATTTTAAAAAATGTGATCTACGGTAAAATTTCAAAGTATGATAGGAAAAAATGGGCAAAAGCAGGGCATTTTGACATTTTTGACAAAAAAAAACAAAAAAATTATTAATAAAAATCGAAAAAATTGTTATCAAAAATTGAAAAAAATTGTCATTTTTAGCGACTCATTTCCTTTTTAGACGAACATGCCGAGCTATTTTCAATCCTTTTTTTTGAAGTAACCAGATAAATTCAACAAGTTCGAGCGAAGCAAAGGTAACATTTTTTGAGAATTTTTTTCATTTCGAATTGAAAGAGCACTGTAAGGACGTTTTCGAAATTTAATATAT
The DNA here is from genome assembly GCA_033439095.1 of Pseudococcus viburni. NCBI lineage: Eukaryota > Metazoa > Arthropoda > Insecta > Hemiptera > Pseudococcidae > Pseudococcus > Pseudococcus viburni. Next base: position 316,548 of record JAVBJF010000296.1, on the reverse strand, counting down.
TTTTCTCAAGTTTACAGGAATTTTCCCTATTTTTTTCATCTCTATTTTGTTCCCTTAAATTGATTTCAAGATTTTTTGGGGCAAATACTCGATGGTTTCAAATATTTCTCGATCTCAGGGAAGAAAATCTCGATTTTCTCGACGCAGTAGATACAATGAATACTCAATAATCTACATCAATTGGACAAATTTCTAATGGTGGGGAGAAAAAGGCGAAATTGAAATTTCATGAATTCTTGAATTTTTAGAGACGTTCTAAGATCATGTTGATTACCAAAAAAAAAATCAATAAAAATCAGGTTCTATTTAGCTTTGAGATTTCCCGGACCCCTCCCCTCATAAAGTTCAGCAAATGTAAAATGAAGATTTGAACTGATTCGATTTTGAATCAGAGTGATTCAAACAGTCAAAATGATATTTTGATTTATAATACAAACTGAAAAAAAGCTCATAATTTAGTCGTGTCCAATGAATTAAAGCGCTTGTGGGATCTAACAAAATTCATAACCTTTTCCAAGTCCACTCCCTCAAAATTTGCTCTACTAAACCCTATCAAAAAAAATCAGAAAGATCCAAGTAAATCTACATTTTTCAAAGCTCCGATTTGAAAATCTTGATTTAGTGAAACTTGTTGACAAATATATGACTTCTGCGTAACTTTTATGACCAATAGACCTGGACAACATGCACCCCGAACGACTTTTGAACTCGGCTGGCAAAGTTTTCATTACGTTTCAAACGACGTATAAACTACTGTTTGAAACTATACGAGTATGACTGCTACACGACTTCACGACCTGTTGCACCCTTGGCCCTGAGTTTCCTTTAATTCTCACAATAAACCGGTAATGTGTAAATTTTTTCACATGCAGGTACATAATGCATTGATCTCGAATGGATAAAACCAACACATTTACATAAGTGTTTTTTTTATCAAAATTAGTCGTCCACATGGGCACACATAAAAAGCCATAAAACATTTCTCACCCTTTTCATAATTTTCTGCACGACCTGAAGACAATATACGATGCCCTACTTTGAAAAAATTGACTCTGCAAACCCAATCTAAATACAATTGGATAACCGAATACTCAAAAACTGATAAATCACAAAAGTAAAAGAAATTCGGCGTTTCCAATGAATTTCGGCCTTTTTTCACAACTTCATTTCATTGTAACAATTACCACGAAAATCGATACAAAAACTCATTTATAATAAACACGTCGCAATTACCGTTTCCGTGAATTATTTCGTCCAATACAAAAGTCCAAAATGTACGTCAACTTATACCTCTGACCAAACAAAAAGTACCCCAGTGATTATAGTAATTACAATCAGACCACAGTTCGTACAAATGATAACGTAGGATTATATTTTTTAGGGCAGTAAAAAAGGCGAAAGAGCTGATTGAACACAGGGAAATGAAAATCATCATCTTCTAATCGTTCGAAAAATCCATTTTCTTAACCATAACCAGAAAATGGACATTACGAAGAACCCGGACTTGTCGATGTCGTACTATCACTACAAAGACATTCTAATTGATTATTTTTGTTAATTTCTGACGTCATGAGAGAATCCGGATCCTGTATTTCGAACCCATTTCAGCTTTCAATTCTACCAGGGTCTTACAGAACAAACAATTTACAAGATTGCGTTCAGAATGCATTAACGTATTGATCTATATTACGTCATGCCACACTATAAATTTTCAATTTTAAAATTATCGTTGCATTTTTCATTATAAGGAAATTGAATGAAATTAAGAAGTAAGTATATCATTCGAAAGCTAATTTCATATTTAAAAAAAATTATATTATGAAAAATTTCCAAAAATCAAGTTACATATACCGGGTGTCCAGGACAGTAACCAAAAAAATTCGTATTCAGAAATATTTATAAGGCATTTTTGGAAAAATTAGAGGGTTAGGCGGGAATTTTATTACTGTATACTTTCACAATATTCATAATAATAATTTTTAAACATGATTTCCCCCACCCTAATTGAGCGATACGCTGATTTTAAAAAATTGATTTTTCACTTTTTTAGGGAATTTTTTCGCTGCCCTGGCTGTTACTAGAAAACCAGTACGAAAAACTGTTAATAATCAGTACGTACTACATGACCCTCCCCTTGGTAAAATTCTCATCCCTCGTGATGAAAATTGTCGTTCAACGAGCCATAAATGCCAAAATTTGGAACTTTTGATTCCATTTCCAGCCGTTTAAAAATCTAAATCCTGCGACGATTTAATTTTAGAATTGAGATTTAGGTGCTACCAAATCTACATAGTGCAATTGTACACAGCTCAATCCGAAGAAAACCTCTGGCTCTGGTTATCTGGTAGACTCGTTAACGCGACTAATTCAAGCGTAAAGCGAGCCGAAGCCGAGTCGCGGCAACGTTGACAGATAACCAGGCGTTATAATACAGAAAACGTGATAATGAAAATCTATGACCAACCGTTTACCTTACACAATCGAATCGTATATATAATTTACCACAGGCGAAGGAGAAGTTTTTGTGCCACGCGACATATCGCACCTATGGTCTTAATAGCTTAGTTTCTTTTCCTTTTTTTTAGAAATACATACATGTTTCCATATGCAGTAATGTACATTGATATACAATGTCTTTTTCCCAAAAAGAAAAAAAAACACTTGATAACTGAAATTAAAAAAAAAAAATCCGCTCAAAAATTTTCGATCTGGACAAAAATTGAACTTTGAAAATCCTCAACCACCACCTTTTAGCTGCTCAAGTTGATTTTTCAATTTTTCGGCCAATTTTTAAAATTTAATTCTGTTAATTACTCGGTATCAAGACCGAAATCGATCATTGGAGCCACTCCCGGATTCTCCTCCTATAAAAAATTAATCAATTTCAATTTTGAAAATTCTTCAGATAGAAAAAAATGGAGACCTTCTCTACTTCCAAAAAATACGGAAGAAATCGAATTTATAACAGAAAATTGAAAAAAAGTAGCATTTGTTGAAGGTACAAATTCAATTTTCCTGGTTTTCTAGGAAATAGCAACCTCGCGGATACTTCCTTATCTTCAAAGTATCACAACACCTTCAATTTTTAGAATAGGTCATATCTGTGAACCAGCTGCCTTCCATCCTATCGAAATTATGCAGACGTATCAAACGAATCGAATCGATCATTTTTCTTCAACAAAATTTATCACTGCAGAAACCACATATTATTAAATTAAAATTTTTGACCCACTTCCCCTCCTAAACTATTTAAATTTTTAAAATTTTACATGAAATCCCACCTCAAATTGAAGAAAAAAAAGTCGAAAAAATGTTTTCCCAACCTAGGTAACGACTATGTCAAACAATTAAGTATTTTTTTAAAATTACATGATTCTACACTTTTCGTTCACCAGAACTATCCTAATTGTTCCAATTCTAAATCACTAAACTTAGTTTTGGATGTCCACAATATTCCAGAAATGATTTTCTCTGATGACTTTTCCAGGTTTTCTAGGATAATTCTTGGAAGTTTTCCAAACTTTTTACACATGATATTTATGAAAAATGATGAGGGGGGGTGTAATTTTTTTACATTATCTACTTACAATCCGAAACTGTTCAGAAGAATAATTTGAAATGCATGGTGTTGAACTACTTTTTTTCATCAAAAATCATTACTTTTCACGAGCTTGTTAGATGCTCCTTTTCCAGCCATAGAACGATTCAAATTCAATTCTAGAAATTTTTTATCCGCCCCCCAAAAAAAATCACTTGAATTTGTTACAGAAAAAACTTCAACTAAAAAAGAAAAACTAAATGAAACAAATTTTACCAGCGGAAAATTTAGAAATTTCTTCACAATTCATTGCTCCTCTTCCGCTTCCTCTCCTATCTCAAAAACTCATAAATTCCACGAAAACCTCTGCAAACTTTCTAGCTTGACCCAGTAAATAACAAAATTGAAAAGAGGATACAATATTAATAATTTTCTTGAGATTTATCAAGTATTGAGCCCGAGTGAAGCAGGGACGAAAACATTTGCGAAAAAAAAAACTCCAAAAGGTGAAAAATCATTTTTTCCACATCGAAGTTTTCCAAAACATGATCAATAACTCCAAATTCTCTTTCATTCCCTCCCCTTTTTTTTAAAATTGTGGCCGTGGGCATCATGGCATTCCTTTCTCATCACAGCTTATTGAAAAGTACGCCCCCCACCCCAAAAAAAATTAGATTTTTAATGAAATTCTGTAGAAAAAAATGATAAATGAAAAACAATTTGGCCTGAGCAGAGCGAGGCCATAAGCGCACCTAGGGAGAGGGACTCAAAGGGTTCGAGTCCCCCCCCCCCAAGCTCGGCAAGAAGATTTTTTATCATAGAAATGTCAAAGAAAAGTATGATTTTTAAAAAAAATCCGCATTTCTTAAATAAACATACCACTCTCTAAATTCGAATCAAATTGAAATTGCAGAAATTCTGTCTTTTTAATCAGTGAAATAATTTCCATTGAAAATTATTGTTTCACTGATTTTTCGGTCAAAAATAACTATTTTCTCAGTCAATGTCCCATTTATCAGAAAAAATCAGTAATTTTGACAAAAAAATTGATAAAATCTCGTCATTTTTCAATTTTTCTTCGCTCAAATCTGTAGGTATGTATTATTTGCCTACTAAAAATACCACAGCTACTCCAGCTCAGGGTGTCTAACAAAATTTGTTGAGCAAAAATACTGACTTATACTGACCTTTTGGAATGACTTTTTGCATGATTTTTCTGAAGGCCACCCTCCCCCCAAAAAAATTTATGCATCTATGTGCCTGAGCAAATGCATGTCGGTACTACCCCCTCCCCCCCCCACCAAAAAATCGATACATCACTATGCCTGTACAGGGTGTCTACCGATTTTTCAAAATCAAATTTTGTGACTTTTTTCCAAGGTATCTATCTACCTCTCAATTTGACCCCCCCCCCCCTCAAAAAAAAATCAACGAAATCAAATTTATTATAGAAAAATTTCATACATGGAAGAAAATACGTCTTTAATTTTGAAAAAGGCAATTTTTCACAAAAATTTTCTAAAAGTGAGTTATTTTATGTTAAAGAAGATAAATAGTTACGGCCTGAGCGAAGCAAGAGTGAAAATTTTTACGAAAAATGTGCAAAAAAGCGAAATTCTTTATTTTTTTTGTTTTGTACAAGGCGAAAAAAAATTCAAGTAATTTTGGAAAAATTTGGGACTTTTGATGAATTTTGGGCCAATTTTGCGACTTTTGCGACCCAGACACTCTGCTGTAGCTATTTAATGGAAAATTAATAAGAAACAATTTTTAATAGCTATTTATGCAAATTGCAAACTTAATTTTCGCAAACAAATTAAATTTATATCAAAGAAACTTTTTCATTTTTTTTCAATTTATCAAGGGTAAGTGGGATTTTTTTTGGAATTTTTGAAAAAAAGAAGGACCTTTTGAGTAAATTAGTCAAAAATACTGACATACTGACCGTTAAACACCCTGTCAGCTCCATTGAAATAGCAGGTTACTCCATTTTTTCATTGAATTTTAACCCTCCCCAACCCATTTTATCTCAAAATCTGAGCCCCTCCCTTACACAATTTCTGGGTGCGCTTATGAGCGAGGCTGACATTTTTTGAAAAATTGATAATAAAATAAACAAAGAAACACCTTTCTTAACGATTTATCCTTATTTTGGATTTTAGAAAAATTCCAGGGAAAAATCCAAAATTCCCTGACTCCTTCAGGTTTTCCAGAAAGTGAACACCCTGCTAAACGATTCCGGTGAAAATTTTCAATTTACTTGACATTTCCCCAACTTTTTCAGATTTTCAAAATTCCCTGATTTTTCCAGGCTTTCCAGAAGTTTCAGCTCAATTTTTCATGTCCCATGAAATAAGAGGTAAAATTATTCAAACTAGAAAATCTCTCAAAAAATCTCAATTCAACCACATCACAACTACAGGCATGCCACGCAGATTTTGGGGAAAAATAGTGACTTTAGTGACTTTTTCTGAGGCAAAAAGTGACCAATTTTTCGAAAAAAGTGACCAATTTTTCAATTTTTTTCATAAATACCTCCCCCCCCCCCCCAAACAAAAAAATCATAATTCAAACTGTATTTCTTTCTGCGACAATGCTGAAAATACTTTTTTTTGACAAATTTTTTTATTAATAAATCGTTACTTGAAGCTACGAGTTTAAGAAATATGCTTCAGATAACTGAAAAAAAAGAATAAACTTTATTTATAATAGGTTTGTTCGAGCGCTCCGAAATTATGAAAAAAAATTATGAAATTCATAATTTTTTTGTTTACATTAGTGGTTACCTATCATTATTTTCTAAAACTTCACATCTTTTAGTGTAAAACTGGTAAAAATTGAAAGGTGTCGTTTCGTGTATTACAATTTTATCGTCATTAAACAAATTTTGCAAGAACTTATTCATTATCATCGAAAAAATGGTAATGAAATTTTACATGTATAAAAATCAATGGTAATGGGTGACCAAGGCACCCTCACGATTTTCTGAAAATTGTGAATTTCCTAATTTCTTCTCTGCAGTGTGCGACGAAGCTTGTAAATTTTCGATGCCCTTTTTACGAATTTTTAGCAGGGAGAGGTTTTCTTCCGTTCGTTTTTTCGCTGCCAATATCTCTTCTTGCCGTTTATCTTCGTCTTCCTTCTTTTTTCGTTCAGCAATCAGATATCGTTCATGAGAACTTCTGGCTTGCCTTCCCAATAATAAGAGCCGTTTACTCATCGGTGGTAAGCCAGAAATAAGAACAGAGCTTTTTCTCAAAGAACGAACATTTAAAAAAAAAAATTTTAATTAACAGAGAACAAAAGAAAGAACAGAAATTTCAGTTACGGTTCGCGAACAAAAGAACGAGAACTGTTCTCTCTGATCTTCAGGTTCATTCTCGTTCTTGTAAATTTTTGTTAAAAATCCGAATTTTTCGTGTTTTTTTTTCTTTAAACTTTTTTTTTTTAATTTTATTGGTTTGAAGTTGATTTTACGCAACTCTACCTACAAAATTATTGAAAAAACACCAAAAGAACGGGAACGGGAACAAGAACAGAAGAACAAGCTTTTTGAAAAGAACAAGAACGAGAACGGAGAACAAATAGAACAACTAGGAAGAACGAACGAACGAAAGAGCGCATCACTTTTCTTTTAATTTTGGGACCAAAAGACCTGGGGACGAGAACGAATTTTCCTTGTTCTCGCAGCCCTGATGTCAAAGTATCAATCAACAAGGCTGGTGCACTATTAAGTAGGTAAAAAAATATTTTTGATAGGAAAGGATTTTTTTTTAAAATTAGTATTTAAAAAAAAATAGTATTTTTTTTAGAAATTCAGTATTTTTTTTTAATTTTATGCAAGAGCGGAAGGCCCTTTGAATGAAAAAAGTGACTTCGGAGTGAAATAGGGACTTTTAGTGACTTTTGGTCAAAAAAGGGACTTTTAGTGACCAACCCTGAAAATAGGGGACAAGTCACTAAAAAAGTGACTCCGTGGCATGCCTGCAACTAACAAACTTCAGTCTGATCAGAACTTTTCAAATCATAATCAGGCAAAACCGAACCCCAATTGAGGACAAATTTCCGCATTAACCGGTACCATCAAACCACATACGACCATAGAGTAATAAAACTCGTCATAATTACCCATAATCTCCGGCAGGAGTTCCACCAACCACAGACATATTGTAATGCTCATGTGTCGTCGGATACATCTGATGACCGGCTGGTATTTTACCAACATCCCCGTTCATATGCGCATAACCTAAACAGTATAAAATAATCCATCGTTAGTCGCCACACACTTACAGAAGTTCAAGATAATACATTATTTGACGTCACATACACACGCTTAGGTAAATTAAATACGTGCAACATCATATCATACGTATACGTAAAAATACAGTAATCATTATGTATATAGGAAAAGAAGAACCGAACGCGATGCAAGGAAAAAAAAATACACCCATAATTACACCAGCGGTTTCACACTTTCCTTCATCATACGCGATAATTTTTTCAACGTTTCTTTCCTTTTCAATCAAACGCGTTAACGAGAGATTTAAGTTAAAGAAAAAGAAAAAAAAAACCTAATTAATAATAAAAATAAAAAAAGATTAAAACAGAACCGCACCGAGGTTCATTTTAAGGTACCGAATCGAACCATACGGTATTTTTATCGATTTCTAATTTGAGCGCGCGAATTACATCGCGTAATGGCGCTATTTAATATTCCTACATTTTCGTAATACATGCTTCTGTCTGATAAGGTGGGTCTAGCCCAACCCTTTCGGAGCAGTTTCGTCGTCTACTATTTTTGTCAAGTTTCTTCTCGAGACGAAGGTGGTTTTTCGACTTGGAATGAATCATGTATTAATATTTCGAGTATATGATTACATCGATGAAATATTTAATAAAAGAGACGTTTCTTATCAAAACACAAACGATTGCCCGATTGCCTGATAACACGACCTATACATATGGGAAAATAAACTCGTCTATTGGCAATTGGCCCTCTTCTCGCCACTCTTTCATCAATGTCGCGATTAAACATGCAAGGTACTCGTACACCACGAGGTAAATTTAAAACACTGGTCGTCGATCCGACCAATAATTAATCCAATTCGACGATTAATTTTCATTGTCGCGAATCATCGCCGAAAACTTTGCCAGCAGCGGCCACCGGACAACGGGGAATCGGTGAAAAGCCAATTCTACGCCACCAATCGGAATAATCAAACTTCATTAAAAATTAATCTGTACACGCAGAGTACGATGTACGAATACCGTCATTCTTATACGCCGCGCCGCGCCAATAAATTGCAATGTTGTTGGAAAATTGATTTTTTTTTTTTACTTCCACTTTTTCTCTCTCTCTCTTTCTAATTCCATTTCGTATATACAGCAATAGGTCGCCAACTAAACGATCATTTTATAAGTGTGTACCGTATTCGTCGTACGTATTACCTTCACTCTCTTTTTCTTTTCACCTCATGTCGGTCGTAATGATCGTAATGTTCGACGTTATCGAATAGTATACGTATCCCTCTCCGTGGCTTTGGACTTTACATTTTATAATCATCTCGAAAGAACAAAGCAACGTTTAATAGCTGAATTATATGTATTACTACGAGAACGATTAATATAAAGAAACGTCGAAGTGTTTTTTTTCTCCATCGAATTCGATAACGATTGAACCGACTGGTTGAATCGATTAACCCTTTGGTGCCCCAGCAAGGTGTATAACGAACTGGAAATAAGAAATATCACTTTTTGAACGACCGAACTTCCAGTTTTGCGTAACTTTAAAAAAAATCAGTTTCGTAGCCACGGATATGAAATTTCATGAAAATTTTTTCGAGGATTTTTCAGAATTTTCACGAAGATGCAAAATTCGTAACAATCAAGGTGTTCGCAATATTTCAGAAATGATTTTCTCTGAGTTTTCGGGTTTCCAGACCAACTTTTTCAAATTTTCCAGACCTTTCACATATGATATTCAAGAAACACGGAGGGTAATTTTTTCGCATGATGTCTAACGATTTTTTTTTAAAATCACTACTTTTTATGATATTTTTAGATGGCCTTTATTCGACCACAGAGACTATTCAAATTCAATTCTGAAAATGTATGACCCCCCTCCCCCCCCCCTTCATCACACACAAAATTTCCGAACTTGATTTATCGCAGAAAAAATTTCAAATAAAAAGGATAAACTCTGTTTTAAAGCAAAATTATGAAGTTTTGAAAAATGAAATAAATTATGTCAGAGAAAATTCGGATTTTTCCGGACTGACGGACTGCAAATTTAAAAATTTCTTCACAAATCACCCCCCCCCCCCCCCCCCCAAAAAAAACACGTGACTCTAATTCATAAATTCCACGCAAGCCTCTGCAATCTTTTCGGCTTGACTCAGTAAATAAAAAATCGACGAAGGGGTAAAATATCAATCATTTTCTTGAGATACATAATCAATGGATCGAGTTCAAACGAAGCGAGGGCGAAAATTTTTGCAAAAAAAGACCTTCAGAAATTGAAAATTCGTCACTTTTCCTTCATTAAGGTTTTCTAAAATGTAACCAATAATTTTGAATTCTCTTCCATTATCTCTTTTTTTTCAACATCGCATCGTGGTCAAGGGAATTGCGACTTTCCTTTCTCATCATAGTTTATTAAAAAGTAAGTAGTGTACGTACCTAGGTACCTAGGCTACCTACCTACGTTTCCAAAAAAAAAATTAATGAATTTTGTAGGAAGAAGGAGGGTAAATTACCCCCGAGCATAATGAGGGAATTTTTTTTTGAAAAATTCATCATTATTAATGGACAAAGACATGTCAGGGTGTCCACTATATTTCAGAAATGATTTTCCCTGACTTTTCCAGGTTTTCCAGACGAATTTTTAAAATTTTTCCAGACCTTTTACATATGATATTCGTAAACCAAGGGGGGGGGGGGGTAATTTTTCCCGTGATGATATAAGATACTTCTTACAAAATCTTAAGATGCTCCTCTTCGGCCCAAAAAAAGATTCAAATTCAATTCTAACAATTTTCAAGCCCACCAAACTCCCCCTCATCACAAAAACTTGAAAATTTTAATTTATCATCTACAGAAAAAATTTCAAATAAAAGGAAAAAACTAAGTATTCCAACACAAAATTAAGTTTTGAAAAATTAAATAAATTATGCCAGGGTGTCCACCAAATCAAGGAATGAAAATTTACGATTTTCCCGGGCTGAAAGTTCAACAATTTCAGAATATTTTACCCTCACTCCTCCTTCTCCTCCTCCTCCTCCTCCTCCTCACCAAAAAATGAAAAACATATGCCTCAAATTTATAAATTCACGCAATCCCTTGCAATTTTTTAGTTTATATCAATACATGTTTTCCAAAACATGGCCACTAATTTCGAATCCTGTTCCATGCACTCCCCCTTTCTTTTCAACATAGTGGTCAAGGGCATCATGGCATTCCCTTCTCATTACAGCTCATTAAAATAGTATATTTCACAACAAGGGAGAAAAAATTGTTTTTTCTTCGAGTTTTGAACGATATTTTTCTTTATTGTGGGAGAAAAACACGAATTTGAGCACTCGAGCGATACGCGAGAGGGAGTAAAATAGCGTTTTATTCCCTCTATAATGAAAAGTAAGTTTCCAAAAAACTTAGGATTTTAGTTAAATTCTATAGAAAGACAGAGTGTAAATTACCCCGAGCGTAGCGAGGAAAATTGTTTTGAATAATTTATAATTTAATGAACAAAAGACATGCATTTTGAATAAATGATGAATTAAAAAAATCAAATAAAAGATATAATAATTTGGCCAGAGCGGATCGGGGGCGAAATTGTTTGAAAAATTTATAATAAAATAAGCGAAGAAACACTTTTCTAAATAATTTATCCTTTTTTGGGATTTTCGAAAAATTCCAGAGAAAATTCCAAAATTGCCTAACTTTTCCCGGTTTTCCAGAGAATAGACACCCTGACATGTGTTTATTTAAATATCAATTTTTTTGAACACCAAGGTGAACAAAAAATGATGAATAAAAAAATCAGTCAAGAGATGTAATAATTTGACTTGAACATAGCTGGGGTTACGGCTGAGGTGAATTTTTTTGAAAAATTCATGACAAAATACGCAAAGAAACACTTTTCTGAATGATTTATCCTTATTTTGGATTTTCAAAAAATTCCAGGGAAAATTCCACTATTCCCTGGTCTTTTCAGGTTCTCAAGAAAGTGGACTCCTTGACAATGCAGAAGTCGAAAAAAGGGGAAAATGCGGTTTTTGAAAGAATTTTCCTGTATCACAGGTCGTCCAGAAGTTGAAAATTGTAAATTGTAAATTCGTACGTTTTGAGTTTTCCAAGTTTTTAGAACTAATTTTTCAATTTTTAGACGTTTCACGTAAGAAGTGATTTTTTTTTTCGTCAAAAACACTCAAACTTTCTATGAGAGTATTATTTTTAAAAAAAATTCGCTTGAAATTTTGAAATATTCATCTACAATAAAAGAATTTCATGGGTTTTTTTTGTTAGCGAAGCAGAAGAAAAAAGTACATATATAAATCAAAGATGATAGTTTTGCAACTTTTTTCGAAAATTGAACAGGGGAATAGTGCAAAAGTTGTGTCTAGACCTCGAGAAAAACGTGATAAAAATTCCACTCCCTGACCACACATTTTAAAAACTGTTCATGTTCAAAAAATTCTGAAAAATTGAAAAAGTTTTTCCGATGACTTTTGAACATATGACTTCTATATGACCGAATTTTCACTTTTGTGCGATTTTTTTTTGAATGATTTGTAAAATGTTGAAAAAATGGGGCCTTTTTTAATTTTCAAACATATTTTTCCAAACATTTTCGCCCTTTCCCCTTTTACCCCAAGGCTTGAGTGGTGTTTCTACTTTTAATGTTATAAAGATAATTTTGTATTTTGGAAAAATCTTCCAAAAACCACATCACTTTTTTTCATTATAAACCTTGTTCGGTGTCATTTTTTATCGCAGAAGCCTCGTTTTTTTCAAGTTTTTACCATATTTCAACTCCTCTTCGAGAACATTACAAAAAATTGGCAGTATGTTGCAAATGCAATCTTCGAAATAAATGAAAAAAGGAAATAAATTTGTATGTATCAAGATTAATTTGAACAAAATCAACGAAATCGCAAGCTGTAAACTTCGACGTGACTTCGAATAAAATGAATAATACACTGGCGCCGACTCGTTTTATAAAAAGGAGAAAAAATACAGCCCGAGCGAAGCAGGGTCGAAAATTTTCCAAAAAAACACGTTCAAAAGGTGGAAAACTGCTCGAAAGAATTTTTTTAAAGAGTTTCAAATGTGACACTTCATACATTTCAAGTCTTGAAAAAATTTAGATTTTAATCGGCAGTTCACTGGGGCGCCAAAGGGTTGGTGAAAATTTTTTACACGAAAGGAAGTCCTTGAGAGATAAATTGAAATTTGGTTATTTCAAAAAAAAAAAAGAAAAAAAAGACAAGTACTCGTAGGACTGTCGTTGACGATATTTTTACTTATAGCGGTTGCCTAAGTACTAAGTACGTACACTTATTTATACACCTTGACGTCTCTGGAACGATTCATCGTGTGATACTAGCGTACTTCAGGTTTATTATACACTTATCGCTAAATACACCATACTATACAACAATAATTTCGAAGAATTTGTAACTCTAGACAAGACAAAGTTGTCAGATAAGTTCTTTTTACGAGTTGAAAACAATAACGGTCGATTCTGCGAAAAAAAAGTCGAACTAATCCGTTATTAACCTAGCTACGTTCGTGTCGACGATTAGTATTGAATTTTCCAGTGAGAAATTACCGCCTGGTTGGATCAAACATTTTTGTACTTTGGACACTAACTGATAAGAGTTTGTACGATACTAGATTAAGCTATGAGCTATGAGGTGGTTTTCGACCTAAATTTTATTACTTTCCATAGACTTGACAGTTGACAAAAAATACCTATATTATTTCAATTGAGTTAGTATGGCAATGAAAATATTTTTTAAGGTATATTCAAATTTCAAACAAAAAAAAGTCAAATTACTGAAATTGATTAGCAAAAAAATCAAAATCTGGCTGGAGGATTGAATGACGGAAAATGGTGAAATTCGGTTTCTTAGGACCGATATTAGATGAAGAACTAATTTTCATCAATTTTAAAGGAAAATCTAGTACTTCAAAAATCACATTTTCGCTGAAAAAAAGCATTAAAATTTACAAAATTCCACCGAAAATCTACAAATTAACTTCGGAAGCTGAAATTTTGGTAGGGTGGGTTCTGTAACATGATCGTTTCAAAAACCATTGGTACCCGTTGTTCATGTCAAATATTCTAGAGTAAAAAAAAAAAAAAGAAAGTGATTCAGAATTAAACTTTGGTCTACTCTACATAACGTACTTGACAAAATTTCCAAATTGAAATATGTACATAACTTTTTCGAATTTTTTCAAAACCCTGTGGGATATTTTTTGAGTTTTCTTCCTCCCTTCCCCGCCCCGTGGTCGACAGTAATCATCCTATTGCAAAATAAAATCAAAGAAAAATAAATGAATAAAACAACTAAAACAGGGTTTTAACCATCAGTTCAGTAGGGTCACGTTTTCTTATAAGGAATCAGACATCGTATGTACTTAGTCAAAATTTTCCAAAAAAATTGAACTCGATCATTTTTCACAGTGAAAAAAGTAATCGAACCTCGATCAATTCTGTAAGGCATTTTTTCCAAAAAATTCCATCTAATTTTTATCAATTATCTTGGATGAGAAATTGAAATAATAATTGCAGAAAAAATGTGCAAAAAATGTAAATTTTTCCTCCTCTTTAAAAAAGTTGGAGAAACATTGTCCGGCAAAGTAAAGATAAATTTAATCTGAAAAATAACAATTTTCATGCCAAATATTAATATTTTTACCTCATGTTTCAATTTTCTGAAAATCTTCATTTTTTTAAAATCGAAAGTAAGTACAGGTACGAACTTTTTTTTGAAAAAAGCAACATTTTTTTTTTATTTGACCAAATGAAATTTGAAAAAGAAACAAACCAAGCATAAAATTTTTCCAGAGGGCTCAAAGTTGACTTATTTTTAAAAAAGTGAACTGTGCAAATCGTGACCCTTACTTTTTCAGGCAATTTCCAAACATTCAGAACTGGGTAATAGTCCAGTGGCAGATGGTAAGTAAACGGCAAAAGATGATAGAGTTGTGAAATTTGGTATGGTGTACAAGGACATCCTAAGAAATTTTTTGAGACCGGGAGGCAATCACCAAACCCCATAGGAGGGGCTGGGGGGAGGTTTAAAGGGGGGTTCAGCCCCCCACTTTTTGAAATTGGGCTATCGGTCCAATTTTGGTGTCATTTCCATATGATTGAATCCCGCTGAGTTCAAAAATGTCATTACTTTCAAAATCCGAGGGAGAGAAGTGTCTCAAATTTGAGATTTCTCAACTCGTGTTTTCGCATTTTCCCTCAAAACTACCTAAAAATGACATTTTTTCAACTTTGCACCCCTTGACGACCCTCCAACCGAATTTTTATTACGATTTTCGAACTCTGCGGGTAGATTACCATATATATCGATCTTTTACAACTTCCCATACCCCTACTTTGAGTGAACAGACGGGCCTAAAGGTGCTGAAATAGGGTCAATTTTGCACGTTTTTGGGAAAAAATCACGATTATTCAATTCTGTACGAAATAATATTTATCGGTCGAAGTTCTTAATACGCTGTCTGAGTAGTACAGGTCCAACACAATAAATTAAGACCCAGAGGCACTCCGAATACCCCCTTGGAGGGGTGAGTGGGGTCATTTTTGACTGCCATTTCGCCCAATTTCTATACTATTTAGAAAGTGAACTTAGTATTACAACTTTTTCCATCCCGTAATCGCGATTTAAATTACTGGATAATATTTTCAAATGTTTCTGAATCCAGATCAGTCAAAAATTTTCATTCAGTTCAAGGGGGAGGGGGTGACTATTTTGGGGAAAGGGGAATATTTTGACAAAAAATCGATATACGTATCGAAATCTTGGTTTTCGAAGACGCTGATTTCAAATACGTTATCGATTTTGCGATTCAAGCCAAGGGGTGAGCTGGGGTGAGCCTATTTAGGGGAAGGGGAACATTTTGGCAAAAAATCCATCATGCGTATCGATTTCTAGGTTTTCGAAGGCGCTGATTTCAAATACTTTATCGATTTTGCAATTCAAACCAAGGGGTGAGATGGGGTGAGCCTATTTAGGAAGGGGGTACATTTCGGCAAAAAAATCGTCATGCGTATCGATATCTAGGTTTTCGAAGGCACTGATTTCAAATACGTTATCGATTTTGCGATTAAAGCCAATGGTCAAGCAGGGTGAGTCTATGTAGGGGGAGGGTAAGGAACAATTTTATAAATGTTTTTACTAACATAGTACGTATAATTACTCACAATATTTAGAATTTGACTAGGTACATTCGACGTTTTTTATTTTATTTCTATGGAAATTCCGGGATTGTATTGGACTTTTGCATTTCTGAACAAATTATCTCGAAATAAAAGAAAACGTCTGGAAAAATGTAAAGTAAATTTTTGATCGAGTATCGTGTAATTCGTCTTCAAAAACCCTGATTTCAATACATATTCCTATTTTTTGGTCAAAATGTTACCCCTTTCCCAAATTAGGCTTACTAGTTTACCCATTGGCATTAATCGCAAAATTGACAGCGTATTTGAAATCAGCGGTTACGAAAACCTAGATTTCGATACGTTGGTTGATTTTTTAGTCAAAATTTTACCTCTCTCCCTAAATAGGCACACCCTGCTTGTCCATTGGCTTTAATCGCAAAATCGATAACGTATTTGAAATCAGTGCCTTCGAAAACCTAGATATCGATACGCATGACGATTTTTTTGCCGAAATGTACCCCCTTCCTAAATAGGCTCACCCCATCTCACCCCTTGGTTTGAATTGCAAAATCGATAAAGTATTTGAAATCAGCGCCTTCGAAAACCTAGATATCGATACGCATGACGATTTTTTTGCCGAAATGTACCCCCTTCCTAAATAGGCTCACCCCATCTCACCCCTTGGTTTGAATTGCAAAATCGATAAAGTATTTGAAATCAGCGCCTTCGAAAACCTAGAAATCGATACGCATGATGGATTTTTTGCCAAAATGTTCCCCTTCCCCTAAATAGGCTCACCCCAGCTCACCCCTTGGCTTGAATCGCAAAATCGATAACGTATTTGAAATCAGCGTCTTCGAAAACCAAGATTTCGATACGTATATCGATTTTTTGTCAAAATATTCCCCTTTCCCCAAAATAGTCACCCCCTCCCCCTTGAACTGAATGAAAATTTTTGACTGATCTGGATTCAGAAACATTTGAAAATATTATCCAGTAATTTAAATCGCGATTACGGGATGGAAAAAGTTGTAATACTAAGTTCACTTTCTAAATAGTATAGAAATTGGGCGAAATGGCAGTCAAAAATGACCCCACTCACCCCTCCAAGGGGGTATTCGGAGTGCCTCTGGGTCTTAATTTATTGTGTTGGACCTGTACTACTCAGACAGCGTATTAAGAACTTCGACCGATAAATATTATTTCGTACAGAATTGAATAATCGTGATTTTTTCCCAAAAACGTGCAAAATTGACCCTATTTCAGCACCTTTAGGCCCGTCTGTTCACTCAAAGTAGGGGTATGGGAAGTTGTAAAAGATCGATATATATGGTAATCTACCCGCAGAGTTCGAAAATCGTAATAAAAATTCGGTTGGAGGGTCGTCAAGGGGTGCAAAGTTGAAAAAATGTCATTTTTAGGTAGTTTTGAGGGAAAATGCGAAAACACGAGTTGAGAAATCTCAAATTTGAGACACTTCTCTCCCTCGGATTTTGAAAGTAATGACATTTTTGAACTCAGCGGGATTCAATCATATGGAAATGACACCAAAATTGGACCGATAGCCCAATTTCAAAAAGTGGGGGGCTGAACCCCCCTTTAAACCTCCCCCCAGCCCCTCCTATGGGGTTTGGTGATTGCCTCCCGGTCTCAAAAAATTTCTTAGGATGTCCTTGTACACCATACCAAATTTCACAACTCTATCATTATTTGCCGTTTATGTCCAAAAAAATGCAATCTGCCACTGGACTATAAGCAGAGTCGAAAACCAAAATAAATTCAAAATTAGAGCGACTGATTACCAGGTTAAAATTCATTGTAATTCTAAGCTACGTAGTGGGGGGGGGGGGGGTATTCCAAAAATGATGCTTTCAAAAATCAAAGCTCTTTTTTTACATTCAATCAAGAACATAAACCAAAAAAAAAATCAAAATAATTTCACATGATTGTTTAGTAAATTTGTTTCATCATATCGAGCGTGAAAATTTTCTGTAAAATCTCAATCATCAAAAATAAAATTGTAAAAAAAATCAAGTTGTTCCAAAAATTGTCAAAATTTTCAGTTTTTAGCAACTCAGGAACCCTTTCCCTTCGCTACGATCAAAAGTAACTGACCAATAGCCACTAATTTTTATACCACTATTTTGAACCACTCAAGACAACATTCAACATGGACACTAAATCAAATATGTACTATAGTAACTCCTCCTCAATAAAAATTTAAATTTGAAAAGCAAAATTAACACGATTATTTCTTATTTCAGTTGGAATTTTTTCGAAATACAGTTGTGAATTGTGATACTTGAACCACCCCCTTCCTCTTCCTCCTTAGATTAATTGCTTCGAGAGTTCACTAACCTCTGATTATGAAGAGGGAATATTTTGAAAAAAACACTCGTATGATTCACCCTCTTTTTCCTCAAAAAAGAGGAAATTATGCAAAAAAATAAATGAAACCAAAAAAAAACTGCCTCATTCTTTATTCCAAAATCTAATCGAGTCCCATTTTTTGAAATATTTATCAATTTTTGATGGGAAAGCAATCATCTAATGGTAGAAAAACAAGCATTTATACTCGAACCTCAGGACGATTTTCATTCGGACTGTTAAAACATGAAAATTCAAATACAATGATACACTATCGTATCGTATTATATCATAATTCATAAATAGAGTCGAAACTTTGAAATAATCGAGCATTCAAAGGAAGAGGAAAGAAGATAAGTACAAATAGAAATCAGATTGTAAATTTTTAGCACGTGTCTGTTTATTCAAGAACGAACTTCGACGTCGTTAACTTCTCTACGAGTGGAAGAAATCAAACAAATTACGAAACTTAGCTTTCGGCAAATTTTTGAACTGGTCGAGTAAAACTTATTAAAATAATTTTTTTTCAAGATCATATCCTGTAAAAACTGAATTCAATTCATGTTGATCATAATAATACTGATTGAAAAAATGTTCACATTCATTATTATCAAATTACATAATTAGATTAATTTTTTAAGAAGAAAAGTTCACCAGACATCAATTATTAATATCGAATCACATCATCAGATGGAGGTGCATGGTAAATATAACATCACATTTCAGTACAAAAGGTGGTTGAGTATCATCATGGATGTGATCCGAATTTAAGCAAGTCAGATTAAAATAAAGGCTCCTTTCATTAAAACACAATTATAAATTGGTTTTCCAACAATTAAAAAAAAATTATTTAAATTAATTTGGAACATAGCTGATCAAAAATCTCAAAAAAACAACAATCGTTATCAATTTTGGGGACCAAATTTTACCAGATCAACATAATTTTATTCGTATCAATTATTAATATCGAATCACAACATCAGATGGAGGTGCATGGTAAATATAACATCACTTTTCAGTACAAAAGGTGGTTGAGTATCATCATCGATGTGATACGAATTCAATGCAGTCAACTCAAATTAATGGATCGTTTCATTAAAACACAATCATGTATTGGTTTTCCAAAAATAAAAAATAAATAAATTAAAATAATTTGGATCATATCTGATGGAAAATCTCAAAAAAATCAACATCAATTTGCATCAATTTTGGGGACGAGAATTTTATTACATAAATTAACATGATTTATCATCATGAATTGGTTTTCGAAAAATTAAAAAAATTGAACTAAATTAATTTGGATCATAGCTGATCGAAAATCTCAAAAAATTATCAATCTCTATCAATTTTGGGGACGCAAATTTTACCAGATCAACATGATTTTATTCATATCAATTAATAATATCGAATCACAACATCAGATGGAGGTGCATGGTAAATATAACATCACTTTTCAGTACAAAAGGTGGTTGAGTATCATCATCGATGTGATACGAATTTAATGCAGTCAAATAAAATTAACGGATCGTTTCATTAAAACACAATCATGAATTGGTTTTCCACAAATTAAAAAAAAATTGATTTAAATAAATTTGGATCATAGCTGATGGAAAATCTCAAAAATTCATCATTAATTTGCATCAATTTTGGGGACGAGAATTTTACTAGATTAACATGATTCATTCGTATCAATTATTAATATCGAATCACAACATCAGATGGAGGTGCATGGTAAATGTAACATCACTTTTCAGTACAAAAGGTGGTTGAGTATCATCATCGATGTGGTTCGAATTGGATGCAGTCAAATCGAATTAATAGATCGTTTCATAAAAAGCTAATCATGAATTAGTTTTTCAAAAATTAAAAAAATTAAATTAAATTAAATTGGACCATAGCTGATTGAAAATCTCAAAAAATTATCAATCTCTATCGATTTCGGGGACGAAAATTTAACCAAATCAACATGATTTATTCGTATCAATTATTAATATCGAATCACAACATCAGATGGAGGTGCATGGTAAATGTAACATCACTTTTCAGTACAAAAGGTGGTTGAGTATCATCATCGATGTGGTCCGAATTTAATACACTCAAATTAAAATAAAGGCTCCTTTCATTAAAACACAATCATGAATTCGTTTTTCAAAAATTAAAAAAAAAATTATTTAAATTAATTTGGAACATAAAAATCTCAAAAAATCATCAATCTCTATCAATTTCGGGGACGAAAATTTAACCAGATCAGCATGATTTATTCGTATCAATTATCAACATCGAATCACAACTTCAGATGGAGGTGCATGGTAAATATAACATCACTTTTCAGTACAAAAGGTGGTTAAATATCATCATCAATGCGATTCGATGCTGTCAAATTGATAAATCGGTTCATCCAAACGCCATATGGTTTTCCAAAATCAAACGCCATATGGTTTTCCAAAATCATCTACGGACAAAAAACGATAAGCCATTGCAAAAGCAACGTGAAAAATGAATAACAACGATAAACGAGTTCATTTTAGCTTTGGAGAAGTGTGTTTCATTCATAGCTCCATTATCAATCTCACTAAGGGTGGTAAAATCAGCTACCAGTAGGTACGTCTTCGGGGAATTGAAAAAAAATCTTATTTGCATAATGACAACGTATTCATACTCGTACATACTCGTACGATAATTCAGGTTATATTGAAAATCAAAATAACTATCATCATCCGAAACGGAAATAACATCATATTATTATACGGATACACGAATCGAGCAATAGAAAAAAAAATACCATATTTAACCAGCAACAAAATCTGTCAGCGTTCCTCGAACTAAAAATAAAATTCTCGATTTGAAATTCATCGACATTGAATTGATCATTTTGACAACCAGCTGTTTTAGAATTTGAAGTATCGCGTCAATGGTCACCCTTAAAATTTACTTTTCAAACTACGTAGGTACATTGAAATATATCTCGACGTTAGAATTTGAATATCATTTCCTGCGAACAATTCCAATCAACCGAGGTAAAAATAACACCTTTATCTCACAACGAACGTCTTTCTAACGTAAAGGCAACTCATCGGATACCTCAAATTTCATCATTCAGTTGTTAATTTTCCATTACTTTCATAAACTAGTTTCAATTTAATATCGCGAGGGAAAAAAGAACCACGCCGAGAAGAAATTTACCAACAAGTGACTATTTTAGAATTGCAATTTCGCTCGACAAATTTAATCAAAGTGTCCGTACAATTTCTCACCGTAAATCACCTTGTGTAACCGGAAAACACTGAGCGAATTATTCAACTATGATACATCATCTGTGTATTTACCAATAGACGTGACCGGCATGAAAATTTCTTTACTTCCAACGCACGTGACCCAATTTTAAGGAATTTTTCGGTCATTCGAACTGCACAAATTGAAAATGTATAACGTGAGTATGCCTTACTACCGTTTGATTTCTCATTTTAGAGTCGACGATAAACCAGGAATATTTTCTTATCAATGATTAAAAATTACGACTCTTCCTTCGCTGTTCCCGGTGGCACGCTAGTCATTCAAGAATAATGCACTTGGCGATGTGGCAACGTTGCTTTCGAAAATTCTAAAACAGCTGGTCAATTAATATTTATTTGGCTAATATTCAACATACTATCTTCCCGAAAAGTAATGCGGAGTCGCCGAATGTAAACCGAATTTACCACGAATTAATCGAATTTACAAATTAAACGTTTCGGCGTAATCAGATAGCGAACATTTACACAGAGGGGGGTAAATTTTTTCAGCAAATGTGATTAGACGAAAATTATGGTAAATTTTATTACATCGACGTGGTTTACGAATCGATATTGAATATTTCATATACATCAGATGGAGGTGCATGTAAATTGATAATCATACATTATCATTCAAGGTGGTTAAAAATCATCACTTGTATATGAAACACTCGCGAATATGTCGAAGACATTTATAGATTTAAAAATGCATCCGTACCTTTCACAGACTCGTAAGGATATCGAAATCACAGACGTATTATACTAATCACTCGCGTATATTTCGAATTTTATCCAACGACAGGAAAATACCGAAGGAAAATAAATTCCATCGTCTTACGATCAACTTTCTAAACTCACGTTTTCGAGTAAATTCACAAATTTCGACCATTTCCAAAGACAACGGTCACACATCGAAAAAAGTTAACGCAGAAAACCAACGTGTGATAATTATAGATGAAAACCAAAAAAAAAAAGGTGATAATAAAAAAACGATACGAATACACTGACCACCGAAGGGAAAACTCGAATTAAGCCTATTTTTCGCGACAGACGACTACACCGCACGATAATCGAAGCGATCGGACATATTTAACCCGAAACTTAGATCGAATTACGATTAAAACCGAGAACCGAGATGGATTAGGGAGTAATGGGAAAAATTTCGATGATTTGAGAAGACGAATTCGAGTTGACACATTTAACAGTACGTTAGAAACGAAACTTACCAGATTCTTGATCTTTCTTTATAAACATTGATAATAATGCAGTTCCAACGTCACTTCATCACAATTACACTTTTCACAAAAATAGCATATTGGTTTGTTAACAAAAATTATATTAAAATCTTACGAAATCAACCCGGAAAAACGTGCATACTACGGTTCATTAATAGGTACTATGAGGGCAAAAATGATATTGAACGTTTTAATAACTAGAAACAGTTAATAATGAAATGAGAATAAATGTACAATTAAATCACAAAATATTTCAAAAATAGTAAAATATTAATTACCGAAACTTGATTATTTTTCAATATAACTCAAAGAAAAAAAGTGCAAAATGGACGACTGTGCGACGACGACAAAGAGGTATTTATTACAATACAATCATCCAGCGACGATAAGATGACGTTTAAAAGATAGTGCGCAAACACAGAATATTTCCTGGAGAACGGTTTACAAGCTGAAAAAGATCCGCGGCAGTGAGACAACAAAACGAATCGTCGAATTGCCATGTATTAAAGATTAGGTAGGTATAGAAAGTAGGTACTGATGCTTCGGTAGAAAACACGGTTTTTTATTTTTTTTTATTTTTCAAAAAAAAGTGAATTATTGAAATTTGAAAATTTTGAGCAGTTTGTTTTTAATTTTAACATAAATATATTTTGTGGATGGGACTTGAAAGTAGAAGTAGATTAAAAATTTTTGGATTCAATTTGACTGAACTCGGAAAATTTTTATAAATAAATCGGTATTAATATAATCGCATTTAATTTTGTCATACACAAAAAACAAAAAACTGGGAAAAAAATTTATGCAAACTCATTTTTTAGTAAGGTATTTATTAAAATAACTTGGAATTACAGATCTTTTGATTTTTTTAAACAAAAAGTCAAATTTGATGAGAGAGAGATTAGAATTAGAAACTTGAAAGAATTATTTGATGAGTTTTCCAATGACTGACAAACTACAAAAAATTACAGAATGCCAAATTTAATCGTTATTACTTTCCAATTTTTTAAATTATTTTTTGGAAATTTTGAAAATTGGAAAAAGAGGCTTAAGCAAATATCTGGCATTTTTACGAAAAGCCAGTTCTATACTTCAATTCAAGGTATTTAATGTGAGATTATTTTTGAATTTATTAAATTTGTTTAGTAATGATAATGAACATATCTGAGACATTTCTACAAGCTTGATTCATTTTTTTTTTTAAATTACAGCGTAAACGACAACGAGATTCATCTCACCGTAAAGTACCTAGCTCTTCAAAATTATAACGTATCATCAAATTAAATTTTTTCAACCTGAATGAAATTTTGATAATTTTGTTCTAGTCACCTTGACCTTTTATTTGAATAAGTTCATTAACTATCATACCCATTTTCAATATCAATGAGGCGAATAATCTATAGAAAACTGTATACGAATGGTCCTTCACAAAAATTGCCATAATGAAGGAAACCGTTCTTACTTTCACAGATATTACCGCGTCCTCCAAATTTACTGATACCGTCCTTTTCTTCTTTTGCTTCAATTCGTTGAGCTTTTTTTGAAACAAAAGCTTTGACGTTTGGATTCAAAGGACATTGTTGTTTTCCAGGAACAACCTAAAAATATACATTTGCTTGAAATTTTCAATTAACTGTTATCTCAGAGCTGAAGCTGATCTTAATTTTGTTTATTCATAGTAAGTAGGTAAGTAAGTGTAAGTACCTATCGATTAATTAAGCCGAGTCAATATTTGTTTGATATTTTTTTTCAAAGAAATACTCACTTAAGTAATTTGAAAACAAAAAACGCATGATATCAATTTTGAAGGAAATTAATTTCTTCGATTCATTCAGAAAGGAATTGAATCAATAGAAAATTAATAATTTTCATTCTAAAGAAAATTTCAAATAATTTGTGCAAAAACTTTAAAAAGCATTTGCAAATTATCATTTAGAAAGTTTCCATAGGCCGAATGTTCATTTTGAATTTGAAATATTCATGTTTGTAAATATTTTACAAATTATATGGTAGGTATTGAATATGATGGTGTTTTTTTTTTTTTTTGAAAACTGGCACACAAAAGTACAATATGAACCCCCTAAGTCAACGAAAAGTCTTCGTCCACTCCTCCGAAAACTCCCTCTACAAAATGATTTCTTTTCAAAATTTTTAGAATCCTTTTATGAAACAGTTATTTAGGCTTTTGACGGAGATGCTTTACACTTTGATGGGTTGCATGTACTTTTTTGAAAACATTGCGTTATCTCTGCAGATAACGAGAATTTAAAGAAAACTGAAGTATGAGAAATAAGGGGGGGGGGGTCATGCTAATTTTAGGGGATCGTTCCAATTCGGGGGCTCATTCTAATTTAAGGTCAATCGATCCTCAAGAATATACCTCCATCGCACTTCTATTAGCACATTTTAATAAATTTCTCATAATAACGCCCATTTAGACATTCCATATGTTACCTTCTAATTTTAGAAAGGCAGCAATTAAGAAGCAAACCTAGATACTAAAATTTATATAGGTATCTGATGAAAATTTATACACGATGATGCCTACTGTCGCAATATTTCACGTTATAAAAATCTATCTCGAATCTTCACAGTTTACCATATGGTTAGCAAAAATATCGTAACCAGGTACCTTTCGTATTATATAATATTTTGGATTATAAGTGGTGCATATAAAGGTATTATTCGCATGCAAGCAGCAATTTACAAATTCTTCCGACTGTTTAACAAAGCAACACTTATTACAACCACGATTATGCTTTTTAGACGGAGGCATTTGGACAAACGCGCAATTTTCACCAACTACGTATATTAAAACCGACCTGTTGAGTTATCATTGACGGATGGTGTATCCCAATTTTCGCAAAATTTCGGCGCATACTCTGTACCTCGTCGCAAGGAGAGTTGATTTTTTCATTTTTCCTGAATATTATCTCCCAGTGATAACAGGGTGCTGGCGCACGTTTCTTTTGAATTTTTTTCTCGTCTTTTAAACAAAACTTACAAACGGAAGAATAATTTTCTTTAATATCTAAGTTTATTACGAAGCACAATAGAAGTTAAATGACTGTATTTCAACGTCCCTTTATCAATTTTTCGTTATTTAATTTTAAAAATTCATCGTTATGAATTCATTAATTTGATGTATCTTTCTTCTGAGTAATCTAGTATGATGATTGTGTAGCCAATTTTAATGAATTATGTTTAGGCCTAATCAACGATGAATTGAAAAATTAATTGTTTGAGGTTTTACGATCATCTAAAAATACATTCTCTTCATCCTCTTACTCCAATTATCAAATATATAAAATTGAATGGTTTACATGTGTAGATTGAATATCTTTCACATCACGTTAAATTTTCGAATTAAAAAAAAATACAATCAATTCATCATGTAAAAAAAAATTCCAGGCACTTAGGTAAATCTAGGTATACAAAGAATCCATAACATTCATTTAAAATTTGTTTATTATCAAAAACGCAAACAATTTCGTACAATATGTTAGCAAAACGACATACATCATATTACTAATAACATTAGCGGAAGTGAAAA
This sequence comes from Pseudococcus viburni, assembly GCA_033439095.1. Lineage (NCBI taxonomy): Eukaryota > Metazoa > Arthropoda > Insecta > Hemiptera > Pseudococcidae > Pseudococcus > Pseudococcus viburni. The sequence goes on along the minus strand of JAVBJF010000296.1, from coordinate 290,183 downwards.
TGTACATGTATACAACTGAATTTCAACACTATCTATTTATCGATAAACACTCCACAACTAGAATCGGATTCAAGGAAGAATGAGAAATTGAAAAATTAAAAAACATTTTTTTTATTTATAGCGATTCAACATTTAATTACAAAATTTATAGTTAAAATGATTTCAATGGATAAACATTCATTTCGTCTCCTGCTCTGCCAATCTTTTTATACTAAAACCGTGAAATTTGCATTATTTAAAACTCAGAACGACCACACTGCACTATTATGTAGAAAAAATGGAGCTAATTTTAGGCGTTAAATTCGTTGAATACTTAGAACCCGTGAACTTTCAGTTGGTCCGGTTTCGCGAGACCAGTTTTCGTCAACCACTGACATATATTTTCACGTTGATCTCCTTGCAATTGGAGAACTTCGCCGTATTCAGGGTGATCGATTACAGTACCATTGCAGGCGAATTCCTATAAAAATTTATCGTAATTAAACGAATAATTAAATGAATCGAGTGAAATCTGCGATACTTACTTTCTTACAAGCTCGAACGATTTTCTTTAGATCATATTCCGATGATAATCCTTGTACAGTAGTCAGTGTTTTACGACCACTTCGTTGTTGAATCCTTATATGCACAAAGCCGTCTTGAACATTATCATCTGCACCCTTAGTTGCATCAGCAAACGGGTCTGTAGACATAAATTCAAAGAATCAATATCGCAGATCATTTTCATCATTAAAATTAAACGTAAATTATTCTAATTGCCAACCAACATCTCCGATAAAAGGAAAATTACCAAAAAATTATCCGAATAAAATAATCACAGTGTAGATTAGCGCTTATAGTTGAAGTAGGTAATCAAGTCAATATTAATAGATTTGATTATCATCAATTACCACTTCTGAACCACTATTACTGCGAGTCACACCAATGGCAGATAATAACAATGGCCTCAAAGTGTAGCCTACACGTGAGACTGAAATCATAATTATCCTTGATCGACTTCAATTACTACGAGAAAACCTGAATTCAAAACTGAGTCTGAAATCAGTCAGCGTTTCGAATCAAGACAATAACAAATTTAGGGAATTCCAAAAGCAGAAATATCAAAACAAAAACAAATTCTTTAGCTCAAATGACAATGCAGTTTGTGAAAGTAAACTGCGTGCTGATAATCAATAAATAACACGATTTCTTGATCGCCGTTTTCGACGAAGAAAGTGAATAACGTGATTGTTCACGCATCACATGTTCGCAAAATTTCGCTAGTGGGAACCATTTTAATGACTTGGAATTAATGACGTTTGATTAAAAGTAATATTAGGCAATAAAGAAAATTTACTTACCGAATGTATTAAGATTCTGGATGGACATGCGCCTCAAAAAAAAGTAATATGTAATAAAAATTTACTCGAGTTTTTTAATAAAACGATGAAATCGACCAGGTAATTTACTTGTCACTGATTTATTTTTACTTACGCCGCGTTGAAAAAAACCTAGAACGACAATAAAGTAATTCCGAGAGAAACTTTTTTTAACAATGACAGAAATTGGCTAAAAATTCAATGTTACCACGCTATTCAGGGTTGTCCAAAAAAAGTTAAGAACGTGATGATGGTAAGTCACGTAAGTGACCTTGGAAAGGAAACGTGAGTGCAAAATTGTTCAAGAGTCTGAATGTTTTATTGTTTTTTTCGTCGTTGAGATAAAAATTTCGATTTTATATCATCAAAATAGTCGTGAAAATTTGTAAAAATTTTTAAAAATAAATGGAAAAACTCAAATTGCTTAGAAAAAGAAGAGAAAATTGGTACTTTTTGAATCGCTTGGAGACGTGACGTCGAAGTGACAACGTTACTTTATTTCAGTTTTCGTCGTGGCTAAACTGGGTAACCGAAACTGAAACTGATGAAATTTTTAGTTTTCAATTTTTTTATTTTTTAAAAAGAGACTTCTTTTTATTATTTATAATTTATTGTAAACCTTTTTTGGAGCAAAATTCGATTTTGACACCTAGGTATTACAGCAAAAAAAAAATGAAAATTGATGTTCTAAAAAAAAATAAAAAACAGACCAAAAACAAAAATATCAATATTTATTTTTATACAATTAATTAACGACGCCATTGTTTGTTGTTTGTTAATTCATTTACTAATCACACTTCCCTGTAAAATTGTTTCATTTATTTTTTTTGATGATTAAGGCTGTTTTTCAAAAGAATCCTTCAATTATTTTTCCAAAAATGTATGGGAGAGACAAGGCCCTGGCCCATTGCCCATTCTCATGAATTTTTTTCAAAATTGCAATTTAGCTGAGTTGAGTAATTAAAATTAAAAGGTGATTAAAATTTTTATTTAAGCATGTAAGAAACTATTTCTAAAAATTTGTTGAAAAAGTTCGAATTTTGAAGTAAGCCAAACAATATAAGGATACAACTTTTCGACTAATTTGGACACGTCAAACACAAATTCGGTGTTGATTTTGACGATTGCTTCTCCTCCCTGCTGACTTTTTATCCTTTTAGTCTAACTCGTAAGTTCACGCGTACAAATCTATGGAAAGAGATGGAAAAGTACTGCACTAAATTAAATTACATATCCATTTATTCAGCATCAATTTTCACACTGAAAATTTTTTCTCATACATTGTTTGTGTAACAGTAATTTTTTTTACAATAGAACACATTTTTGAGGAATTTTTTTCACGAGATTTAAAACGAAATTTTGAAAAAAAACACTCACTCACTTAAATGAACACATGCATAGAGAAAAATTCTGTTTACCTACCTTTCAAGATTATGGAGATATCCGGATTTCAAGTATTTTCCTCGTCAGTATGTTTTTTGGCTATAAAATTTTTCTATTGAGATACCTAACATTTCAACAATAGTCAATAAAAATTTGAGAAGTTTGTGGACAGAGGAATTTCACCATTCTTACCTTGGAATACCCATTAGGTGGAATCGAAAAAAAGCTCAAATTTTGACGAAAATCAGTGAGGTAATTTACTTTGAAGTTTGAATTTGAATGAAAGAACTCCCAAAAAATTGAGATCTAGTCCGGAAAAGAAAGGAATTTCGAGACCTCAAAGTGGGATCATTTTCGAGAAAAAAAACGTGGGTGTTTGCCATTCGGTCATCCTTTTAAAAAGTGTGATTTGAGTTTCTAGCTTCTACACCTCCCGGAACCATTGATCTCGAAATTGAATACCACTTTTTATCCTCTACGAGAGAGTTGAAAAGTTGCAAATCACGAATTTGAAGATTTTTTAATTTTTATTCAATTCAATTTGCTCAGTCAAACACTTTAAAATCGAACCAAAGCTTTTTTGGTATTTTATCACATCGAATAGCTTTTGATGAAATTTTTCTGAAAATTTGCATTGCAGTTAATGCTAACTACATTTTGATTCGTACCTACAATTTTCATTAAACTCAAAAAAAGGTAGGTTATAAATTTATTTTAACGATTGAAAAAAATTGGCCTTTACAAGTCTCGGAATCAACAGCTTGAATTTTATGAAAATTGTATTCAATCACGTTGCAGTTGGTAGCACTGTCATGGAATTTTTATTAAGAATTTTTAAAAAACATCATTAAAAATTATTATAGATGGCCAAAAAATGTTTGGTCTCGCTCGTTCAATTTTGAAGTCAGTGGTTCAGAAAGAATCACACTTTCTTATTGGGAGGGGGTGGGGGAGGGTTGACTGAGGTTTCTAGCTAGTGGAATTCTCCAAAAGTGACAAAAACAAGTGTTTTTCGAAATTTACCTCACTTTGAGATTCTTTACATTAGCCTAAATGCAGCTGCATTTTTAAAAAAATTTAGGATTTTTTTTAAATTTTATGTGAGGTAAAAAAAATTGATTACAGTGTAAGTATTTTTTTCAACTAATTCGTACACGAGGAACAAACAGCTGAGGGTTAACCTAAACTAAGGAGTTCAATTAGGATGAAAGAAAAAAATTTCTCTAATACGATAGAATAAAGTAATACCAAACCAATTTATATTTTGCTGACGATTAGTGCATCACGTATAAAATTTAGAAACTTGCCAAACCCAAAGTCGAAGTTTTGTCATACCTTGGTACATGAAAACACAACGTGCTATGAACGTGTTTGCATAATTACCAAGTACATATATGTATCGTTCAATTATACCTACATTACATCGAACCAAGCAACCAACTAGTAAAATATGAACGCAGCGAGGTATAAATAATAAAATAAATAATATATGTACGTAGAGAAAAATACACCATAACTAATTCAACATTCAACTTTAGCTTTAGACTCTTGAAAACGATAAGCCACGTGTTTGTACACGTGCAATATCGCGTTATTAAGTCAGGGTGCATTTTATTTTGTAATTTTATGCACGCTAGATGGTAATAAAGACTCAACATTGCACATAGAGATTTTTCTTCATTGTTGGGTTTTATTTTCCAAATGGAAAATATATAAACAAACACATATAGATAAGTTATTTCATTTATTCAAATAATTTAATTTTCAACAATTTAGGTAGGTACTGTCTATTTCGACTATTACAAATAACTTACAAATTTTTATACATGACTGGAATATTTGTAAATACACTAAAAATTAAAGCACCTAAGAACAATATCAAAAAAAAACTGTAAGAATATAACAATTGGAGCGAGTTATCTAAAAAAAAAAAAAAAACAGTCATCGTAACTTAGGAATTGGAAATTTTGAGTTTGATGAGAATTCAAGTAGCGAGCGATAAATTATACACAAGGAAAATTTTATCGAAGCAATCAATATTTACATAATGTACATTATAATCACTCATCGATGATTTCATCGTATAAGGTACATTAGATGGGTATTTATTTCCAATTTTTACAATGACGAAACGTTCATAAACGATGAAACTTAATATTTATCGAGATCAACGATTATCTATCATTATAAAAATGTACAGCGATATTAGGTATTCCCAAAAATACGATCGGGTGAATTTTTTTATCAAGCTGGGCCGTCCCATTTTAAATCATCGCGTATCGAGATAATTCATAGTTACACGTATTTCCACAAAATTAACTCACATTTTTTAACAAATTACTTACAGGTAGGCTAACTTAATTCTACAAAAATATATTGCACTTGGTGAGTTACTTACATTACATTTTACATTTATTTACAATCGAGAGCGAATTACGATGATATTGAATTTAAAAAAAAACTATATTCAACAATATAAATTTATAATTCGTAGGTACCTATTTAGACTGATGATACTGACTGGGAAATATAAGCAATAGGTACATGTACCTACCTCTATTTTTGTTTTTGATGTTTTCAAATTTTTCTACCGCTTTTCAAGTTTTACTAAACTTTTTTGACCAAATTTAAATAATTTATAAGTATGATTTATTGGTCCAATATCCTTGTAAATGAATACCTAATTCGAATTCGGAAAATGCACCGCACATCTGCAAAAAAATATATATATTTGGGTTTTGGCTTCTACATATGTACAGGGTGGCCAAAAAGTTTTTTCTCATTTTCATTTGCCCTTAGAACAAAAATCCACCACTTTTATAACTATTTTTTTACTTTTTTCTTAAATTTCATTTCTTGGAAAAAATATAAGAAGGTACCTATCTGCCTATTGTAGCATTTTTCAAAAAATATATGCAACTCAGCAAAGAATTTTATTTATTTTTTTTTGAAATCGTCATGAAAATCTTTTCAATTTTTTCTGCGTTGGGGGACCACGAGAAAACAGTTAAGGGAATGTTTTTCACAGGCCTCGTAAAATTACCGCGCCGTGGACAGTTAGAGGCAGTAGAAGGAAGGAGCACGATACCTAATTTCATTTGGAAAACTGAACCAAACAGGGAAGGTTGACTCAAAATGGAACAATTTTATTTCGATATCACAGTGTATGTTTTTCACCCTAAGGAATTGTGTAATTCATAATTTCTGGGGAAACTTTGGGTCAACAAAATCCATGATTTTTTTTCATCTCTAGTCTGTTTTTGATGTCACTGAATACAAACGTATCAAAAGGGACTCGAGATAGGGGAACTTAATTCACAATGATGGTTAAAATTACCCCTTAAATGAATCCCAGGGGTCGAAAAATATCTATGTTGATAATCAAAAATTTTCCTGAAGTTTTAACCAAGTCCCATTCGCTTCAGAATTATCCTAGTCAGTTTGGTGAAATAACATTAAATATGAGCTCGAAAGGTCAAGAAATATGAATTTTTATGTTTCAATCGATAACATCAAAGGTTTTTGAATTTTGGTTCCGTCTTATTTCCTAACTTTTTTGGGCTTTCAACCCAAAACTACCTCAGGAAAATATTTCAGAGTTCATAAAACTTTTTCTTTGATGTCCTATTCGAAAATTTCCAAAAAATTAAGTCGATCCGCCCTCTTCCCCTTTTTGATATTTTTTCTGATTTTGGGTTCATTCCTCCCCTTTCCTTCAAGTTAATTTTTAGGTTTAGGGTTAGAGTCACTCTAAAAATGTATTCAAAAGCCTCGATAACCAAAATCAAGTTGAAATATTTAAGGAAAAATACAAAAATATGTATCTACCAGTGTTACAACCAAAAGCGATCAAAATTTCTAGAAACTGAATGACTAGCTCCTAATTATCTTTTCCAAACATGGAATTTCAAAGATCTAAGTCCAAATTTATTTGAGGTTCAAATTTTTTCAACTTTAAATTTTTTCGATTTCTCAATTTTTTTGAATGAACATTTCCAGTTAAATTTTTTTTTTCAATTTCAAAGATTAGGTAGTTTTTTTTCAATTTCATATTTTTGAAAATATCTTTCAATTATTGTGTTGGAAGAAATTTTAAAAATATGAATTTAAATTAATTTTATCAAAGCTAGAATTTGTTTAATTTCAAAGTTGAAAAATTTTCGAGTTGGAATTTTTAAAAAAAAATTAGAAAATTTTTGAAAAAATTTTAATTAAAAATTTTTACGGTTGGAAAAAATTATTATTAGAATAATTGAAGGGTACGGAGAAAAAACCAGACAATCAAAAAACTCCCCATACAGGCCCGGCGAGTGGTCTGCCATACTTCATATTTTTTGCATACATACAGGGTGTTCCATGAATCGTCTGCCAAACATATTTTTTCGGATATAACCGAGTACCACTGAAAAAAAAACTTGGGATGAACATGTTGCCTATTTTGAAAATTGAAGGGGCAAATGCTGCTTCTAAAAAAATCACGTCAATTTTTTTTTCAACCGTGGGAATGGATAGTACTTTGAAAACTGAACAAATTTTTATTTTATGACTTTTTGCCTATCTTTAAAATTGAAGGGGCACAAAAAAATAGTTCAAAAAAAATTCTCAAAAATTGACCTGATCAAGGGAATAGATAATACGTTGCAAACTGAAGAAATTTCATTCTGTAGACTTTTTGCCTAACATCGAAAATGAAGGGACTGCGGATCACTCAAAATAAATGGGCTTCAAAAAATTTTCAAATTTTCTCAATTTTTAATGACCCTTAGCCCCTTTATTTTTGATGTTAGGCAAAAAGTCTACAGAACAAAATTTCTTCAGTTTTCAACGTATCCATATCCATTCCTTTTTTAGAACAATTTTTTTGTGGCCCCTTCAATTTTAAAGATAGGCAATAAGTCATGATGTAAAAATTTATTCAGTTTTCAAAGTACTATCCATTCCCAAAGTTGAAAAAACAATTTTGAAGTGATTTTTTTAGAAGTAGCATTTGCCCCTTCAATTTTCAAAATGGGCAACATGTTCATCCCAAGTTTTTTACAGTGGTACCCGGTTACATCCAAAAAAAAAAATGCTGTTTATTAAAAAATCATGGAAAAATTATTTTTAACCATGTGAATGGACTTCGAAAACTGAATAAATTTTCATTACATGCCTTTTTGCATAACTTGAAAACTGAAGGGGCTACAAAAAGTTTTGTTCTAAAAAAATAATAAAAAAATAAACTATGTACTTAATCAAAGGAATGGATAGTATGTTAAAAATGAAGACATTTTGTTCTACAGACTTTTTGCCTAACATCGAGAATGAAGGGACTACGGGTCATCCAAAATTAGGAAAATTAAAAAAAATTAAAGCCCTCTTATTTTGAATGACCCGTAGCCGCTTCATTCTCAATGTTAGGCAAAAAGTCTGTAGAACAAAATTTGTTCTCATTTTTCAACATTCTATCCAATTCCTTGATTAGTTTTTTTTAAATTATGTTTTTAACAAAATTTTTTTTAGCCCCTTCAGTTTTCAAGTTGTGCAAAAAGTCATGAAATGAAAATTTATTCAGTTTTCAAAGTACTATCCATTTCCAATTCCCATGGTTGAAAAAAATTACGTGATTTTTTAAAAAAAACAGCATTTGCCTATTCAATTTTCAAGATATGCAACTTGTTCATCTAACTTTTTTAAGTGGTACCCCGTTATATCCAAAAATTAAGTATGGCAGACTACTCACCGGACACCCTGTATTAGAAAAGGGACCTGGATGTAACTTTTTTAACGCCTAGGTCCCTTTTTTAACATCCGATTTTTTGATTTACCTACCTGGTTCTTTTCCTATACCCTGAAAAAATTTGAATTTGGAATAAATTTGGACTTGAATCGCTTAAATCCCATTTTTGGCATAAATAATTAGGAGCTAGTGGATAATGTCATAACTTAAAATGAAAGTTGAACATTGCTAAAAAAAATTATAAAGGAAATGTTGAATAAAAATATTCAAATTTTTGTAAATTAGAGGTTTTGAAGTTTTCAATCACCTGATAGGATAAAATATTTAGAGTAAGGATTTCAACGAAAAAAACTCTAAAATAGGCAGAAAGGTATAAAAAAATTTTTAAAACCACTATTTCCCAAAATTTTGATTTTTTTTTAAGGTATTACGCTAAAATACTCTAGATGTGCGATTTATAGGAAAAAATGTCATCTTGATATGATTTTTACCAATGAAAAACTATTAAAATCAATAGCTAGATGTACAACAACTTCATTACTAAAGCTAGGTATTAAAAAAAAAACTGCTCAACAACGAAACCACAATGTCCATATAAAATATAGATATGAGAACATTACGAATGAAATTTCCACGGATTTCAAATTCAACAAAATAATGCTGTACAATTAAAATTAAATACATAATGGATAAAATTAAATCAAATTAAATATATGTAGCATGACTATAAGTACACATTTAAATTAAACAACTTTAAAAACAAAACGCATCATCAGTTCTGGTACCTAGTGACGTATGAATCGATACTGATTTGAAAACAGAATCAGAGAAAGATACCTACTAATACCAAATAGGTACCTATTAAATACTTGATAATCTCGGTACCTCGCATTATAATAAACTGATAGAATGCATCACAATATTTGGTTCTTCATTCACAATAAACTCAACTTTCAAATGGGATCACGTGGTAACCATTTCTCGACTGTACGATTATTCGTCTTTAATTTGTCCTTCTATATTCGATGCCCACGGCGTCGAGGCATACGTATGTCAGGCATAATGCGGATACGAATTCAAATGCGATGTCATATGTCCAGCGTGATGTGACATTGTGTGACTGGAAGCGGCCGCAATGTTACTGTACAGATTAGCGCTAGGATTCGTCCAATACGATGTCGGCGAAGGGAATATGCTTCCTGAAAATATAAATTATTTCAGTGTTTTTCATCGCACGACGTCGCGTCGCGTCCCGGTGTAATTCTGTTTGAAAAAAATGTTTACCAATGCAACGAAACAGAAATTGAATTTAAAACGAAAATAATACGAACGTAGACGTATATACTTTTGGTCTGATTCCATTCCGTTTACCCTTTTCTGAAGGGTATATAATTTGATTTTCTCAGAAATGAAAATCTATTTACTACCAAGTTAACCTAACGTTTACGGCAGGATACGACCATAAAAACAGCAAAATAAATCTATTACCGGAAATATTGAGGCTTTTAACGGAATGTCGCAGAAAATGCGCAGCTTCGGTTTTTTATTCCAATTTACGCAGACAAAATTAATAAATAACTAGATTTCTTCGCTCATCGACTCATCGTCATATTTTCAATTTCGCCATCAAATTGTACCTACATATTGGCCACGTTCTCGTCCCATTTCGTACTCACACCGAAAACGCTGCTTTTGACATTTTAAATTCGTCGTGTTTACCAAACACTCGGATATTTCCGTTTTGTAAAAGCAAATCTTACCAATAAATGCAACAGTGCGAGAGAATGATACGATACGTATGGAAAAGTACCTATCAGATTTGATTACTCGAATGTCAGAAATTTAGCCTGGCTACTTGGCAAATACCGTGTTGATAAATTTTTTCGTACTTTAAACATTTCGTCTCTGATTGACGTCAAGTTATGTGTGAAAAAAACCGAACGCCGGTGGATGGGAGGAGTTGTGTAAACAAGTTAACGGAGCTGGTCATCACCCCCATGGTGAACAAATAAGGGTTGTACTCGTGACTGGTGACTGTCGATAAACTGAGATTTGTACATTAGCATTGACGAGGTGATTTGAATTGACGCAAAATAACACGTAAAGACGAATAACTGATTTTATTCAGTATCTATAGTAATGCATCAATGCGAATATACCTTTTTTAACGGTCAGGGAGGGGGTGAGGATAAAAGTTAGGTCAATTTTAATTCCTATCAATTGCCCTTAAATCAAAAAAATTATTTTCAAAATTGAAAAAATTAATGATTTTAATGATCAAAATTTCAATTTTTTATACCACATGACCTTTTTAGTGTGGATGGTCCTTATGAGTAATTTATTCAATTCATTTTAACAGACCTATGGTTATGGCCGAAAAAATTACCAAATTTTTTCAGAACTTATGCAGAATTTCAGGAAAACGAATGTCAACCCCCCTCTCCCCCTCCCATGGAAATCAGTACACAATGCGTGTTCAACTAACAAAAGATGAATATTTCAGGCATGCCACACAGATTTTGGGGGGAAATAGTGACTTTAGTGACTTTTTATGAGGCAAAAAGTGACCTGTTTTTCGGAAAAAGTGACCAATTTTTCATTTTTTTCCATAAATAAATACCCCCCCCCCCCCACAAAAAAAATCATAACTCAAACTGTATTTCTCTCTGCAATAGTGCAGAAAATACTTAAAAAATTTTCATCGAGGGTAAGGGTGCCATATTTTGACCACTTTTTTTTCAAACTTCCACCAATCAAAGACTTATGGAGGTAGAAACGTCAGAAATGGCTTAAAAAATACATTGATCCTTCTCCACCACCCCCTAAAATTCTGAGCCGATACGATCATTTTTTGTGATTTTTTTCTGAGGGAATTAAAAAATTGATTATTGAAATTTTGGGTTCCTAATTTCGACCACCAGCCTCCCCACCACTTTGAGATGAGGGGTCGGTTGTACATTTTTCTTATTCTACTTAGTAATAGGATGTAAAAAAAACCGCTCCTAAAACTCGATTAATCCGATTATTAGTAATTATTTGAGGTAATGGAAAATTTTCAAAATTGATTTTTTTCTGAAGGCCCTAGCTCCTTCCCATGACATCCTAAGAGAAAATAGTAAATGACAAAATTGTTCGTTTTTTAATGCTCTACAACTCTTGTTTCAACTATTTTTTCATTAGTGCGTAATTTCGAAAGTTATCGACGAAAAAACAAAATTTGAACTTCCTTACTCCCCAAAAGGAGGACTAAATTATGCACCAATTTTAGGTAAGTTCAGGAATCTTAAAATTCATACCCTACTACGAAACTTCCCCTTTCTGCTAATTTTTTTTGGGTCAAAACCTAAAATGACTATACTACTATGCTATTTCGTTTCTTTAAATTTTCTCCGCTAGTTTTGCCTGTAGGGTTGTCATTTTGGTCTCAAATTGTTTATCTGTGAAAAAGGAGCATGAAAATTTTTTTTCCCGGTAGATTGCGTCTATAGCGGCCGAAATCGGCCGGTGGTCGAAATTAGAAAGCAGTCGCGATTAGGGCATTTCACCCTTAATAAATCTTTAATTGAAGGTAATACGAGTTTAAAAATATGCTTCAAATAACTGAAAAAAAGAATAAACTTTTTTTATAAATAAGTTTTTACTGAAAAAAATCGTAATATTCTGCATCTAAAAATTACGAGTTCTAAAAAATAAACCAGTATTTTTTTAAATTTTATGCAAGAGCGGAAGGCCGTTTGAATGAAAAAAGTGACTTTAGAGTGAAAAACGGACTAATAGTGACTTTTGCCCAAAAAAGGGACTTTTAGTGACCAACCCTGAAAATAGGGGACAAGTCACTAAAAAAGGTGACTCTGTGGCATGCCTGATATTTTGCCTATCTGAAAATTGAAGGGGCATTGCACATTCAAAAATTTTAGAATAGAACATGCTTTCAGTTATGAATACATAAAGACAGTATCTAGGAAACTCGAAAACTGAACAAATCATCCGATAATTTATTTGCTCAATTTCAGAATTTAAAATCAAATAAATAGATAAGTGACCCGTGCAGGGAAAAGGTACCTAAAGTTGGGATTTTAAAAAATGAATTTTTTGCTAAAATAATAAAGGAGACCATAAGGAACATATTGAGACCTTGAACTTGATGAGCATCTATGATCTAAGGTAGATTTTTCGCCGAGATAGAGACATTTAAAGTTAAGAAATTCTTGAATTCCACAAAAAATAAAATTCTGAGAAAAACGCGGTCAAAGTTTTTACTCCTGTTTTTTATGTATCAATTATTAAAAAAGTTGCCAAAACTACTTTTCTATACTAAAATTTCACGAGGAATTCGTTTCTGACGTCGACAACTACCGTAGGAGAAGAGAAAAATTAAAAATTCACCATTACGATGCGTTTAATTTTGAAAAAAAAACTATTTTTCATGCACTTATCAATCATCAAAAAAGTTGCCAAAACTACATTATTGTACTGAAATTTTACGAGGAATTTGTTTCTGATGTGGAAAATTACTCACGGAGGAGGAAAATGAAAAAATTTACTATTTCAATGCGTTTAATTTGGAAAACAAAAATTCTTTACAAAAAGAAATCTGGGTATTATTTATTATTAAGTAAATTACAAAATGTAAGTATAGCTTATTTTCGATGAAGGGAAGACGATTTTGAGATTTTTGAAGTTTTTTACGTTCAGATTGACGAGTCTCTAAAAAAGTGACACATTTCATGGACCACATTTTGCAGCGCACATCGATTTTTTTAACGTTCCGACTTTAGGTACCTATTCTTCAGTCGGTTTGAACGTCATTTAGACGTGTTCTAATAGGTTATTCGAAGTGAAACTTTGATAACAGATGAGCAAAGGTCTGAACTAAGTACTTGAAAATGTAAAAAAATTTTTTTTGAAGAATTACCCTTTTTTTGTTTTTTGATTTCAACGTAAAATTCAGTTTTCCAACTTTAGGTACCCTGTCCCTGCACGGGCCACATATTTGAAAAAGTACAAACGAACATCAAAAAATTCAGCATTTTAATCTCTTTTTAAATTTTATTGATACTTCAATCCTCAATTTTAATGTCCTATTAATTTTACAATTTTTTTTTTTGGTAGTAGAATCTTTCCGCTTCAACACAAGGTTTGCGGCCCCCTTCAATTTTGAACCTTTGTACTCGGTTCCATGATCGAAATTGGAAAATAGGTATGTTTTGATTTAAATACTTTAAAAGGATATCTGTCTCTTCAATTTTTAAAATACCCACATATAGGCAATAAGCTCAACTAAATTTCCAGTGGAACCCAATATACTTACAATTACGTATTTTATTTTTTCAAATTGAATCCCTTTCACTCCCAATCATTTTTTTTTTGCGAATTTTGGACATTTTTTTCATGGAAATTGTAGAATGGACTCCCCAGAATACGAATTGAGTGTCGGCCGATTTTTTCCCCACCCCCTTGACCTGCAAGTGGGCCCTGGGACACCGTTTGTCCCACTGGTAGAGTAAAAACTGAAAAGGTGGCACGGTGTCCCACCGGTAGAGTACTGTAAGTATCAAGAAATGAAAAAATTTTCATTTTAACTAAGTTTTAACGTAAAATAACAAGTGTACCAAAGTGCATTTACAAGTAACAAGAATAAGAAAAACAAGGCGAATATTTTTACACTTGTTCAGTGAAAAAAAAATTATTTACGAAGTAAGTAGCTCTATTTTTCGACTATGCTTCTCATTGTACTCAACCAGTGGGACGCGAGCAATGCAGTTTTTAACGTATACTTTTCCCAGCAGAATTTTTTTCCCCGGTTGGGACTTTGGGACAGCATAAGTCCCGGTGGGAACGAAAGGGTTAAAAAATGATCAAATTAATAATATTCTTGAAGTTTTTTAAATTTTCAGTGAAAAGATTTAAAAAAATAATTTTGCAAAAATTTTACTCAAAATTATTTTAGTATTGATATTTTTATCCAAAAACATTATTTAACTGTGATTTTCCACCATTATCACCCATCTTGACCATTTTTCAAAAAAGTTAAAAAAGGTAAGGCATACATTTAGTAATTTTTTTTAAAAAAATTGAAGGTATAGATAGAAAAACAATGACAACCATAGGGGGGGGGGTGTAAAAATAAAATATTTATGTAGGTATTCCATATAAAGAAAATTTCAATACAATTCTTTTTTTCAAAAATAATTTCTTTCACCAATTATTCTGCTATAAATAAATTTAAAAACACGAGAAAAGTAATTTTCCCAAGTACTCCAGAAAAATGAAGATACTAATACTGAATGGTAAAAAATAAGCTCGGTGGTACCTACCTATTTTCGTGTAAAAACATCAATTGAAATTGAAACTGAGATCGAATTTGGTAAGATTAAAAAAAAAAATAGTTTTCGTTAAATCTTTACCTAACAATTTTTGAAAACAATCAATTATTTTAGGCGCAGTTGAGGAATTTTAGTAGTGCGACAGGGAGAGGGATATTTACCTAGTAGTTCTAAAGTCTATAATTTTTACAAGAGAACTACCCAAGGTCTGACACTCCAAAAACAAAATTTTTTTACAACAACCTTCCTTAATCATCATCTCTGAATTTTGGAGTGGAATAGAGAGGGTCTTCTGATATTATCAACTTTGAAAAATTATGCATCGTTAAAATTTATAAAATTAAAAAAAATAAATGCCAGCTTGAAAACAATTTAGTAAATCACATGAGCGAATCATTTGCAAATTATCTGATAAGAGAAATATAAATTGATATCAAACACAGTTTTATCAAGAAATTTCATTTCAAACTTCCTGCCCTGAAGGTCAACATAATTTTTAAGAGCCACAAACGGTCAAAAAATGAACTACTGTGTTAAAAAAATTAAATGTCAGGATCAAACACAACTACATTAAAAATTTTTAAGGGCTTAGCCTTCCCAAAAGTGAAATTAGCCCCCCCCCCCCTCCGCCCAAAAATTTTTCGTGTTTATGCCCATTGAACATTATTTTCATTAAGGGCATAGTTCCCATAATATTTTGCCTATTCGTTTTCCTGACTTTTACATTAGTCTTATGGGACGTTATGAAATATTAGTTTGCGGGTAACGAGATGGATGAAATCGACTCAAATTTAGAATTCTGACATTTTCAAGATGATATCTACAATCGTACGCATGGTTTTCTCGTTACATCTCATATTTTACGAAAAAAAATGATTAGAAAAATCACTGGATTTTTCCAAAAAAATTCAATGATTTTCTAATTCATTTTTTTCATAAAATATCAAATGTAACGGGAAAACCATGCGTACGATTGTAGATATCATCTTGAAAATGTCAGAATTCCAAATTTGAGTCGATTTCATCCATCTCGTTACCCGCAAACTAATATTTCATAACGTCCCATAATACTAATGTAAAAGTCAGGAAAACGAATAGGCAAAATATTATGGGAACTATGCCCTTAATGTTTGAAAATAATCTAATTTCACTGAACAATTTTTTTTCGAAGAAATTGATATGACAAAAAATTAGAAGCTAATGAAAAATGCAAATTGTTTTTACTCAAAAAAACTCTGGACCACAATTCATTTTTTTATTAAAAAATCTTTTTCAGTTGAAATTTCAGGCAATTTTTCAACTTTGATTTTCCTTTGACTCATTGGCATAGGTATAAAATTCGGCTTCAAAGTTTGACGTCACATTTACTACTACAAATGCACATTATCAGTTTGTGAATTGAAAAAATTGAGTAATTTGTTACTTCAGTGACGTAGTTGAGATATTTTCAATATAGTTTTTTGGAACAAACGCCGATCTAATTTTGAATCAGAAAAATTTGGTGAAATTCTGCTTTTCTGAATCAGTGAAATGATCTTTCAATAAAAAACTGCAATTTTTTCCGACAAATTGGAAATTGACTGAGATCAAAAAAGATACAAATTTCATCAAAATTGACTGATTTATATTTAGAAAGTAACATTTTCATGCGAGAAATAAACATCTTAAATAGGAAAATTGAAAAAAAAATTATTTTTGAAAACATTGCAGTTCTTTTTTGATATTTTATGATTAAAATTTCTTCGATGAGCCTAGGGGGGGTGCTTGAGCCCCCTCAGCCCTCCCCTTGGGTGCGCTTATGTGCTTTTGTTTTGCTGTTTCGTTCTTAATAAAAACATTTTTTCGTTGCTTTTTTCATCTGAAGTGACCCGAGGCTCAGTTCCCCCAGATCTAATCCCCTAAATCCGCCTATGCATTTCTTTCGAATTTTCAAAATAACGTCATAAGAAATTGATTTCTTACCCTCTTTCAGGCCTATCAAGAAGATTAAAATTAAAGACCTCGTCGGAATAAAATTCGGTTCGTACAATTAATTTTATTTTTTCCAAAAATAATCTCCAGCAGTTTTTTAACGAAAAAAAATTATCAGCTTTTATGTGCATGTTTTCCAATTTTGAAAATACCTATGGATTGCAATTTTGTGACATTTAGAACTTTTATTATTGAATTTAAAAACTGGAGAAGTTGAAAATCATGAGATTTCACGATGCCAGAAATTTATCCCACATATTCACAGAACTTAAAATTTACAACTCGACTTTCAAATAGAAACATTAAAAGTTCACCATTTAAACTCACATATGTACTAATCATTTAATAAAATCAGCTGGAAAAATCGAACGAAAACCCCCAACCAGATATCTGCGCACATAAGATGATTGCTAATTTCGTGAAAAAAGAGCACGAGTAGCGAACGATATTTGATGAATACGTATTATGTTTACCTCGATATCTAATAATGTTCACATCGTTTTGTGAAAAGGTTGCTATCTCCACAGGGTATGTAACGGTTTCGGTGCTACAGGAAATTATGTCGGTGCTTTTCCTGATATTTTTCATATCTTTCCTATATGGTTTTTCGTCACCCTCAACGTCGTTAGATATTTTGCAATCAACTATAAACCTCGTTCTCCTTTTCACCATGGTTAAACATCTTGTCATGGTTTGTTTGACATGAAAGCGTACAAGTATATACGAAACGATTACGCTATTTTATCTCGAAGAATGAACGCTTTTTACATTTTTTTTTCTACCACGAAAAGAAATTGACGCATTGCAAAAGAGATTTTTTTTCGTTGTGCTTAGAAGCGTAAATTTTTACGTATGTAAAAATTCTCTGCACGAGTATGTGGGGTTTTTTGCACAGCATTTTTATGGTAAATTCTTGGAAGAATAAAAATAAGTTTATGAATTTTACTCACCCGAAGTAGATGGTATACCGGCATGAGGGCTCATAAAGTTGAGCTTCGCAGCCGAATGATGGTAACCTGCTGACATGAACAAATCTGACTGATACTTGTACGCAGCCGGATCTCCTGTAGCTGGCTGCGTGGCTGCTGCTAATCCTTGGAAGTCGAACTTATAAGCGTATCTTTTGCCGTGCACTTTGGTCATTATGTTTTTATCGTAGTAATACCTGGAGAAAATACAAACAGGAATTCATTCCATCACACCGTCGATTCATTCGTCAATACCACACTAACACCCTGTTTATTCGTACAAATACGATATACGGAGTGATAATAAAAAAGAATTCATTAAGCGAGCAAATGAATCTTACTCTCCCTTTGGGAGCGAGCGAAACGAATGCAGTTGTTAATTGAAGAACATCGGTGAAAATATGGGGTGGATGCGGATTCGGGTGTAATGGCACCGGTAGCGCTATTAAAATGCAATCAGGGTCTATAATCTCGCTTCATTTCGACTTTTACACCCCTAAAGAAAAGCGCAAACGCCACCATGGTTGGCCTTCGCCCTTAGGGAGTCGATAGTGGCAATTATTTAGCATTAAATACCGAAAACGTTTGTAATAAGTAAAAACGTATTTTCTTTATTGATGCATCTTAATACTTATTGCATTAACATTGGAGTTTGGAAAGATTTAAATTAATACAGAGATTCGATTTGAGCGTAAAATTCGTTAATTCGTCAATTTCATTCATACTTTGGCTAAAAAAACTCACGTAAAAAATATAAATCAAGAAATGAAAGTTGGGAAACAATATCAGTGAAGTTATTCGAGTTGAAATTTCCTCATGACGCCGCATACGAAAAGGGGACATTGCCCAAAAAAAACGAGTTTTGAGTTAGTGATTAGTCCTTCTATAAAATTTCACGTAGAATCCGATAAAAATACCGCCAGTTCGATTACTCGACTTTAAAGTGTTGAAAAATGTTTTTTTTTAAAAGGCAAAAAAATCAAAAATACTCAAAATGTTTTGAAAAATTTTTTTCTTTATTTTCGCATACAATACGATGTAGAATCCAGTAAAACCATCGCCTGATCGAATTTTTCCTACGAAATATGAAAATAATGATTTTGAGTTTACTGAAAAAAAGGGAAAAAATTCCCAAAATCGTCAGAAAAAAATGTTTTCATCGCGAAATCAACAAAAATATCATCACGGAGTCCCAAACTGCTGTAAAGAGTCAAAGAGTGAACTAGAAAAAATTCCCACCGGTCCTTTCAAATTCAAAGAAAAAAGAAAAAAAACACGTTCAAAAAGGCAATGCCCCCTTTTCGTATGCGGCGTCACATTAATTATAGGTGCATATAAGATCTTAGGCCTTCCAAACCCTGGAAGAGAATCTTTCTGTCCTCGAAGTATCACCATTTTAGAAGAAAGGAACCCCAAATTTTGACAATTTTACCCTCCCCCCACTCCAGCTTCACAATGGTCCACATTCCTCTAGGTTACCTCAAACCGGACTAAAAATAAAGTACCTACGTGTTTAAGATTCTACGCCTATCTATGTAATTGGTTTTTAGATCTAACAGGGGAATTCATGGTGTCTGCTGGATCCGAAAAATGAAAATAATTATTGCTATTTTCTGAATTTTTCTTGCTTTTTTTTTCATATTATTTTCTGGCTTCGAATTTATTCAAAAAAGACCCACTTCCTTTACACATGCTCGTTTTATAAGGAATTTGAAGCTTTTTTTTTTGCAATTTCATTCTGATGAAATACTTATTACTTATTAGGTAAAAAATAATACAAATTGACGAAAAAAATTAAAACATTTTAAAGTGTCGTCTAACAAATTCTCGAAATCAACAGGCAGAATTTTAAAAGGATCTTTCAAACGAATTTTGCAGAACTTTTCCCCTGAGATTTGGAAAAACATGTCCTCCTCCCTACTGACTCTCCAATATTTGTTTCAACTGACAAACTTTAATTGTTTCCTAATTGTCTCCTCCTCCTCCTTTCTCCTCCTCTCCTCCCCAAAAGATTGTATTTCAATTTGTCTATGAATTTGGCTCCAACAAAACCAGGATAAAAATCATAGAAAATCAAAATTTCAAATATGTACTTACCCAAAAAAATTTTTGGAACGAATTTTATAGATTTTTACCAATATGGCAAAAAAATGAAAAGTAAAAATTAGAAAAAAATTATTTAACATCAACCTCCCGAAATTGAACTTTATCAATTATCATTTCCGAACCATTCTGAAGCCTCCAACGAAATTTCGATTTTTTTTCAAGATTTTCAAATTTTTTCGGAAAAGTGGAAATCGATTTGGGTAGGTTATTAAAAATCGAGTTCCTGGCTCATTTCGAGTATACCTACATAATTAAACCGAAAAATTCACTTCGAAATTTCAAACACAAAATATAGACATTTTGGATGAATTTCACGACATTTTTATCCATAGATATAAATTCATCAAAATTCCAAATGTCAGAAGGAAAAATAATTTGTCTCGAGCGAAGCAATAGAAAAAAATTTTGCAGATCAAAATATCAAATACACAAAGAGAACAGAGCATGGATATTTTATTATCTGAAAAAATTTGAGGTAAGCCCAAAATTGATCAATTTTTAACAAAGTTGAAAAATTTGACCTCGCCCAATCACAACAGTTTAAGTAGGTATATCTACAAATCAAAATTTTGAGATTTTGTCCGAAGAAGTCGAATTAACTACAAGATATCAAAGATGGACGATCAGCAAAAACATAATTCTCATGTCTTCAATTCTGAATTTTATATTTTTTGCCATTTGTTTTCTTTTTGTTTGGATTTTCTGAAAATCAGTTATTGCAACTTTTCCTTGGCCACGATTCAAAAAGAACTATCCCAATAATTCGGATTACCCTCTAAAGTCCAAACCCATCCCCACCACCTCCACCACACTATTTATTTATATAATCTCGAAGCGAAATATTTTCATTTATCGTTAGAAAAAGGCAGTTGATGAAGAAAGGACGGTCGCTCTGAGTTGGCGGGAAGGGGGGTTAGATGATGACCGTATTTCTTATCCAGTTATCCAAACAGACACACTTTCATGATTTGAATTACCATAAACTAGGATCTGAATTCTGAAACACTTTTTCCTTAATAGTCTTGTTAGGCCTTAGAGGAGTATAAAAAAGAGTTGGTAAGAAAGATACCTTAGAAACTTGTTTTTTCCAAGTATGTTTCTTCTATTTGGAGCCCTTAGCTTCCGATTATTCTTGAGGGGAGGGGGGGGTGTCAAAAATTGTAAATTGTGAAAACAAATTCTTTCTCGAAACGTTTTTTAATTTGTTTTTAGATTTTAAAATCGAAACATAAAACGATTTTTTCATCAAAATTTCATTTTTTTTGTTTAAGGCTGCTTATTAATAATTATTCTTTGATTTTTCTCATGTTTGGGGCCATTTTTAAGACATTTGCTGACGCGATACGGGCTTTAAACACGTCAATTATTTAAAAATACTCAAAAATTAACCTGAGCTCAAAATTCTCAAAAATTGCTCAAAAAATTTTTTGGTAAATATTTTCAATTTTTTGGTGAAATTCTACCCCATTTTCATAGGTCACCCGTCAGTTTTTGGAAAATACTTGAAAATTGACCTGATTTTGGGGCTAAAAAATGCTCAAAATTGCTCAAAAATTTTCAGATTATACATTTTCACAAATATCTTTGTGCTGCTCGTGAAATTTTAACCCATTTTGATAGGTCACAATTCGTGTTACCGATTGTTTTTTAGATAAGTTAGTTCTGGCGAAAGGGAGCGAAAATAATGCTTTTTTTCAACTTTGAAAATTCACCACAACCTTGCTTAATGGATGTGGAATAAATCCATGTATGTGTTGAGGTGGTTTTTTCCGGCCCGCAGACCATATGACGCATACGGAGTCATTATTGAGCCGAAAATGACCGAATTTCACGAAAAATCACACATTAGGGGCGCTGACACCCCATTGTGCAAGTAGCCCAAGAAAGTTGACATATATTTGGAGTGAGGCAAGTGTCCGCTACCACACTGTAAAATTTTTTTTTGGCCCGGATCAAATTTAAAAAATGGAAAAAAAACGGAGGTTTTAAGACTCTAG
Organism: Pseudococcus viburni; assembly: GCA_033439095.1. Classification (NCBI taxonomy): domain Eukaryota; kingdom Metazoa; phylum Arthropoda; class Insecta; order Hemiptera; family Pseudococcidae; genus Pseudococcus; species Pseudococcus viburni. Next base: position 268,355 of record JAVBJF010000296.1, on the reverse strand, counting down.
CCCCCCATTGTGCAAGTGAAAAAAAATCCAAAAATATTTTTTTTCGGAACTGTGAGACCAATACACATAAAAAGTCAACTGATTTACTTTTTGCCAGTTGAACTGTAGACTATAAAGTACCATTTGTGGATCAGGTTTTTCCGACCGTCCAAAAAACCCTAAAATTTTGAGTATTAGGTAAAACTGAATGTGACATTTGAAAGGGCGGAGTTTTTACTACCAAAATACTTAGGTTTCAGATTTTTGCCATGAGTCCTTTGCCTGTGGAAATTTTCCTCCAAATCTCCATTTTTTCGAATTTTTCATGGGGACTTGTTTGCGGTCATACAATTTGCAGACGTCTTGGACCATATAATTTTTCAAAAAAAATTCCTATGGAAAGTCACTTTCCTCTACATCAATATTACGGATTTGATAAAAAAAAAATTCAAATGTCTTCCGATGGTGAATTTTTTTCTTGAACATCCTTTTTTCGTATCAAAAAATGTCTCAAAAATCATTTGATTTTTTCTGCTTTGCAAAGAAGAAAAACGTCAATGAAAGATGTAATGGCTAAATCTGGTGGTTCATGCATAAACCTTTTTTTTTTTTTTTACCCAACTCCATGTCAAGTGGCTTCATCCACAATTGGTACTTTGCTAAAGAATAAGATGAGTTATTTTATTCCATACATAGCAAGTATTACATACCTTAACGCTCGACTCAATTTATCATAATTCATATTAGGTTTGGATTTACGTTCGCCCCATCTGCGAGCAACTTCGTCTGGATCGGTTAGTTTGAATTCTCCGTTGGTACCTTCCCACGTTATGCAATTTGCATTACTCGAATCTGATAATAATTCTAATAGGAACTGCCACAATTGTATTTGCCCGGAACCTTTTCATATACCACAAGGAGAATAAAACAGAAAAACAAAAGTCAATTTTAAATCATTCGCATATACTTGTACACGAATACGTTCTATTTATCACTAACAAATATCAAAGATCAAATCACATGTTGTACCAAATTGTATCAGGTTACACGACGGGGTTAATAGATACCTGATTTGCATACATGACACGTTACATACGGTCGAACCACCCTATTCTGATAAATGTACTTCTTTTTTTTTTTTTATTCAAAAAGGGTGTCGCTCAAGTACCGTGTAGGGTGCGCGCGTGCACACAAGATTTTTAATTTTTTCAGCAACGACGCGCTCGTACTTCGTACATAATATTTCCTTGGGAATTGTTCAGCCGAGCGTGTAGCAAACAACTAACCTTAATTAACTCTCTTTTTATCAACTCAACCATCTAAATTTTCAGCACTCTGTAGTTGAAATGGAAAAAAAAATGATTTTTCCATAGAAGTCCTAACTTTTTTTTCACCCTCGATTTCTCCTCTCGTTTGCCATACAAAAGTATGCGTTAGTATTGTAAACAAATACATGCAATATTTTTTCAACAGTGATTTTTCAAGTGTAGATAAGTAAAGGTGAGGAATTTTAAAACTCTTTTTATAAAAACCTTTTTTTTTTTCAAAGAGTGTTTTTATCGTGATTTTTAACATTTGAAACACGAGAAAAAATTTCAATCAGAAAAATCTTACCTGAGCTCGCTAATCGGCTACTTGTGGCTCCAAACATTTGATACGGATCTGGAACAAAAAAAGAGCATATCCTCGTTACATGAATTCCAGCAAACAACACTAAAATCATACGATTTCTAATTTTGGAAGCCAGTGATTCGAAGTCAAATCAGGTTTCAGAGAAGGGGGTTTTAGCAAGAAAAAAAAATTAGCGATCTCGCAATTACGTAAAATTTTTTAAAATACTCATCATTTTGCAAAAATTATTAAAATTTAAGGCTTCGATTTTTTTCTAAAAATTTTTTTTTAATTCAAAATTCCCTCTATTTTGAGGGGGGGGGGTGTCAGACTAGTAGGTCTTCCAGCCAATGCTAACAAATTCTTCTTAATTCATCTCTGAGCAAAGTTCCAAGATGAAAAATGAATTTATTAAAATTTCCAGGAAATAATTTGAAAGTTGAACAGTATAGTACCTACATATTTGAAAATCGTAATACTTATGAAAAATTAACAAATTGGACTCGTTCTAGATTTTAGGAAGAAATTCAAGGATATCTGAAAAGTTGAAAATTATTATTTTTTAATTAAAATTTTCTTTGACAAATACGACGTTTATTTACAAAAAATCTTATTTTTACAGTTAAATACGACGAAATTTTCCCCATTGCCTTCCATAAGAAATATAGAAAGTCAAACTTCCATATTCTTTTGAAAAATTTTAAATTTTTAATGAGTTTTGCAACGTTTGAGAAATTTAAGCCTACCAGGTCCTTATTTTTACCTCATGGGTCAAAAAAAATTTGTATAATTTTCTGTTAAAACAGAGACCATAGATACATGTTGAAAAAAAAAAATCATTTTCAATAGGTACCTATTTCCAAATTTTAGTACCCGAAGCCACTGACACTCAAAAATAAAAAAAAGTGCCACGATTAAAACAAAAAAACGAAAATTTCCGACCGAGATTGAATTTTCTTCGAATTTTTCTACTCAAAATATACCATAACTTTCTACTCAATTTTACCCTGACTCGTTCAAAAAATCATTTCATTAAATACTTTCGAAAATTTTCCTACTCGAACTTTATTTCCCCAACAAAAACTGCAATTTCGCCATAGTAGGAAAGGGGAAGAAGAAGCTGTCCTCTCCTTCAAATGACTCATTCTTCTAGATGATTAAAGAGCAGTGCGTTTGAATAAAAAATTCTTCAAATTCTCTGTCAACTTGGCGATCTGCTAACGAATTACCCCAAATTTTGAGCACAAAAATTTGTCACCTACTAAATTTAAAATATGAGCTTTCGAATATAAGGTTTACCCACTTAACAACATTGAATCTAAATTTTTTCATTTTACATTTAAGTAAACAATTATCTCTTTAATGAGAATGAGTAAAAAACTCAACTTTTCAAAATGAAAAATGCAAAAAAATTCAATTTACTCGAGATACCAAATTTGGAACACTATTTTCAATTAGATTGAAAATCGGGGATATTTTGCACTTCGGTACTCTCATTTTGTAGCTAGAGACTTGAAATGACCTTGAATTTTACAATCCAAAATCAGTTTAAACAAGACCACAATTTTTTTGACATTTTCCAATTTTTCCAAAAAATTCTGGTAGGTACTTGGTTAAGTAATGAAAGAAAATTTTCATTTTTAGAAACAGTCCCCTTGAAATTTGAATAGAGAATTACACTTGACATTGCATGACAATATTTTTACTTCATTATCAGAGCCCTGGACCTTCTTAACTTGAAAATTTTCCCTCATCAATTGTACTCGTTTAAACAATTGTTAAGTATAATGAAAATCAATAACAAAAATTTAATTTTTTCAAGGTCAAATCTTTTTATTGGTTTCCAAACAAGTCATAAATTCAAATTTCAAAACCTATTAAATCACTTCTCAATTCAGTTTTTGGAGAATAATCAATTTTCTGACCCTTTTCATCTTTCTGGAACTACCAAATTTATACTTCTCAATTTTTTTAAAGTGAGTAAATTACTATTTTCATTCATGGAAAATTTCACCTGTTCTAATAATAGTCAAAAAGTGGTAAAATTATAAAATCTGGTTTCAATGAAAATACAATGCCACCTGAGCACACTCTCCCCTGAAATCAAACAGTTGATTTTTGATTTTTTTTTTTTAATCGCAAGAACTTCTTTAGTATGTACATTTTTTTTAGAAAAAAAATCATTAATTATCATTGACGTTGGGAAATATCAAAAAAAATTCAAATTGCAGAGTCTACTAGGTACCTATACATATTACATGCACGTACCTATTTATTGATTTTAAAATTACATACCCGCAGGATTAACCTCACATCACAACCCATTTGTTCACAAATAAAAAACCAAACTACCCCCAAGGCCCAAACCATCAAAAGTGTAAATCAACACCAACAACGAATATTCTGGGCAAAGCTCATGACTAAACCATAATATATCACGCAAATCATTAGAAAACAAACGCCTAATTTCAAGATATCAAAGAGATTTCGTCCTATACGCTTATACGGCGTATTAGGTTGATGCGATTAAAATACAGCTATGCTCCCTCTTTTGAAAGCCAAATGTTTACGTTAGCGTGATCCCTTCATTAACGAATTTTTCTTCCCTTTTTCTTCTTTTGTTGCGGAGAATTTAGAATCGCTATAGCGAAAGCCGAGATCCTAATAGAATTTAATCGCGCAATCAAAGGATGATACGACTAACTACGTGTGTAATGACCGCAAAAGCTGAAAGCTATTTTCGCTTTTCGTTTTCGTGTTACAGTTTCTTTCTCCATCCCCTTTGATTAGACTCGAACTTTTCTTATACGACCTGCTTTTTCGACTCGTAAAATCAATGCTCGATATTCTTTTCTCTCAGCCAAATATAAGGACTGGAAAAGTTACTGCGAAAATACACAATTCAATACATCGACGAAATTTACTTCTTAGTCTGTCTAACTTTACTTTTAGCAGTGACGTTCTGAAAGCATTTGATCGTGGGGAGGGGAGGGGAGGGGGTAAAATCTGGGGAAATCCCAACTCAGATTTTCAATTTTCCCAAGTGTATAATATCTACATCAATACGACCTTTTTTTTTACCATCCCACAATGCTTCTTTTCTACCACGTACCTATTCTGAATTCCAACGAAACTAAATTTTATGTAGAAACATAATTGAAAATTTTGGAAAATCAATTTATTCAAGCACAAAACAGATAGACTTTTTTGAGGAAAAAGGGGATGGATGACACAAATTTTCCGACCTAATTAATTTTAAAGGAGTTGACCCTCTGCTCCTCTCATTCACTTCATTGTTTATTCCACATTTGTAATTTATTTAGATCTGTGGAAATTTTAAGAAAAATTATAATTTCATAAATAAAATTTTGTAGTCTCAAATGAATACGAGGAAGATAAATTTTCCCTCAGCAAAGTGATGGAGAAAATTTTAGAAACCCCTAAATTCTAGGTGCAATAAAATAATGTTTTGGATTGGATTAATAAACCTGAATAAAATATAGGTTAAGTACTACTATTTTAAAATTATTAAAGCAGAAATACGATAAGGCCGAGGGCACTGAGGCCAAAGCTTTTAAAAAATTGATTTTCAAATATCAAAAATGAGTTTTTAGGAGAGAAAAAAATTATGCAGTTGAAATAATTTTGAGAGAAAATACGAAAAAAATCACTTTTGTAGGATTTGAATTATTTTAAAATTATGGAAGAAGAAATACAACAAGACATGTTTTTGAAAAATTTGATATCTTTTTTATATTTGATATATTTTTTATATTTAAAAAAAAAATAAAAGTGAAAAACTGTTCAATTTTCCTAAATTGGAAAAATATGGAAACAAATGATAAATTTTCCTCTAGAAAATGATAATTTAATTCTGGTTTCTCATTCAAAAAACCACAAAAGTATAAAAATGTTTAACTTCCCCCATTTGGAAAAATCCTATGAGTAAAAAAATTGTAAATTTTCCCAAATTGGGAATGTATGAACATTTTTCTATCTAGGAAAAATATGACTAATCGTAAATATGTACTTAATAAACTTTCCCAACTTGATAAAATATGAGTATCTAGTCTGTAAATCTGAATCAGTCAAAATATCACTGGTTCAATTTGCAAAAGTAAATTATTTCTCAAACACTGGATTAATCAGCGATTTTTTGCAACATGCGTAGGTAATACTGTAGGAACAGTAAAATTTCAATTTTAAATATATGATTCAGTAAAATATCACAGATTCATTTCGTACATCTAGTCCAGTGGCAGATTGCATTTTTTTGGACATGAACGGCAAATGATGATAGAGGCGTGAAATTTGGTATGGTGAACAAGGACATCATAAGAAATTTTTCGAGCCCGGGAGACAATCGCCAATCTCCATAGGAGGGGGAGGAGAGAGGTTTGAAGGGGGTTCTGCTCCCCATTTTTCGAAATTGGGCTATCGGTATTTTTTTGGTGTCGTTTCCATACCTCTGAATCTCGCTGAGTTCAAAAATGTCATTACTTTCAAAATCCGAGGAAGAGAAGTCCCTCAAATTTGAGATCCCTCAACTCATGTTTTCGCTTTTTCCCTCAAAACTACCTAAAAATCACATTTTTTCAATTTTGCACAACCAAATCCCCCTTTTAATTCCGGTGTTGTGATTGAGAAAAGCCGAAATATGGAAATGCTGCCTCTATGGCATCATTTTTGGTCTTCTGATTCCATACGTTCAGAATTTCAATCGCAATCAATTTTCATTCAAGAAATCAGAAATCTTGAAAATTCTACTTTAGATTTTTTAATTCTGATGAATTTTCTCTTTAAAATTCAAAGTTTGTTAAAATCTCATTTCAAACGTCAGCATTTTTGGAAATCTTGACAAAGAATCATTAATTCACATAAATCATTCTGAACTTTTGGCACATTTTTACAGATTTTGATCCAAGACAGACGATTTTTCGATAGTTTTTTTAAAATTCGCATTTAAAAAATACTAAAAAATGAATAAGTTTGAAAAATATCAAATTTTGAGTCAGCATAGCGTGATTTTGGCCAACAATACTACGCCTACTATGAGGTTACTTTTTTCAAATTCTTCATTTTTGCGAAAAAAAAGTCAAAAATTGGAAAATTGATCAGAAAATGCTGTTCGGTTCTTTAAAGCAAAGAATATGAATTACGGTTGATAAAAAAAATAATAAAAAAAAAACAGATCATGAATTTTGACGAAAATTATTGATGAAATAGTTTACTTTGAGTATGAGACTTTCTTTCCCAATTTTTTTTCGAGCCCTCTCCCCTACTTGCTCAGAGAAGAACAAAACTAGGAGTCAGGAGAGCTCAAAGTTTTTTCATTAAAGAAAAAACATTCATCAGTCAGCGGCTGAAAAAGTGAACTACAAAATTTTTCATTATTAAAATAAATTTACATTATTTAAAAAAAATTTATGTAGTAGATAGTATTTCCATCTAAGTAATTTTTTTTGAAAATTTTCATCAAAAATTTTTTCAAATGATCAAGAAAATGTTGCTTTGATTTCGAAGAGTAGGAGTGATTTGTGTTTAAAAAAAAATTTAGCTTAAGAGATGAATGTAAATTTTGCATGAAATGAGGGAGGGAGGTCAATTATTTTGACTCAATTTCTATTGCCCCACCTGATATACTATTTGCCTCCTCCCCCTTCCAAAACATTCTGACTACGAGTGTAATGAATTTGCATTAATATGATTCTGACGATTTCATTCAGTCATTTTAACTCAATTTTGACCTCAAATCAGTGAAAATTGACTGATTCAAATTAAGAGAGTATTAAATTGCAAATCTTACGGAAAATGATCATTGTTTTCTGCTTTACCCCCAAAAAATAAAAGTACAATTGTTCAATTTTCTCAACTTGGGAAAATATGAGGACAAATAGTAAATTTTTCCAACTCATGGGTAGAAATGGCGAATTTTCTCAACCGAATATTGAAAAATCCCGTTGGGGAAGGAGGTACCCCCCATCGGCACGTCCATAGACTTTTAGCGAACAAATGTAAGAATAAATCTTCAATCTTTTACATCATTGGTAAAAGCCAATTCATTAAGTTATCTTAATGGGGATAAAATATCGAAATGAACATTCATTAGGTCCATTAATAAAGCCGAATTCTCCCTACGATAGAATACACTCGAGGGTGTGTACATTTGTCTTTATACGACGAGGGACAATCGACGTTTGCGATCCTATACTATCCTTACATACATCATTGGAATACCGAAGCGCCAATATTTACTCCATCAGCGTGGTAATTGTAAACTGGCACATTATTCCCTCGACCTACACGACCACTTTATAACATTAGATCGTCACAATAATTCTAGTCTATAACTCAGAAATGAACCGGGGTTTGGACCCTTTTCTTTCCTTTTTTTTTTCCTTCCAACCCAAAACGTATTTCATACAAAACTGCTGCAAATACGATTCGCCAAACCGAAGAAATTTATTAAGAAAGAATTTTTTTTTTCTTCAAACACGAAGCTAATTTCGAGCAAATTTTAATCAAGATGTCAGCCCAAGCTCTACAAGTTATCGACTCGAACCGTTTAATAATACACTTTTAGCACGTTTCGCTTCCAGATGAATTGACAATTTAGGGATGAACCGAGTACCGTAACAGTTAGCGTAGTAAAATAGTTATTTTAAATGAGCGTTAGCTTTTTTGACGGGGTTCAGATTGATGCGTATTGTTGGCGGTCCATTATCGGCACGTGGACTTTACATGCTTCGTTGCATTTCTCAGCTAAACAATCTAAACTAAACCTTCGCTTTAAGGGGTCTTTCGAAGCTACTACACTCATCACGTTTACTATACAGTTTGACACTTTCGTATTATACATTTTTATTCTATACACTAGCTTATTATATCTTCCCCCTTAGGTTTTTTTCTTTCCTCCTTGGGTTTTTTTCACGTCCCCCTTTATCCAGATACGACCAAGTATCCTTTATATTACCTATATATTATGCCAGTTTATGCAAAATCAATGGTCCTTATGATATACTCGATTATTCTCGAATTATTATGAGGTGCGATCTATTTTGTATGAACTGGTGTGTGTAGTGTGTTGCTTTTGTTGAGCGTTAATGGAATGATCAATTGGGCTAATTTATGCCTTCTTACTTAGAAAGTGATTTATTATTCTTACCTGGTTGTCTGAGGTGACTGTGAGGATCTAATGAAGATTTCGTCATACCCGTCAGTGAATTTGCGTATCCTGGAAAAAGAATCAGATTCGAAATTAACACTTTTGAACATTCTAAGTCTAGGTTTGTTTCTATGAATAAATATTTGACATAAAATAAATTCAATTTATGATTTTAATTTTAATTTTTAGTCGAATCAATTGTCAATATTTATTGAATTAATTTTGAAAAATTTAAAAATCTGAATTGAAATAGAGATTTTTAGACATTCTCTTAATTTGAATCAGTGAAAATTCACTGAAGAAATAGCCAGAATTAAGTTACTAAAGAATCAGTGAAATTTCACTGCCAATTAATGAAAAACTACTGATTCAATTAGTGAATTTTCATTTTTGAATCGGTAATTGAATTAGTAGGTTTTCATTGATTTCTGCAGTGACTCAATTTTGGCTATTTCATCAGTGAATTTTCCCTGATTCAATTTAAGAGAGTACTTATATGAAAGCAATTGAAATTAGGAAAAAAAATCAAATTTTCTTATGGTCTATCGAAAAATTGATGAGTACTCTCAATTCTCAAAGTCTATTTCACAGAAATATCCAAGTGTTGAAAAGTGATAGGAAGCAATATGTTGTTCGAACGAAGGGAGGGTATAGGAGGAATTTTTAAATTTTTGAACGAAAATAATTTTAAGTCATTAAAAATGAATAAAACAATTTGAGAAGCAGGTTAAATTTTTTTCAGTATTAGATAAGGCGATAAGGCTCTAAAGTAACGAGGGCTAAAATTTGATGGAAGACTGGTCATTTATACCTACTACAGAAATCACAATTTGCAACATTTCTTAAAAATCGCTGATGCATCCATAACGAATAATTAGAGGGTAATTTGACCTGTTGAACACGAATCTGATGGTAGTTTTTACATTTGATCATTTCTTCTCATGAAATTTGCAGTTTTAAAGTTTCAAACAAAAATCATTACATAGAATATCACTTTTAATTTTTAAAAAAATTGGAATTTTGAGCAAACAAGGGGTTAAAAATAGAAACACAAACATCAGATTCATGTTGAGCAAGTCAAATTACCCCCTTTTACACTATTTAAGTGACCATCTTGGTCAAAGTCCAGAAATTCACTTTTTTTTATATATACTTGAAATTTAAGGATGTCAAATGACCTTTAATCAAAAAATCAAACAGACCATGAAATTCAACATCTCAAATAGCATCGTTTCAGTATTAAGGTGTTCAAAAATAGTAAGGATTTTAAAGGTTCAAACACAAAAAACAGCGTGTTTTTTTTCCTCAAAAATGACCCCAATCTGGGAGCCCATATCTTCCACCCAAAGGGTCCGTGGGGGCTCAAAATTTTTCTGGGAGTTCCCCCACTCAAACTATACAACATATCAAAAAATTGGTGAAATTGAAGAAACTTATTTATAAACGCAGCCCATCGTAATAGGTACCTTTTCACTTTGAAGTCCAATTTGTTATTTTTACCTCACAAAATCTGAAGGAACCACGTCTCAAGATTTTTGAAATTTCCTAATTTTAAATTATACTTAGTTTAAAAGAGTGAAAACATTAAAATGGTGGAACAGAAGCAAATTCATATTCAGAACTATTTGGGAGGGGAATACAGGGATTAAAAATTGGGAATTTCCCACCCAAAATACTAAATTTTCCATATTTACTTATTTAAAAAATATGATAATTTTTGCAAAATTTTCTACTACTATTTCAATCTTTTCTGTTGAGAGGTAAACTGGCAATCTTGCCATTTCTGAAAAGTTCAACTGTTGAGTTGGGTGAAAAACTTCGAACCCGTCTTTGGGTTGCTTCGATGATTTCGTCGAAGATAGGTGGACGGGTCTCCGACTCAATACCTCGAAGTCTAAGTTCACTCAACGCATGTCCGTGTACCTGACACTTTGCTTGAACTTTTCTCGTAGAAATAAGAACACCAATTCGCGATCAAATACGTGTAATTCAACTCTTAATTACACACACGAATTGCACAAATATAAAAGCTCATAGAGCACACGAAAAAAGCACAAAGTGCAAACGAATAAACTCGTACACGTGAGTAATAATAGCGATACGATAAGCTTTCGCTCGCGATATACGTATAGGCTAGTAAAAGTTCCGAAGAGTACTAGACCGAGCTTACGAAGCTCGAGTGCCTCGTACTCCGTAAGCACCGGTTGCAAGACAGGAAGGGATGAACTTTTGTAGGTCTGTCATTGGTTAAAGTCGATGGAGATAGGAGAAAGTTGACTCGTATTCGTCAGAAATGACGGCATACGAGACGAAGCTTTTCCCCTCGGTCGAAAGTTCGAAAGTTGTAAACAACTCGCCGACAAAGCAAGTTGTTTACGATAAGCATTTTAGATAGGCATCTCAACGTAGCCGAAGCTACGTTGGGCCTATTGTGCCGTACGTCGCCAACGCGATAACCGGTACCATAATTTGAAAATATCCATCGACTAATACAATGGACACAGAAATAATTCTCGTATACGTATACGAATAGGTACCTATTTGCCGTTGCCGACAAAAGGGTACGTATTCGTCTACGCAAATACGATGTCCAATGGCGCAATTTAGGTAGGTATTAAAGCTACCGCTTCATTGCCCCCACGAGATTATGTTGAAATAAATATTCTCGGGAACAACCTTAGCTTCGAATTGCGACATTGGACCACAGACGACTACCTGAGTCCATTCCTGCCCCTCCCGAAGAATATGACATTGAAACATGACATAATGCACAAAACGAAATATAATGCATAAAAATCAAAATAGCATGTTCAATACATATTACAATACATTGGGAAAAATAAATTTTCCGACATGGGCGCAGAAACAACGCAAAATATTACCGAATAACGTAACATTTACATATCGCACCGACACGTACAGATACAGGAACTTTGACAATTGAACATAAAAAAAACGTGTATAAATTCAAAGTAACCTAAAATCTAACGGAACATTACAAAAAGTAACATTTGATCGCCTACGAATAAATATCACAGTTTACAAAACATGAAAAAATACAACGGTCCTATTCATGAAGAATACGACCATCCAAATTTGAAATAAATTTAATCGAAAATGACCTTTATGACTTTTTACAGATTGAAAAAGTTACGGACTGTAACAGTCGTAAGCTCTTTCCCCTACCTAGCTTTTGGCCAATTTTCGATTCCATCAAAATTTACAAATAACAAATTTGGATTTAAAATAATAAAAATTTTCAAAAAGGAACAAGAAATTTTATCCCTAACAATATTTACAACATAGGCTATAAAACAACATGACATGAAATATTCGCAAAATATAAGAACAATTACAATATTCTGCCACGAATATCATTACTAAAAATTAAAAAAAACATGTCGCATAGCGACTAAAATGACATATGCAAAATTAAAAACGTTCGTATGAACGTAGAAAAGACTTAGCCTAGATTAAAACCTGGTCCAAAAAATGGAACCACAAAAAATACATGATAAAATACGCATAGCGCAAAAAATAGATAAAATGCATTTCAAAAAAATTAAATCAACATCGAACATTACGAACGATATTGAAACGTACATGATGAAAATTACCGACATTTCTACCTACATGATCTCGACCGAAAATAAATTAACCTAAATTGAACAGGAACATATTGACCAGAAGAACAAGAAAAATAAAAAAAACTGGAAATACGACCAGAACTACGTCACGTAGACGTGCAGTGCTACCACTACGTGATCGCACCGTACGCCACGTTACTAGCCGCTGAAAAACTCAACCTGAGTATCGAAAATCAACAAACTTGTTGATAAACACATGAAGAAATCTTTTTTTTTTTTTTTTTTTTGGTGAAGCAAGCTTCAATTTTTCAAAATTATAAAATGTTTTTGGTAAAGTTTTATAAAATTAATAAGTCAAAATGTTTCCCTACAGCCTTAGGTACCCGACACAACCGAATCCACGTAGATCGGTGCTTTTTTACCCAAACTGTTATCGATATTCAAGATCAAAACGTAAGTAGAAATATTTTCGCCGGTTAATTTACAAAAATAAATAGAAAAACTTCGTGCCAGTGCAAAATGCAGAAATAAATGGTGCACTTGCAACGAATAAACAATACATGCATAAATATTTACAATGTGACGAGTAAATACTCGTACGCCGGTGTGTTTTCTATGGACTTTACGGTCACATAGTAGAACATACGAGCAAACATACCGGAAAACAAAAAATACCAGTATTCAACATAAGAAATGGGTGAATAATAATTAATAATTACCACATTCGATCGTAACATCGTAAGACCAGCTTAGCACATGCACGATATCGAATGGGTTTTGACATAACCGTGAAACTGAACTCTATACTCGAATCGGTTGGACACCCAGACAAGAAAATAAATAGAAAATCAAAATAAAATATTTTCCAACCGATCGATTTGTGTAATTTTAAAAGTACCGGACCCGTTTTGACTTTAGCTTGTTGTAATTTTTTATTCGAAAAAATAACTCGAGCAAGCTCGATAGACCTTTTCATAAAAATAAAGGAGAATAAAAAATAAATAAACATAGAAAAATTTGTATCTTTCGCCATAGAATACGTTCGAAATTGCCAAAGAAAATAAAATTGATCGCAGCTGCGATAGAAACCTAGTTACCATATAGAATAAGTTTAATTATAAGAACGTAACCAACTTCTAGTTACCATTTTTTAATATTTTTTTGTGTTTTTTTTTTTTTTTTTTTTTTTTTTTTTTTTTCCTTTTTTGTGATTTTTTTTGTGACTTTATAGAATAAGAAAACGAAAAATCAACTCCTATTCGTCGATCGAGCTGCAGATAAAGGATCTACGAAGCCTAACCGATTCAGATATGGCAATAACATCAAAATTTTGGCAATACGAGAAGAAAAACATACATAGATAGAAAGATAGAAAAATAAATCGTCGTTCGTCGTCGTCGTCGTCTACTCTATCAGCGGAAAAGAAAAATTTTGTACGTGGCATGATATGTAGCACACGGTACAACATAATATATATAGAAAAATAAATAAATAGAAAAAATGCATGTAAGAAAAACAAGACTAGAAAAGAAGAGAAAAAAAATCGATCCGAAGCCGCCCAGCAGCAACGAATGCAAATCCTCTAACTATATAGCATAGCCATTTTTTGTGACCAGCGAAATTTTCGATTTTTAACCATCAAAAACCTAGTAACTTGCCAAATTCGTAAAGGACGAATATTTCTGACTAGATTTACACGTGCAAAAACATACATAGGAAAATAAATAGAAAAATATCAAAAAATAGAAAAAGTATCACAGATAGAAAAAAAAACTATTTACAAAACGAAAAAATACTTTTCGACAGACGACATCGGAGAGACACATAGAAGAGCAAAATCGAGTAAAATAATGACAAAATCAACGATACCTCTAATCTGAATCGTCCTCCTCTACCGGATTCGGAACTCGATTCACTTCTCGGAGATTCCTGCTCCGATTTTGCCTCCTGCGGCTGATGGTGCGGCTTCCGGCGGCGAGTGTGGTTGAGTTTCCGGTAAACTGACGCGCCACCACCTTCACGATGCCTTTCCAAACTTGAGGGTGCATCACTCCCTTCGACAGATGCGTGACGATCCTCCGCTCCCTTCTGGTCTTCCTGGCGAGCTTCTTTATCCTCTCATTCCTCCTTTTCAGCATCAGCTCGTATTCGTGGATCCTCAAGTCCATCTCGATCTTTCGGATGTTGAGTTCCACGAATCGTAACTGATGCCGATCCGGTAGGTGTCTTCCCTCGTTGACATCCACGTACTTAAAATCCATCGATTTTGAAAATTCCACCACCATGTTGCATTTTGGACATCGATCCGCCCTCGATAACCATTCGATTATGCAACCGGTATGGAATACGTGGCCGCACTCCACCAACACTCGCGCCGCCGCATATAACCCATTCGGTGAGTTACAAGCGAGGTTCTGACGACAGATTAGGCACCCCATGCACGGCAGAAGCGCCGGAGCCTCATCCACCGCCATGGGGGCCTCCACTGCCGCCACCTCCTCGTTCGCCGCTACGCCGTCCATCTCACCGCGTGTACTCTTCAACCTCGACGTCGATACCGGAGCCTTCAAATTCCCGACGCAGCGCCGCTAGAATTTGATCTTCAATGGGAATAGCGTCCGGCCTCGTGTCCGTCAGCCCAGGGAACCTTTCCGGCTGGATTCTTCTCACCGGACGAAGCACTGCCGGCTCGTTGCTCGTTGGCCTTTGCCAATCTCTTCGCACGCCGCTATTCTCCCTACCGGCCTCTCGGATTCTTCTCGCCCTGCCCAACTTCTCACGTAGCGCCAAAATATCACGCACGTAGGCGAGTCCGCAAAAACCGACGCACACCAGTACCAACTTCCACGAGAATGCGGCTAAAATAATCAGCAACAATTCAAACTTGGAAACTTGTAGCTTATTGAGCCACGGCTCCATAAATATTCTGAACACCTATATTAAGGCGAAAGTTATTCGAATTAAAATTACGAATTTTCCAAATTATCGATACGATCACGCTTATTAATATTACATGAAGTTCAAAACTTACGTGAAAAAATAAATTACACCCGCTTCAACGACGACGACGACTCACACCCACGCGTACCTCAAAATCGGCAAAAATCGTGCTATCCCAGAAAATAGGACTTCGCTGGAAAATAATACGGCCGGAGAAATCGAAGAAAAACAGACGATCACCGAAAGTAATCGCTAATAACACCTCCGAAAAGGCCACCAGCATCAAAAATTTGCACGCCGAAAGAAAAAAAATAGACTAGAAAAAAATTTGACTAGAAAGGTACGAAAAACGAAGGTACGACTTGGACGAAAGATACTTGACAACAAGCGCAAAACGGCGGGGAGAACAGTTTACGTAGATCGACGAGAACCTAGGTATCGCAGTCCGGACACCGGCCCGCAGTCCGATTCCTCCCTACTCTACCTATAAACCCATCTTATTGGCTGGCAATTGCCGCCAACGTCAAAATTACGAGCCTAAATTTAAGAAATAGTTACCTATCACCATTTTCTGGCCTAGGTTTAGCCTATTCAAAACGACATAGTTCAAATGTAACGGTTTTTTCGTATTTGGCTTGCCTTTCTTAGCAGCCTCACCGTTCGTTTTCTTTCCACGTTTTGAGACTATTTCTTTAGCTTCGCCTATTAACTTATCTAGCACAGACGTGCTCAAATTTTTGCGAAGGGCTTCTTCCAAAATTTGCCCCTCGGCTTTAGAAATATAATATTTTTTATGTCTTTTTCTGACATCATTATAGGTGTCCAGAAGTTGCTCAGTCCCATCGAGCTCGCCTTCTGAATCAGAAGAGATAGGTAATTTTTTCCTATCTGCTTCAACTCGCTTTTTAGCGATAGACTTTGCCAATTTTTTTACAGGCTTTTTTATCGTTTTTAGGAACAAAATCATCGTCAGAGTCATTTGTCCAAATTTTCGCTTCATCCAACACATTAAAATTCGTCTCATCAAAATCGATCGAATTGTTGGATTCATTATTTGAACGTAATATTTCCCGCCTTTTTGCTCTCGTCAACCTCCCTTCCACCAAATCGGTTTTAGGTAAGCTTTCAGCGAATTTTGACTCAATCTGTAACTTAGAAATAGGATTGGAACCTATTCTAATCGAATTTTTTGCTTTCAGACTTTCGCTGGACGAAACTTGCAAATTTTCATTGTCCGAATCCGAAGATTCGAACGTGGTATCGATACCAGAATCTACTTGCGGTATATTAACGTTCTCATTATCTGTTGTCAGATTATCAGATTTACTCGTAAGTACAACGGGTGCATTATGCCCCAGTTCACTATCTTTCTCCATTTCTTTCAACTCTCTTTCCAATTCCTTCTCTACCTCATCCATCACATCATCCGGTTCTTCAAACGAATTTTCTAGCGCTTCGTTTATCTCTCTCTCATTTTCTACCGTAGGAGCTGTAATTTTAATACCCATTCTCTCGTTAACACGTAGAAAATCGTTTATTCTCTCTTGTATTGATCTCGTATCCAGTAACGACTGGCATCTCGGTTCGGTTTCGCATTCGTTTAATTGGTCCTTACTTAAAAACATAATAATCTGTCTCGCGTTTACACATTTCTCGTCGGTTATACCTGCGTAATCTTGCACCGAGTAACAATTTGCACCATGCGAACATCTTACTACGTACGGACCATACCTTCTTTCTAGTAATTTCTTGCTTATTAATTTATCAGCACACGATTGTCTGTGTGCTTGAATCAAAACCAAATCGCCTTCTTCGTACGGAATTAAATCACCGTGTGATTTATTGAAATTTTGTTCATCAAAAATTCGCATCTGTTTCTTTTTTTCGCGAATAAAATTTTCCATCGCTTGTTCATCGGTCATTTCGTCAATTCTCGCGACCTGAACCTCGTACGTATAAACTGATTGCCTGGCCAATTGGTCAGCAAGCACGTTCATGTATTCGTACCTTCTCGCGAACACATGTTTTACTTCACACCTATCGAACTCTCTCCTTAATTTCAGAATATCTTGAAAGATTTCTTTGTGATAAACGTCTTTTTTCGCGTAATTTTTCCAATTTCTGGCTTTCCATCTCACAGCTCCTTCATTAATCGCGTAAACAGTATATTTAGAATCGGTCAAAATTTTCATTTTTTTAATACCTTTCGCGATACCTATTTCCATGGCCTTTTTCACCGCTATAATTTCAGCTAGGTTATTAGTGCACCGATATTTATCATGACTAATCCTCTCTGAAATATTATAGGCAGAATCCGGTGAAAAACAAATTCCTATTCCGGCGATTGCCCCTTGTTTCCCATTTTGGGCACAAGCGCCATCGACCACGACACGTGTATAACCATCACCATCGACAATCGTATGATTTGGATCCCATGGCATGTTCAAAACTTCGCTAGACGTAGTTGAGGGGAGTAAATTCTTATCCAACAGTTCCCTCAACCGTTTTAATTCGTATTTGAAATTTCTTTTATTTCTTTTTACAGGTAAATCGATCGTCAGCGACTCTTCGATTCCCCAACACTCATTCGGACAAATTCCTAACGCATTTGGCTGATCATTTAACTGTCGCTCAACCTCCTCAACATACTCATCCCATCCTTCGTGAGTATATTTATCGTCAGGATAGGTTTTGTTAATTTTTACCCTTAATTTCTCACCTAAACATCTAAACACTCTCTCAATCGAACTACCTCTCGGTGAAAATGGTGACGTGTACGCGCATTTCACACCTTTCGATTTAATTAACTCTTTCCATTGTTTAGACGTAAATTGAGTCCCATTATCGGTAATAATTTTCCTAGGTACAATGTTGTAATTCTTGAGAATTTCAAACATCTGATCCATTTTTTCTACGATCGTATTCGCGTTTATATTCGTCACCGGAAAAATCCAGACTTTAGAAGTGAATATATCTTTAACCGCGAATAAATATTTCGTTTCTCCTTTGATAGCTGCGATAGGACCGCATATATCCGCAGATAGAACTTCGCCTTTATGGTAAGCTTCTACCTGTGCATATTGCAACCTACGCTTAGGACCGTAATTTTTGTTGATTTTACAAACGATACACATATTTGTGTTCATTTTTATAAATTTTAAAGCGTTGGGATGGAAATATAACTGTCTGAATATTAATTCCAGTTTATTTCCTCCAACATGGCCATAAATATCATGTAGATAATAAACAACGTCTCTGAAAAGATCCTGTGGCAGCACAGGTACCTTAGTACCATCGAAATATTTACGCCACAGCATCTCTTTACCGTTATCTTTCGTAATTTCATATTTTTTACCTACTCGATGCTTCGTTTGTTTCTGTCTTTCGGTCAAAAATTCGTCTTTCGGATCTAATTCTTCAAAAATTTTCTGACAAAAATCATCTTTCTTTTGCCAATTTTCCAAATCGCATAATAATTCTAACAAATTTTTCCTGAAATTTTGAATTTTGTTTAATTCGATAGGTTCAAGACCAGTATATTGAGTACTATCAGGATCGATAATGCTAATATTATTGATCGTTAGACTGTCATCTTGACCTGACCTAACTCTGTTAATCTCTGTTTTTGTCAATTTCAGATCATACTCAAGATCGTGACCGTTCAAGATCGTAATCCAATGAGCTGCCTTTCTATGTGTTTGCGCTAGGTCAGTATACTTTGAGATCAAACTTTTCAAGTCTGATCTCACGTGTACCTTCCTACCGTGTAGCCACATTTCAAGACGTTTCAGCGAATAAGTCACCGCTAGCATATCTTTATCGGTAATCGTGTACCGTTTCTGATAATCAGTTAAATTTTTATCCAGAAACATAATAATACGCGATTCTCCTTCGACTTTTTGATACAGAACCGAAGAAATCGAATTTTCCAAACACTCAGTGTACAACCAAAAATCTAAACCATCGATAGGAGTACATAAATCAAAATTCTTACAATATTCTCGTTTTAAATTCAAAAACGATTCATTTTGTTCTTCCCCCCATATGAATTCACTATCATTATGAGTTAACTTCATCATCGGAGCCGTAATTTCGTTATATTTAGGAATGAATCTTCTGTACAAATTAGTAAGGCCCATTAACGTTTGAATATCTTTAACCGTTTTCAATTTGAAGACACCGTCTTTTGTGTGTTTTTCTTCAAATTGAAGTAATTTCTCGATCTTCTTATTTTGTTTACCTAATTTTCCGGTCGATAGCGTAAAACCTAAATGTTTCGTAGAACTTTTGAATAAATCAGTTTTTTCCGCATTTAATTTCAAACCAAATTGTCTTATCGATTTTAGGACTTCTAAAATGTCTAAAACGTGTTGTTTGAAACCTTTATTTCTGACCAAAATATCGTCTACGTACGCAGTAATCGATTCTTTATCGGGTAAAACGTTCGTTATCATTTTAATAAATTCGGCCGATGAAATTTTTAAGCCGTAGGGTAGTCTTTCGAACTGATAGACTTGCCCCTCGATCTCGAAGCCACAAAACTGTTTCGAATATTCGTCTAAATTTTGATTCCAAAAACCACTCGTTACATCGAAACTTGAAAAAAATTCAGCATCACCACACTTGGTAATGATCCTATCTAACGTAGCTGGTTCATTGTAATTATTATGTAACTTTGGATTCAACCATTTGGGATCCAAACATAACCGTAGCGAACCATTCGCTTTAATCCTAGCTAATACATTGTTAATATAGATCGTATCTGACGGAGTCACGATACCATCCCTCAACATATTTTTTAATTCCTTCTTTATTGCAGGCATCATCTTATTCGATGGCCTGTAATTCGGTCCCCTCCATTCCTCTTCATCATACAGATTGAAGTGAACCGGAGAACCCGTGTAGCAGCCAGGAGACTTAGAAAAGACGTCAGAAAAATCACTCAGCAAATTGTAAGCCCAGCTTACGCATTTTTTCGAAATTTTTCCTTGTTTTTCATAAGCGTTTAAACCTTCGTATAATTTTTTCAGGAAAACTTCAGCCGAATTGTCAGGTTCCGGCACATCGTCCGGACCATCGCCTTTCGCACTGGTATGTTTCCTCATCGTGTTATTAATCTCGTTACCGTAACTTCTTGCCGGTCTAATTGTATTAACTTTCAACGAGCCCGAATACTCCTCCTCCGATAGGTAGGGAAGGTATTCTTTCTCCGTTGCGTTTTTCGGTAGGCAATAAGCATGACGTTTTTTGATACGCGGTTCGATACCTAATTCAGTCATCGATATTCTCCCCATTATAAAAACCTGATTGCACTTAGGCAACATATAAAATGGTACGTTTATCTCGTACCTCCCAAAATTCATATCGACGAAGAATAAGCAATGTAATGTTTCCACGATCTGATCGTCAGCTAATTGTACCTCGATTAATCTATTCAATTTTCTGAATTTACATTTTTCAGGATATTCCTTGAAAAGTAACCTAGCTGTTTCGTAAGCCATGACGTTAGGTTGAGCACCTGTGTCGAGTTGAGTAGGAAAGACTTTCCCACCTATTTTCGTCGGCACTACACAAGTAACTCCGGCGTCGCGTCCGAAACAATGAACGCCATTTTCCTGATCGATTACGTCAGGTGACACCTTCTGGGTGTCTATGGAATTCACTGCCTGGACTGACGGCGCAGCTATGTCCTGCGTAGGCTTCTCGATGGAAAGTAATTCGCTCTTCTCTCCGGTGATGCTCTCTAACTTCTCAGCCACCGAAATCAGCTCTGCTCTCAAATCATTCTCCTCTTTCATAATCTCGATATCTCTCTTAATGTCCTCAGGGATGACAGAGTCATCTTTCAATTTTGATTCAGAAATCTTAACAGAACGATCAATTCTACCAACTACGTTGCCCTCCTCATCTTTAACTTCCTCCGAAGAACGCGCGGAATGAGAAATAGTCACCCTCTCAGGCTCAGCTGGATTCGTACTTTTCGGTACAACCGAATTCATAAATTTAAAAGTTTCCGTTTTTACGTCTTCAAAGATAAATTTCGATGGGAACCAACGCTTAAAATATTTATTATAATAAAACTTCGACCTATCATATTTTACAAAATAATTCTTGTCGTGTTTATAAAATAATTGACCCGTTCGTCTCGATCTTTCTGTTTCAGCGAACAACATCGATGGTGCTGCTGAAAAATGGACATTCCCTAATTTCTCAAGACTGTAGAACGCACGTTTGTACGCCCACAGCCTGCTCAACGTTACAGCGAAATTTTTCCTACGTGGTTTCACGATAGGAAATAAAACAACGATATCGGACGCACCCTTCGCTATGAGTAGGCGAACAATTTTTTTCATCATTGGAAATACGTACTTATTAGGGAAGTTACCTACGTTCATTTCCCTTTGACCCATCGACAACAATACTTTTGTCGACTTTAATTTTACAGATACGAGCGCCTCATACAGACTGTGAAGAGATAGGTTTTCCCTCAAGTATGGAGTCGTATCGAGCCCCGCCGGATTTGAAGATGGATTATGTCTCGCAAGATAATATGCAATCGAATCGCCTATTATCTGCCTATCTCCAGCCGTATAATGGGCAACTCTTTTTTTATGGCCTACTGGCTCGTACCTGATACCTCTGCGTTTTTTGGAACCGCAGAGATACTATTTACCGATATCGGCGTAGAATTCGATTGACTAGCTGTATTTGGTCCGGCGTTATTGTTCGCCTGGCCATTCCCAGCGTTGCCATTATTATTATTGTTAAAATTACGATTTCCGAACGTGCGATTATCATAATTTCTATTGCCACGATACCCCTGATTTTCATTATTATTATTACGCCTATAATTACCCCCACCGTTTTGGTTGTAATTATTCCTATTACCGTTGTTTCTGTACGAATTGTCCGAGCCAGAGTTACCAGAATTCCTATTATTTCCCTCATTCGGAGCGAAACTTTTCCTAAATCTATTTTTATAATTGTCGTTATTATTATTATTCGTGTTAGCTCGCGATTCGTTATTATTATTTGAATTGCCTGCCGAACGTACATCTTGTGACTGCTTGTTCTGTTGGTAATTCGAGTTTTGGCCGCCTTGGTTCGATTGACCAGTGTTACCAGCGTTCGAATTGCCAAAAGTACTCGCATTATTCGACCAGGACTTTCTCAACGAATTCTTATTTGCATTTTTACTAAACACGTCAAGTAACCTATTATCCTCTTCACAATTCTTCATTACTCTGCTCGCTTCGTCCAAAAACTGATACGGCGAATTAAACTCATACCAGCTAATTCTATTCAACCACCATTCGGGGAATTTCGAAATCAACTTATTTATGACGTCCTTTACTTCCTTGTTATTCATATCTTCTATCGTCGTAGCCCATAACTCTAATTCCAACATTAATTCCTTTGCCGTGGTACATTTTTGCGACATGTCCATATTACAAAAATATTCCCACGCTTCGTTCTTTTTCGCTCGACTCCAAAATTCTTCTAAAAATTCATTTTTGAATTCCTCATATTCGACAAACATACTCGACTTTCCTTTCCAACTTTGCGCACCATCCCATTTTAATAACTGTCTCATCAAATTCGCTTTTTCGGTCAATGAAACATTCGGGTATGATTTCATAAAATTCTCAAAAAGAGTAATAAATCTCGTAGGGTGGTGGTAATTCGCTCCGTTGAACTCGATCCCATTTTCTCTCAATTTTTTCGCTTCCAAATTCGTATCTTTTATAATACTAATCGTACCTATCGGATTTCCTTTCTCAGATTTTTCCTCGCACGCTTTCAACCTACTTTCATAGCTATTTACTAACGTACACAAATCTTCGATTTTTTTCCTATAACCACTCATCTCCGTTTCATACGCTTTGATAATCTCCTTCATTTCCCCTATCGTATCCTCGTAACCTGCATTAGTCGCTCTGGCATTATCGATATCTTCTCTCAAATCCTTAATTTCTTCATCGTAATCGTCATTCTGAGCTTTCACTAGGTCAAACGTGGCTTTCATCACTGCATAGTCAGTCTTAAATTCTGCCATCGCTCTGAAATCCTCATTCTGTTTTTCCTGTACATTGGAAATTTTCGTGTCTAGATACGATCTCACTTCCGATACTTGTTTTACCGTTTCCAACTCGTTATTCGTAATTCTCGTATTAATTTTATCGAAATCTTTTTCAAAACCATCAATTCTGCCTTTTAATTTGTTACAGTTGCCAGAAAGCGCTTTGTCATCAACTTTCATCGCTCTCAATTCAGTAACTACCACTTCGCCAAAAATACCGATTTTTTCGAATAAAGGATA
The DNA here is from genome assembly GCA_033439095.1 of Pseudococcus viburni. Lineage (NCBI taxonomy): Eukaryota > Metazoa > Arthropoda > Insecta > Hemiptera > Pseudococcidae > Pseudococcus > Pseudococcus viburni. The sequence goes on along the minus strand of JAVBJF010000296.1, from coordinate 244,753 downwards.
CGATGTTTCAGTCCTATCTAATTTTTCTACGTCAATCAATTCTGTTGTAAAAACCATACTTTTTTTAGCTTTGTATTCTTCGCGTTTTTTCTTATCCTCAATTTCGTCCCTACGTCTGTTCTCCTCAACCGAATTTTCCGTACCGTTCGTCATTTTTCTAGCCTCGATTAATTTTCCTAATTCGCTAATATTCAGTTTAATCGTCCTATGCGATTTTCCCGCCGATTTCGGTGTACTCGTGGAATCAATCGTGAAAATCTTCACTTAAAAAATAAATAGACAGAAAAACCCTTACAGAATTTCGTCTCTTAAAAATACACGCACCGATACGAACCGAGAAAAAACGATCGCTTAACGTTAACCGCACGAATTTAAAAATTATCGATTAAAAATAACGATACCAGATGTACATTCGATGATTCGAAGAAACGCTGACTCGTAGAGATGAATTTTGCTGAGTTGAAAAACCGCTGAATCTTCTCACGACGACTTTTTCCACCACCAGGTGACTTCTCGAATTTTCCTCCGGAAAATCCTTGAAGAAATTCGTCAAAAGAACCCACGAAGTTCGGGCGCCAATGAGTTGGGTGAAAAACTTTGAACCCGTCTTTGGGTTGCTTCGATGATTTCGTCGAAGATAGGTGGACGGGTCTCCGACTCAATACCTCGAAGTCTGAGTTCACTCAACGCATGTCCGTGTACCTGACACTTTGCTTGGACTTTTCTCGTAGAAATAAGAACACCAATTCGCGATCAAATACGTGTAATTCAACTTTTAATTACACACACGAATAGCACAAATATAAAAGCTCAAAGAGCACACGAAAAAAGCACAAAGTGCAAACGAATAAACTCGTACACGTGAGTAATAATAGCGATACGATAAGCTTTCGCTCGCGATATACGTATAGGCTAGTAAAAGTTCCGAAGAGTACTAGACCGAGCTTACGAAGCTCGAGTCCCTCGTACTCCGTAAGCACCGGTTGCAAGACAGGAAGGGATGAACTTTTGTAGGTCTGTCATTGGTTAAAGTCGATGGAGATAGGAGAAAGTTGACTCGTATTCGTCAGAAATGACGGCATACGAGACGAAGCTTTTCCCCTCGGTCGAAAGTTCGAAAGTTGTAAACAACTCGCCGACAAAGCAAGTTGTTTACGATAAGCATTTTAGATAGGCATCTCAACGTAGCCGAAGCTACGTTGGGCCTATTGTGCCGTACGTCGCCAACGCGATAACCGGTACCATAATTTGAAAATATCCATCGACTAATACAATGGACACAGAAATAATTCTCGTATACGTATACGAATAGGTACCTATTTGCCGTTGCCGACAAAAGGGTACGTATTCGTCTACGCAAATACGATGTCCAATGGCGCAATTTAGGTAGGTATTAAAGCTACCGCTTCACTGTCTTTTATCTTTACCAATCTGATCCTGCTCTTAATTTCAAGTGTTCAAATTAGCATTTTTTTTTTTACTGTAGATATATTCTTTAGACATGATGCAGCACACATTTTATTAATCCTTTTATCTAAAAAGAAGATAACAACCCAGCACACAATATAATGGAATTGATTTCCTTGAAAATTTCAAAATAAATTTTTTAAAGTTCTCTCCTCCCTCTACCCATAAAATTCAAAAACCATACTTATTAAATAGGTACTTAATTTTTAATTTTATTGATTTAATGAAAAATTAAATACAATTAAGTGAGTGAATTGAATTAAATTTCATTGCCAAGAATATTGACAATTTTTTTCAATTTTAGAAATTTTGACAAATTACAGCCAACATTTTTACAAAACTTCAATAATACTGAATTTTCCGAGTTTCTTTTGAAATTTTACAATCCGCTAAAAAATTCTCCGGAAAATAATTAGTTTCCCGCCCTGGGAGTTTTCTTGAATTCGCTCAAACATCTGTACCTATACACATCGAGTTTACCACTACAAATGAAAGCTGCGCAATAAAACATGAAAAGATTTCGATTAAAAAATGTTATGATATAATAGTGAAATCCGCCCAGGAAACAGTCTTTCACTTCTCCAACACAAATTGAAAAAAAAATTGATAAAATGTTATGATATATCTAATGGTATTGTGAAATCCTCCCACCTCACTAACACTGCACAGAAAATTGGCACCAATGCCAAAAATGAAAAAGAAATTTAAAAAAAAATTGAGGGGCGGACAGAGCTCTAACATAAGCTTAGTAGGTAATTTATTGGTGTAAACTAACTTTATATTAATTATAATCCTCGTGTGGTTAAAGCCTGATTACTGAGCTTATGTGAGAGCTCTGTCGGCCCCTCAATTTTTTTAAAAATTTATTTTTTTCTATACATCTCATTCAAAATGGCCATTTTTCAACATTTTCAAAAACTTTCAAAAGCTCTAAAAATGGCAAAAAACACAATCAGACTGGAATTTCAACAAAAAATTTGATTTTCACACGTAAAATCCGCTGAAAACTTCAATTTTCATTTTTGAAAATTTTTGACCCCCAAAAAAGGGGAGGTTAGGGGCAATTTTCAAAATTTCAAATTTTTGCTCCGATCACATTGCCCGAATTGACGAGTAGATTGCAAATACTAATTTTCAGCAAATTCGAACAAAACGTCTATTCTTCAGCCTGTTTGTAAGTTTTGTCCCAGTTTAATAAAAACATCAAATTCGGGGGGGAGGGGGATCTGGAACTCGGCGAGTTCTTTTTCTGCAACTTTTGTTTTTGTTTTATTGAAAAGAACTCGAAAAATGAAGAAACTTTTGTCTAGAAAGTTTTTTAATTTAACGTTTCATTTCTGAAAAAAAAGAAATTGAAAACGCGAAAAAGGGCTATTTAATGATTAGAGAATATAAGGGTCACGCTAGTACATTGATATGAAGTTTACGATTCTGACATGGAGGGGGCAGGGGGATCATTAGCATGATCCTTGATCCTCGGAGTTGGGATGGATTTTTAAGAAAAATTTAAGGATGACGAAAAAAAAAAATCATTGGGAAATATTGAATTGCTGAATCTGGGATGATAAACGAATGTGAAATGAAAGTTGAAGAGCTAAGAATCTGTCTGAAATTCTGAATTTTCTCTTTCCCGAATTTCAAAAAAAATTCATCTCAATTCACAATGCATAATGTATGTACAAATAGGTAATAAAAGTTGGGAAAGTCTGATTTTGATTCCTACATTTCAAGCTTTATGGGTGGGACTGAGCGTAATAATAAGTAATTTGTCAGAGGACTGATCATTTATTACAAAAGCCCAAAAAGTAAGTAGATGAGGAGAGGGGAGCGGATAACGGAGCGGGTTAACCCGCTCCGTTAATATCTCAAAAACAATATACAACCATTTTACGTCATTTTTTCATATTTTTAGAGTCGTCATACCAAAAAATTTAAAACTTTCCACTGAAATATGTAGAATTTTTTCTGATTTTTTTTCGACTCAAAACATTATTTATTTTTTCAATATTTTTCAACAAAAGATCATAATTTTTGAAAATTTTTCCAGAACTCAAACCTGATAACACAGACTAAAAATATCAACTTTGGAGTTGTGAAAGTGAAGAAGCGTTGTATCATCGCCCCACTTCCCTCCTTCCGTCCGGCCATAAAACTATTTTCCAGATTTTCGTTCAAGTATCTTCCATTCTTCAAAGCTTTGCAGAGCTATAAATGAAGAACTTTTACTCAAATTAATTTATAAGCTTAGAAAATCGCACAACCACTGACTTTTCCAGTTTTCAAAATTCATCTCCATAACTTCACCCGCTTTAAAATTTGACTACCAAAACACTCATCGTAATCTCGAATTCGAATGTAACATCTTATCCGCTTATATTAAATATCTGGTCAGATTTTCAATTTCGCCGAAACTCGACCGAAATCTGGAATTAATTCGGTGAAAGGCGATAAACTTAAATGGAAGTTGAAGTGTCAAGGAATTAAAGTACCGAAGACAAATTCCAAAGTAAACAACGGAATGAAAATCCAGTCGAGATTGAAATTTTAAGAAACCCATGCTCAGTTACTGGCGTAGGTATCGATAACGTTTCACCCAGGATAGGATTTTCTTGTATCTACTCGATATCTACTTGGCTTTTCAATCGTTTGTTTACCGTACCACAAATACAAAACGAGAGACGAATTGGCGATGAAACATTAGGCGCTGTGAAAAAGAACCTATACTTACTAACCATTTCAGCTTTCTTTTTTTTCAAACAATTTTTCAACTCTAGCTTTGGTATAAAAATAAAATTGTACCGAACATATCTTATATCTGTACATTTATAATCCCTCGTACAATTTTCGAATAAATCATCGCATCCCTTTTCAGCTTCGTGATGCGAAACAGTGTTTCTTGATCGGCGTGCGCCACCCCTTACTGCGTTCACGCGACGGTTTTAGGGTTTCCAGATATTTATTGACCGTGACGAACGCATCGACTGGTCAAATATGTGTGAGAAAAACAGGTACAGTGATTTCTTTCCCGCAATAAAATCCACACTCCCGTATTTTATCCATATACAAAGTACAAACATCGTGGAAAACTATTTGATTTTTCATTCACGTCGTAGACGAAAAAGAATAGAATAATGAAATGAAAATGATGAAAATTCGCCTGCGCGGCTCGAAAACTTTCATAGGTCGTATATACGGCGGTAAGATGTGGGAAATATGATAAAATTCACGACACGTTTTACAAATCGTGCGATATTATTGATTGGAAACTTTATATGAACTTTTAGAATGAATCGCCAGCCAACACAAGACTTCACAAATCCGCTGCAGATTTTCCTAAATATCTATTTCGTTCCCAAAAAAATTGTTCTAATGTCTCAATAATTTGAAAAATCGATAAATTAGAAATTGATATTCTGAAAATGAAAAAAGGGTTGATATTTCACCATTAAAAATAGTGTTCGGCGATTATTAATCGGAAATACTTAATCTAATTAATCGACTTGAAAAATAATCGAAGTGTGATTATTTTTTCAGCGACATTGAGTAATCGATTGTTTTTTCACCTTTCCGTTTTTTGGACGAAAACTGGACAAAAATTTTAAAAAAGTAGGACACAGTGCGAAAGTTTTGAAGAAAATTTTTAAAAATAGGGGCTATGACCTAAAAAATGCATGTTTTTGGCTAATATTTTAGTTGTTTTTTCAAAACTTCTTAAAAATTCTTCAGAATGTGAAATTTTTCATCAAATTCCTCACAATTTTTCAAGAACCTAAAAATTCCTCAACTTCAAGACAGTTTCCTTAATTTTGAGAAATTTTTTGAGGAATTTCATATTTTGAGGAATTTTCAAGGAATTTCAAAAATATGAAAAATTAGCAAAATACACCTTTTTTTCTATGTCAAAGCCCCTATTTTTTCCAAGTTTTCTTCAAAATTTTCTTGGTGTTCTATTTTTTAAAAATTTTGTCCAATTTTGGTCCAAAAAAAGGAAAAATTTCCAAAATTTAAATTATGTCTCTCCAACTTTAAATGGCACTCTGAATTCTCGCCTAATTCTTCGTAAAAATTTGTAAAGACTTCAATCAAGTGGCAGGTAACTTTATAAAAGGCTATATTATTGTAAAAAAAAAGTCAAGGAATTTTAAAGGAATTTTAATCAGAAGAATTTTTTTAGCCATTTTAAAGAATTTTCAAAATTTTGGTTGGCACCGCTGGTCCTAAAATAAAGAAAAAATCGTTCGAGTTTTCTACTGCGATTATAATCGATTATTTTTTTATCGATTAAGGGAAGATGAGGCAGGATGCACCAACCTAGGCCAAATGTTCTGACAAATCTATTTAAATTGGCCAAATTGTCTGATTCTTGCAACAAATTAAAGTTAAAACATTTACTTTTCATTTCGCTGAAAAAAATTCCATTTTGGTGCATATCTCAACCCTACCGAATTTTTTGAAATTTGTTTCACTTTTTTTGCATCCTGTCCCATGGGTGGGGCAGGATGCAAAATGCCATGAAGACATGATGAAAAATCGCGATTTTTTTGTAAAATTTACTCAAGTACATTCGAGATGGATGCTACAGATTTAAATAGAAGCGTCATTTTTGAAAAGTAGAGTTCTAAAACCTTTGTATTCATAATTTATGCTGCCTTAATTGATTTTCTGATTTTTTAGGCAAACTTTTGATATTTTTTATATTCTATCTAAAAATTAAAGCTAATGTGATATCCTGGAAAAATATCACAAAAATATCAATTGGAGCATCTTTAGTACCATATGTGACTTTTTCGAAAAATTCGCATTTAAAAACAATGTTTGCACCCTGCCCCATTTTCAATTTGCATCTTGCCCCACTGACACTATTTTTCTTTAACGCAATGTACTGGGAAGAAAATATGGGGAAAATGCCAACCAAATACATCATTCGATAGGTAACTGGATGTAGATTACAAAAAAATTACCTAATTTTTGTTTCAAAACTTGAAAACATGATATTTCATAAATTCAAGAATTTTGCGAAAATCACATAAAATCACATTATTGATAATAACTCATAGACAAGCAATCCGCCAGGTCTGTAATTTTTTTCTGTTTTGTGTCGAATGGATACCCATTCACCAATTACCCAGAAAATTTTTTCAATCACATCATTGACGACAATAAGCCAATTTGCATCTTGCCCCCTGGTGCATCCTGCCCCACCTTCCCTTAATCGAAGGACTGATTATTTTTCTTATCGATTAACAGACATCATAGCGAAATTTCGAAGAAAAAAGTGACTTTTAGTGACTTTTTTTGAGCAAAAGTGACCAAAAAATGACCAAAAAGTAACCAAAAGTAACCAAAAATTCGATTTTTTCGGAGGAATTTTGTCACAGTTAAAAGAGGGCCGAGAATTCAAGAAAAAATGAGGGGAGGGGGTCAGAATTCAATAAAAAAATTAGGTAATCTAAAAATCTAATTTTTTTTTAGTGGCACTTTGGGAGGCAGATATACACAATTAATCTAATTATACAGATTTGAGCAAAGAAGAATTGAAAAATGACGAGATTTTTGGAACAAACAATTAATATATGACCTATCTACTCTCTAAATCTAAATCATTCAATTTTCGTAAAACTGTGCCTTTTTGAATAAGTGAAATGAATTTATTTGAAAATCTGTGATATTTCAATTGTTTGATTGATTTATTTTAGTTAAAATTATTGATTTATTCTGTCTAATGGGGAATTAATTAAAAAATCAATTACTTTACTGATTTAGAAAAACAGGATTTTTTCAAACTTAGGAATATAATTATTGAAATACTGCCCAAGCGAAGCGAGGTCAATTTTTTTTTGAAAAATCATTATCAACTTTTAATTTTTTTTCTTAAAGAATTTTTAAAAATAGCAATTTTTACCTAAAAATTTGAATTTTTGCTTGAAAATGCGAAAAAAGTGACTTTTAGTGACCTATGAATGAAAAAAGTGACTTTTATAGTGACCAAAGCCGAAAAAAGTGACAAACACCCTAAAAAAGTGACCTGCTATGATGCCTGGATTAATCGAATGTCGATTATTTTCAAATAATCGATCTTGCCCAACACTGATAATTTAAAAACATTTATCTACGTCCTTGTCCTTACAATTGTAAAAATTATACCTACAACTTGATAAAAATGTGAGAAACGAAATTTACGAGTTCATATTCATTTATTTTCCAGAACGAAATTCTCATTAAGGGCACGATTTTCCATCGAACTAAAATATTCCCTAAATGAATGTTTTTTTCAGCGCTTTCGAATATCGAGATCCAAACAAATTTAGGTACGGTTCGAAAAAGTCAACATTAACCTGAAATTAATAGTTTGATAATAAGAAAAGTTCACTCGAGAATGGAAATTATTGATAAGTAGACGCGATGGGGCGTTAGAGCGGAATTTGGCTCCAGTCTATATCACGCCCACCGACACGAATAACATAAAAATAACACAAAACGGAAAACACGAAGAGTGGAGGAAGGAAACAGGAAGGAAGGAAGGAAGGAAGGAAGGAAGGAAGAAGAGGAAGGATAAAAGAAGGAAAGAGGAGAATACGATAAAGAGCAGGGAGAAATGGTGCTATTACACGGTAGGTTATTTAAGCTTGATAAAAGTTCCGTGTTATGCTTTTGCATGCTTTTGTACCTATTTTTTTTCATTATTAGGTATATTGTAGGCAATGGTTATCTTAGGAAACTATTTAATTGCTTATAGCGTGAAATAAGCAGTAAAATATTTCACTGGTATAAAATAAGTGCAAGCCCACTCGAAGCATTATCCTCGAATAAAGCTTGCCTAGAAGACGCAATACAATAAAATTTACTTTAAAAAAATTGAAAATAATAATTCGAGTATTCGTATCCATAAAAATAGATTACCTACATCCATTAAGTATAAAAAATAGAGAACAAAACAGCAAAAGCAGTCACTTTTTCAATTTTCCATTCACGTTATACCCCAATTACACTTAATAATTTCATCGCATAAATTTTCTCATTTATCAACCCATCTACCTATCGAGGCGTTTTTATGGTAAAATTTATTTATCATTTTACCTTGACCTACTCTTAATTTTATCTCCTTTCAGCACCACAAACCAAACGCCAAAGGTTATAAAAAACGAGGAGAAAAAAAAATACCAAGCCTATAAGTTGAAATTAAAGCATTCGAACGCTTTCGCTTCTTTTTTTTGCCATGCAACAAACAAGACATCAAAGTCTAGCCCGAAGGATTGTTATCACGAATTTCTGCACGTTTCGATGCACAATCGACAAAGGTCCGTAACTTTGTCACGTATGTGCTGTTTAGTTTACAACCTTTTTCTCGCTCTGATGCCTTTTTCGTTTATTTCGCTTGTTTTACAAATCTCGTATAACAAGACTATCAACAGCGCCTGTTATTTTTATTCCGCCATTCGCTAATGCAATTTACTCGGCACAAAGAGTTTAAATGACTTTGCGCTCTTTGCCAAGATAAAGTGGCTGGCATAAAGCATTGCGAAAGGGTGAAAACTCGTTATAAGTGTAATTATCGGGCTGGTTTGTGGTTTGGATTCGATAAGTAGGTGATTTTCTTAATATGGGTGGCGGTGGGGTTGCGGGGTTGGAGATAGGAATGTGTATGTCAACTGGAGTATTAAGATTTCATAATCGAATGCTTTAGGGGGAAAAATGATGAAAAAGATGAAATGTCGGAAATTTTTTGACACAAGATTGTAGTTGAATTTACTGTGAGTTTTGAACTGGTTTTTAAAAGTTTTGACAAGTCCTACTAATCGAATTTTCAATTTTCAAGTTGATTACGTAATCATTAGAGGTTTAATTGCTCATTACTGATTTTGAATTTAAAATTGCAGCAGAAAAAATTGTTTCCAGCAAACCTTCATAAGTTCGAACGTTTAGAAATACTAATTTTATGCATACTCATCAATTTTTTGGTAAATAGAGAAAAACTAGATTCGTGGAGCAATGTGCATTAGGGTGGATCGAAAAAAAAAACATATCTTGGATTTTGACCAAATTTGGTGGGGTGGTTTACTTACAGAGGGAGAGTTTACAAGAATTTTTTGAGCCCCCGGGGGCAAGGAGAGGAAAGCAGGAGGTCCTCAAAGTGCACCTCCTTTTGAAAAAAACACTTTTTTTTGCGTTTGTTAGCCAATCAAAATTGTGTGAGAAGCCTTCGTAGGACTTAAAGATGCGATTTGAGTTTCTACATCTCCCTAAATCATGGCCATCCTTCTCCGATCAAAACTCTGACTGCTACCAGGGGGTTGAAAAGTTGCAGATTGCAATATTTCAATAATATGAAATTTATCACTAAGCTGGAATGGTTTTTTTTTCATCGAGTAAGTGAAAAAAAATGTTTTCAACCACTGAAAGTGATTTTTGAAAAAAAATTGAAAATTTTGTACACCAGTGCAGCCAACAGCAAATCATAAAATTCCAAAATACGGAATTTATATCAACTTTGAATTGATCATTTTTTCGCCTGAAAATATTATGTATTTTTATTTCAATCACCCCGAATTAATTTTTTTATCGTTTGAAAATACACAATAATTTTGTTTTCAATCATCAAAAATATAAAATTTAAAATTTTTCTTTGAAAATTTTGTACGTCAGAGCAGCCAGTTGCTAATTGTGATATTCTGATATGTATTATGAATTCGAATCCATCAGTTTTTCGTCAAGTGATTGGACCAATTTTTTCTCCCAATCAATAGAAGTACGTTTCGAATTTGAAGACATCGGAACATCAAAATTAGCAACTGCCTGCACTGACGTACAAAATTTTCAAAGAAAAATTTTAAATTTTATATTTCTGATGATTGAAAACAAAATTATTGTGTATTTTTCAACCGATAAAAAAATTAATTCGAGGTCAACGTAAATTCCATAGTGTAGCATGTCAAGATTTGTAACTGGCTGCACTGACATACAAAATTTTCGAAAAAAGTGTTCAAAATATACTTTCAGTGATTGAAAAAAAAATAGATTGAAAAAAAATACATAATATTTTCAGGCGAAAAAATAATCAATTCAAAGTTGATATAAATTCCGTATTTTGGAATTTTATGATTTGCTGTTGGCTGCACTGGTGTACAAAATTTTCAATTTTTTTTCAAAAATCACTTTCAGTGGTTGAAAACATTTTTTTTCACTTACTCGATGAAAAAAGACATCCCAGCTTAGTGATAAATTTCATATTATTGAAATATTGCAATCTGCAACTTTTCAACCCCCTGGTAGCAGTCAGAGTTTTGATCGGAAAAGGATGGCGATGGTTTAGGGAGATGTAGAAACTCAAATCGCATCTTTTAAGTCCTACGAAGGCTTCTCACACAATTTTGATTAGCTAAAAAACGCAAAAAACAGCGTTTTTTCAAAAGGAGGTGCACTTTGAGCACCTCCTGCTCCCCTCTGCTTGCCCCTCGGGGGCTCAAAATTTTTTTGTGAAGTCTCCCACTCAAAGTGAACCACCTTACCAAATTTGGTCAAAATCCAAGATATGTTTTTTTTCGATCCACCCTAATGTGCGTAGAAACCACCTTTAGGTGTCAAAAATTGGTTTTTGAGTTGGAGTTCCTCCTGACCCTACTTCTTCTGAAAAGCTCAAAATCAGTGTCAAATCAAAAACCAATTTTTGATATCTAGGGTGGTTTCTATATTCAGGCTCACATAAGTATATAATGTATACCAAATAATTAAAATTTTCAAATTAAATTCTAAAAAGTAAATAAAATTCATGTTTTACCTTGTGACTGAGCTACGGTGTGAGCACTCCATGATCCTTTGTATGGTGTATCTGAAAATAAAAATTAAAAGATAAGTTGAAAGTTGACAAATTGTACGATAAAAAACAGGAAAATTAAAAGTTCGGAAAAACATAATTTTTTTAAAATTGCTTCACTTTTAATGTTTATAAACAATTGGACAACAAATACGTGACCATCAGGAAGGAATTCAAAAAAGGTGGGGAAAAAATTTACAACTTCCTATAATTTTTGTAAAAGTTTAAACAATAGGTATCTATTCATTAATTTACCTATTAAAATTAACTGTATTCAGCACAAGCGAAACGAGGAGGAAATTTTTACATGGAAAAATTTCATTTCGTCATTTTTTCAGCACTTGAGTTGTCAATGGAAAGGGGGTCAAAGACCACGACTCTCCCCCCTCCATCAACTACGTCTCTGATGAATGAAGCACTATAAACATTTTTAATATCTAAAACGATTGGCTATGTCGAATATACCTACGGTAGGTACCTATTACACTTCAATAATATAGTAAATCTTAAGCCATTGTCTACAAACATTCATTCATTCTTTGCTTGGTTATTACCAAAAATAACAAAAATATGTATAGTTATCTATCTATACACTAGATATAAATTTGTTTTAAAGAAAACACATTTTGTTCTCTTCCCACAAAAAGCTCTCCATGCATCAAATTCAGCAGAATTTGAACGCGAATCTCATGAAAAGGCATGGCGAAGGGGGGGGGGGCAAAAGGTGCCTGAGTTCGAATTTTTTCGCAGAACTCGAAAAAAGAGAGCCTTAAAAACATAAAACCTCAAAAATATTTTAACAAACGCCAGTGGGCTCATAAATTCAACGAAAAATGCCAAACATATACCTAAAAAATCAATCAGAATTGCTTATTGAAATTTTGCTGCAAAATTTTCAACGTTTTGGACACACTTGCCTACTCTCTCATTCATAAATCAGTGAAAATGATCGAAAATCACTGGAAAACAGTCAGAGTTGTAGCACATAATAAATCAGTGAAAAATTTCGCTAAAAGCAAACAGTAAAAAAAATGCTGGGAAATCAGTGAAAATTTACTGGAAAGTCAGTAAAATCTCTGGAATTCGCTGATTTTCCCATGCTGCAATTCTGACTATTCGTCAATGACTTTTCACTGATTCAAAATGAGAGAGTACTGTCCAACGATAAATATTTTAATGGATTCGTTAAAATTCTAAATTCTAAATTTTGAATGTAATTCGACATCAAAACCCAAAATTAAAAAAAATGTCCAACTTCATAGTAATTGAATTACTAATCAATTTCTTTTAAACAACGAGACAGCTTTTTGCGAAAATTGATTTTTTTAAATATTTTTGCTCTCATCTCACCCGGGAAATATTTCTCTTTCATCAAGTTCATGAAAATTGAATGAAATTTTCGATGTTTTGATAATCATGGAGAGGAAGGAGGAGATTGAAAATTTCATTTAAACTTTCTCAGGAAAATATGCATAAAAATCATCATGTAAGTAAGTATAACGGTACATGTGGGTATCAACAAACATGTTGAGAAAGCTTATACAACCATAAAAATCTTAGGTACATATCTTTACGAATGCGAGTAAAATTTTTCAAATCATAACATAACATTAAATTGAATTTTTTCAGTTATTTCGATGGAGAGTTCCATTTCCATACACTCAAAAAATTCCGGAAATCGGGTCTAGAACTCAAGGAATGGGCAATCGCAAAGGTATCTTTTTTTTTCAAAACGAATGAGGCGAGCAATTTTTTGAATAATGAATTAATGATCAACTTGAAAAAATTCTTGAGGGGGTACATCTCTTCTCGAAAAGCTAAAAAATTTGGTAATGACCACTTTTGACTGATAAGTGTGTAAAAAAATTCACGAACTCTTGGAATATTCGTAAAATAATAGGTAGATACGAAATAAAATAAATTTCAAGTCAAAGATACCCAACCGCATCTAAACTTTTTACGAGTTGTTTTGATACCTATTTAGACTGACACCTGGAAAACTTTAACAAAACTTCTTTATAAGTACTTCATTGGCAACACTGTCGTAGGTACTAAAAAGTGTATTTTTTCGTTACTTGAAAATTTTCAAAAACTGATTTTGGCCTCTTCTTGTAAGAGTTAATTCATAGCCTATCAAACTTTTATGGCGCATAGTAAAGGTATAAAATGCCATGTTTTAGCGGAATTCATAACGATAATTACCTAATAGATGACAGATAATTTCACGATTTTTTTTTATATGGACGTTGAACAAAATTAAATTGTGAATAATTTGAATTCTTATCAAGTAGGTAAGTAGATAAAGATATACCTAGAGGGATATCCCAAAACTTGATCGTATCAGACAGTCGGAGAATGTATTTTATTCAACAGAAAATTATCATTTTTGTTTCAAGAAAACCGATAGTCAAGAATTCCAATTTTTCTCCATCTCCAATGACACCGATACCAAGTTTGGTTTATTTGTACAATGATCCGAACCGATGTATTTAAAATTTTCCAATGAATTAGTTAAATTTATATTCGAATTACCTACATCAATCGCATCAAAAAATCAATTGATCAACTTGGTAAAAAACAAATGTCACAAATGCAAATAGGTAGGTACCTAACAAAGCTGCACCATTTTGAAAAATTAACTGAACATAAGTACACGAATCGGTCATTTAATATAGCTATACTTATTTCTCGAATTGCAACACCAGCATTTTCTCATTGAAGATAGGTATTTTCTCATCAGTTAGTAAGTAGATAGAGATGCAGCTAAATCAGCAATGGGTGCGATTCGAATCAATTTTTGAAGTAGTAGCTATGGTATTTGGTAAGAAAAGTGATTCAAAAATTTGGATGATCCATGTTTTTCATTCAATCTCTCATTATTATGAGGGGGGGGGGGGGTCTTTTGTTGTTTTTTTGAGTAAATTTTACATTTTAAACTGAAAAAATCAAAAAAATTACAGCTGAGTAATGAATTTTCAATTTTAGCCCTCGATAATATGTTTAAAAAACTGAAATTTTAAGAATTTTTTTCGGTATTTCAATGTGAGGAGGACTTTTAAACCCCCTACCGGCCCTACCCTTCCCATCCCGCCTATATACTTTCTCAATTATAAATCAGTGAAAATCATCGAAAATTACTGAAAAACAGTCAGAATTGTAGCACAGGAAAAAATCATAGAAATTTTTTTACTGAAAACAAATCAGTGAGTAAAATCACTGGAAAATCAGTGAAAATTCACTGAAAGGTCAATGAAATTTATGAAATTTGTTGAAAAATCGCAGAGAAAATCTTTGAAAAATCAGCGAAAATTCGCTGAAAATCAGTGAATTTCACTGATTTTTCCTGTGCTGCAATTCTGACTATTTATCAGTGAATTTTCACTGATTCGAAATGAGAGAGTAATAACATAAGGGTAAAAAAATTGTAAGTAATTTGACATTGATTCGATAAAATTCTCAGTCGTAATATACCTAGTAATCTATGTAGAGAACATTTTTATTAATATTTTTTTCCAACTTATTAAAACTATTTCACCAAAAATTTTGCAGAGTTGAAAAAATTACTTAAATTCTCAAAAATTCTAAAATTTTGCCAAAATACAATGTATTGCCGTCTTCAATCCAAATTTTTCGAATTTTCAAAAACAAAATCCTCTGGGGATGACAAATCCCTCTCTCCCCACTACCCCATTTGGCGCCGGCTCTGCAATTTGGATGCCACGAAACAACTAAACAAGGCTCTAAATACTTGGGTATTAAAAAAATCGAGAAAATTGTGATTCGAATTTGCTGTGACTTTCAAAAATTATGATGTGAGGGTTCAGATTTAACATAGATCCGAATTATGTTTCAAAAATGATTCCACCCAGCACTGGTTTACAGCACAATTTGGAGCAAATGGTGAAATTAAAATCACTGGGAACTATTCCAGTAAGTGTGAGAATAAATAAAGCAAAAATTAATTTCTTGTTAATTGACATGAATCACAAATCAGAGAACCTAATCTGCTGATAAGAAAAATACGGCAATAAGACTTCATTAGTTGGTACCTATACCGTATTTTTTATCATAGGAGATTTTTTTACAGAAATGGTCAAACGAAGTATACCTACGTAGAAATACTTAGGACTTCTTGGAAAATCAATGATAAGTCAATTGTTAGAAATATTAAAATTAACGGGAATAACTCAGTAGCGCATTATCGAGAGTAAAAATCACGATAGAAACAGAGGAACAGAAATTTTTATCAACTGAATAATTCCTGATGAATTTCCCAGCTACTCTCTCAATTATAAATCAGTGAAAATTATCGAGAATCACTGAGAAACAGTCAGAATTGCAGCACAGGAGAAAATCAAGTGAACATTTTTTTACTGAAAATAAATCAGTGAGAAAAATTACTGGAAAATCAGTGAAAATTCACTAAAAAGTCTGTAAAATTTATGAAATTTGGTGAAAAATCAGTGAAAATTTGTGAAAAATCAGCAAAAATTCACTATTTTTCCTGTGCTGCAATTTTAACTATTTATCAGCGACTTTTCACTGATTCAGAATGAGAGAGTAGAAATGCAATTTCTTATAATTTTTCCAATTTGGGATCCAATTTTTAGGGGCCTAATTTATCCTACTGGCTTTTAATTTGCTTTGTTTCTCCTCTTTATGGAGAATTTTAATTTGATAAGTGGATAGGTAGGTACCTATATCTACCTGAATAAATATTTTCGAAACACAGAGTTTTCAGCTCAAAACTTCATTTCAAGTGCCCATTGCCAGATAATGGAGGTAACGTGAAAAATAAGCTAAATTAATGAATTATCTAAAAAAAAGTTCATGCTGGAACGTTACGTCATAATTCTTGGAATGAATCCCTAATGATTCAGATCTTTGAAAAACATGTGTCATTTCAAATCAAACATATACAATTTTTTCTGCCCATTGAAAATACCAAATTGTGCCAAATGTTTTCAGAAATTACAGGTAGGCAGCGATATAAATAAATAAAAGTGAAATTTTGCAATATGTATGTATATTACTACACCCTTGAAAAATCAAAATTAGGAAATTTTGATACCAGCAGAAAGTTTTAAATTATGGCAGATAAATCCAAAGACTTAAAATATGCCAAAATGGCAACACTGCTGTCATCAGTCATACAGCTTTCATGTCATTAAACATTAAATCTGCTTCCAAAAGCCAATTTTACATATTTAAATTTAATTTAGAAACAAAATAACGAAATGCTTCGTGACGTTTAGTACAACACACCAATTCCTGAGATTCAATTGGAATAATCGATCGATAGCCCACTGGCATCCCTGCGGATATAGCTAAATTTCCATATTATCGATCATATAAACCTATATGGGTAAAATTTTTCAAATTTTGGATCAATACGTGGTCATCAAGCAGCAATATTTCCAAAAAAAAATCAATACCTTTTGCAAAAAAGCATTTCACGTTATCAAAAAACTTGTACCCTCCATAAATTTAAAATCCCTACAATAAATTCAATACCTAGGTGGCAAGCCATCGACGAATAGTCGATTCAACCCCATGTTACGTAGATTCTGGCCTCGATAAAACAATAAATCAATTCGACGCCTATAAATTTCACCAATATAAACAACTGTAAAAGAAAAAAATACAGGTATAGAAATACATACCAAAAAACATGGAAAAATTGGTAAACGTGCCGGTTCTACTCAGATAATCGGATGACGTCTTTATATCCAACATCATCTCTGAACTCGTATGTAATACGAATCGTTTTCCAATAATATGACAACTTACATGCCCGAAAATAACTCAGTCAAATCGGCCACAAAATGACGCCACATTTTTACAGACACGCACGCAAATTATCCAACTTTTACTGCTTGAAAAAAATTACCAAAACAAAAAATTTGCCGACAAACCAGAGATTTAACGATTGCGAAAAAAAAGGCATTTAAACCAGCGTAACGAATGTGTATAGGTCGGTTCGGATTTCTTTATGAAAGTCGTCGCGGTGCTAGTGACGAATAGGCGGAGCTTAGTTAAAAATCAATGAGAGCCAATAGCATCGTCGGCTTCGGTTACTGCGACAAATCACTATCTTTCTTCAACAACCCCTTATTTCCACCGGCATTTCCGCATTGGTTTTAAAGGCACGAAATAAGCCAAGAGAGATAACTTTCTTTCTGCTTGCGCTTCTTCGACGATTTAAAGCGAACATATGTTCGAATACTACTTATACGCAGTTCAAGATAAGGTGGTGGTAAAATGTATTTAGGCCCTTTTTTTTTCTCTCTCTCCGTCTCTGTCTCTCTCCACTTCACCCTGCGTCGCGACGCGTCTCTCGTCGGCTTCCATTATCGGATAAATCGCATCCGAGTGTTTGCCGTCTCGGTAATTAGTTCGCTAATTTATTATTTATTGTTTATGGCGATGGAGCTTCATTTTGGATTTTGGCCCCTTTTATTTTAATCCTTTTCCAAAATTTCAAATACCTATCTACTTATATAGCTAGAGTACCTATTTTTACCAAAGTGTAATTCTACTATGGCCGATATAATAGGTATAATTTTTGACGTGTGCTTTTACCTATTACAGCTCAAATTCACGCCTAATTTTATATAAACTTCATGACATGCGATGAATATAAGCAAAGGTTTGCTTCTCACGTAATTTTAATACGAACTCACTTCCTTTACTTGACAACAAGTTTCACGTACCTATATAAAAATGAGAAATATTACGTGATAAATTTTATGAAGCCAATTTTTTACAACTCTAATTTTCCTGTCGCTTAACTTGGATTTTATATTCAGCAATGTTCCGAAATTTATACTCTTAATGAGGTTTATCCCCAAAATACACCAATATATCATCTTGGCCATTTAAAATTATCGTACAACAATTTCTTTTTTTTCGAACTAAAGAAGTATTTTCATCGGTTAGGAAGTCGTTAAAATTAAGTACATAAGTAAACATCATTTTTTTTAAACATCAAAAATAACGACTCAATCGGAAAGTTATTTAGAAAATTTGTGAATTGTATGAACTTACTAAAAGCGAATCTGGGTCAAAATTTCAAGGGAATGGAAATGAAAAGGGTAAAAAATTCAGGGTAACAGGAATGAAAAATTTTATGTTTTGAATTAGAAATAAATTATTTTTTCATTTATAAATCAGTGAAAATTATCGAAAATTACTGGTAAACAGTCAGAATTGCAGCACAGTAATAAATCAGTGAAAAAACTTCACTGAAAGTAAACAGTGAACAAAATTGCTGGTGAATCAGTGAAAATTCCTGGTAGGTCAGTAAAATCACTGAAATTCGCTGAAAAATCAATAAAATTCTTTGAAAAATCAGCGAAAATCCGCTGATTACCAAAGAATTTTGTTGATTTTCCCTGTGCTGCAATTCTGACTATTTCTCAGTGATTTTTCACTGATTCAAAATGAGAGAGTAGGTACCTATAGGTAGATACCATCTTCATATTTTTAAATTATACACTAGAAGTTATTTAAGGGAGAAAATATCGTGCAAAGTTTCTCACATTAGGAACGAACCAAATTTTGCTGATGTGCGTGCGTATGAATGGAGGGGGGAGGGGGGGATAGAAAAATCGGAAATTTCTGATCTCAAAATGTAACACCCAAAAAAAGTTCATCGTGTTATCACTTTAAAAAAATCGTTGACTCGGAAATAATTGTTAAGAATAAACACAAAATTTTTGGCATTGTTGAAGGACTAGCTACTTTCTTTGCCTCCTCCATCCCCCTCAGTCTTTCCTCGCCTTTAACACAGCTGTCACCATTTTCATTCAAATTCCTGTGTTTCACCACTTCACTAGCGTTTATGTTTTACCCTCGACAATTCTGAAAAAGATTTAGGATTTACTTGAAGATGATGAAAACTTGTGCCTACTTCAGTTGAGTCTGAAAATAAAGTGTTGGTATAGACATCAGATTTCAAGAAAACGAAGCATAAATTTGAAAAATTGTAATTTTAAGCAAAAAATTGCAATTTTTCTAATTTTTTCCTCATAATAATTATTCCTTTTTATAATAGGTAACAAATTTAATTTTCCATGAGTAGGTACGGTACATTACATTGCATATACAAATGTAAGTACATAATATGTGTAGAATGGGTTCATTTAAAAAATCAATTCTAAAAATATCGATTCGATTTAAATAAGGTACCCAAAATTTTGAAACTTTTTAATTCTTAAAATTTGGAAAATTAATGTTCAGAAAACAATAAAAAAAAATTCAACAAAATTCTTGAAACTTGACCCAACTTTGGAAACTTTTACTAAATGAAAATTTACTTAATCTCATTTCAAAAATGTAGGTAATCACATTCTGGAAATTTACTTAATCAAATTTTGAAAATTCATTTCACAAAATTTTGTAAATCTATAAACAAATTTGAAAATCAAAATTTATTTCTAAAATTTGGGTTGAATTTTCAGAATGTGAATAAGTAAATATCCAGAATGTTGGATTAATTGAATTTTCAAGAAGTGTACCAAAATTTTTCTCGACTTGCAAAAATTTAATCAAGTTTAGAAAATTTATCATACATTTTAAGAAGTCGACCTAATTTTGAAAATTTTGATGCGTTGAAATTTTAAAAATTGTGATAGACTAAAAAAATCGTTAAAATTTTGCTAACATTTTGAAAATACTTACTACTTCTTGATTGATAATTCTGACGACCTTCAGTAAGTAATAAAGTAGACCGAGATGGAGATAGTAGGTGCCAAAAATTGAATAGGAAATTTCCAGAAATTTTGTCCAGTTTTGAAAATATTGTAAAGGTTGGAATTTTTTTCATGTCCAACTTCAACATAGGCGAAGATGGACCGTAACTTTTAGAAAGAGGGAGGGGAGGGGGCTTGAGCCCCAGATAAAAAATTTTCATTTTCGACCCTCTCAAAAAATTTTCTATCCGTTTCATTACGAGATTTTTACTCAACCTTTTACAATCAATGGAAGGAAAGAGGGTTCATACCTTCATTTTGAGGATGAATTGTGTAAAATTAAAGTTATCGAGCCCAAGAGAGGCGAGGGCCAACATTTTTGAAGAAAAAGGAATCCAAAAGCTAAATTTATTCATTTCTTCACTTAAATCAAATTTTAGTATTAAAATGGGGGCGAAATCTTCAGAAACACTGATGATTTTCTGAAATAAAATAATTCGTTTTTTAATATTTCGTTGTTTGAAAAAATTTCATTTCTTTGGTGTATAAATTTCGTGATTTTCGAAGTTTTTTTTTACAGAATTTTTGAAAAAATTTATGTTTCAACAATCGATAATTGTGCATCGTTTTTGATCGATTGCTAGTAATCACCTTATTATATTTTCTTCATCAAAAAGACCATTTAAGTAACTTGAAAAAAGCAGGAAATTCGTCAAATATTGATAGTTTATCCCTTGAGAATTAGGTGTTTGCGATTTTTTTTTTTAGTGGAATATATACACGAAAATGATCAACATGAGGGACTTGACCTCCTCCCCCCCATCTCCGCCTATGATTCCGTCCAAAAAATTGTGGAAACGAAGTTCATCTTGAAAGAATGAAAAGAGATTAAGATGAAAGATGAGTACCTTTTGAAGTTTGAAGAGAGGGACTGGGAAGGTGACATGCTATACCCATACTACAAATTAACAAAACAATTTCGCAAAATATGAAATATTCTAAACGAAAAATTTGGCAAAATAACAAGAAACTTGTTCTTTAAAAATTCTTTAAAAAGTGCCTTGAACAGAGGAATTGAAAGTTAGGTATATAGTTCAGCATTTTCATTTTTGCAGGCACTATACCTGGCAAATTTTCCTTTGGTTTATTCATTACACTTGAATTTTAAAAGAAAACTCAATTTTTTCCTCAATGTACAATCAAGAGGCACAATTTGTGCAAACTGTGATAACCTACCAATTCTTCAATTTTTTTTAGAAATGAGAATGGATTATTTACAAACTCAGCCGCGAATTCAGATGACGATTTTATGAGAAGGAGGAAAGATTTGACTTTTTAATTTTTATTCTCATTTTTTTTTAAAGTAGGGCTCAAAATATGCCATTAAAATGAAGAAAATGCTAAGGTTTGTAATGTGCAATAAAACGTCGAAAAATGACGTGATTTTTGATAGAATGAATTTTTTTAAATACGAAGGTAATTTATTCAGGCGAATTTTTTTGAAAAATTATGTATACATTTGAAAAGAAGAAAATGCCCATTTTAAAACATTTTACAAGTAATTTTCAGCTCAGCAGTGTAAGGAAGAGAATCTCCCTTCTTCGGTAGAACCACAATTGTACAAACTTTCATGTGAGGGGGGGGGGGTTCCTCTCTTTTTATAAAACCGCAATCCTACATACAAAATTTTATAAGTATGACTTGAAAATATTATTAAATTAAAATTCAAAATTTTGATTTTTTGCTTTATGTGCCTATATAAAAAAAATTGAAAACTTGATACAATCAGAATATTTTTTTGACCAAATAAATCGGAGAGAACCGATAAGGTTAAGCAAATAGCAATGTAAAATACTTATCTACTGAAAAATTTCAAAAACTCCAGTAAAAATCACAATTTAAAATCTATTCGTATTTTTTGAAAAATATTCGAAACCGTAATCGCACTGATTATGGCTCTTGACATTTCCGCAATATGAATGTCTGAGTCAAGCACATTACATTTTATAAATATATTATCATTTCCTGTGATGATTTAAAACTATTTGATAACGTGTTCTACTTTTCAAATAATCAGCTATGCGATCGTGATATGAAAACACTAATTTCACATAAAACTATCGACAAAGTCACAATAAGGTTAATTATCTATCATCATTCGAAAAAACCAGAAAGAACTGAAGTCAAAGTTGAATCAAATAACAAGAGAAAAATGATCAAATTGGGTTTCAAATTTAGCAGCATTATTTTTTCATGTCGAGAAAATTGACTTTCGGTAGAAAAATTTTCAAATATGTGTCAAATGCTTACCTACAAGAATTACTTGAAAATCCATCTTTAGAAAATTTTGATGATCAATTGAAGCCTTCATAAAAGAAAGGGGATAGCAGAAACAGAAACAACTACTCTACTTCATTGATTCATTTTCTCATTCAAATTTTTTTCTTAATTTTTTGCATAACGTACCCAAATTTAAGATTAATTTTTGTGAACAGAAATTACCAACAATTTTCAGATTTCCACTATAAATGAATTACATATAGCATACATCAATACTTAAAAGCATTTTCAAACTCATACGACTCGTCTCCGAATCCCAGTCCCAAAAACTTGGAAAAATCTTGAAATGATTTTTTTGGCATGAAAATTCATTCAAAGATCTGCACAATACAAATTCGACATTTCCCTCGATGAAAAATTCCGTCTCGAGGGAAAAAAACGACCCGGCGACGAGACGAAAAATCGCCCGTAATTTCTTACAAAAGGAAATTTTTTCTCGCCGAATCGCTGCAGTACAAAACGAAACCAAAGCTGTGCGCAAGATAAGCGAAATGACGTCGGTAATAAAACATCTTTCAACAGTAAAGAGGTTTCCATTAAACCGTTAAGACCGAATTCCGTTTCATACGTTGAAAATAATTTATTTGGAAAAAATGAGAAAGCATCAAAAAGTTAGAAAGAGAAACTATTTAGCGATGCGAACGTGGTAAGAGACAAGGCTCTTTGTATTCGTCTACGAAAATTATTGGCTAATGGCTTCTGTTTGAGTGGCCAGGGACGAATGAAATGGTTTGGAAGTTATTGCTTCGAATTTTGGTTCAATGCTTTCTTTCGTTCTTCTTTTATATATTTTTCGTTGAAGAGAAAAAATGAAGCACTTTCCTGAAACCATTTTCACTTTAAATTACCCGTTTCCAACTTCTCTTTTAGGCGCTTTCTTACCAACTTTAGCTCTTCTTTTTTTTATTAATTACCGTTACATTTAGTCGGTGAAATTGATAAATTTCCAATCCGGTTCGGTAATTAATGAAATAGGTAATAGAAATTTTTTTTTAATGCTTTTGAAATGTTTTTCACGTAGAAAAAACGACATGCTTGGCTCGTACCCAGACACGCACGCGTCCGCACAGCAACCATTATCGCATTACCGCCACGCTCGATCAATTGATTTCGATAAATCCGCTATTCATAGTTATTAAAACCAATTGTTGAAATGTGTCGTATGGTGGAGTGATACCCAGACCCTGGCCCTTCGTCGTTATCAAGCGAACACTTCAAGGGTTGCGATACTTTTAAAATTCAAAAGGCAGCAGACAGCAAACACACGTCATTAATGCTTTGTTTACGGCACTGTATCATCTACCTATTCATTTTACCAGGCAGCAGGGGTAATCTTAAACACGTGTCTGATATTTTCATCAATTTTACGCGCAAACGAAATCCTAATAGTAGTGCAGAATCATTCAAAATTGCAAAATCAGAGGTAGATGAAATGCAACCTTTCATTCTTCATCATTTTAGGAGAAAATCTCGAATATTCGAATTCTCATCAGATTAGAAAAAATTGATACCATTTAAAAAAAATTGTCATTAAATGACATTTGAAATCACAAATTAAATTTTTTTGAGTATTTGAACAATAAATTCGAACCCTTTCCCGGCAATAATTCATGGAAAAATTACCTATAGATACAAACGAAGAAACGTACATACTTACATACTCAGAAATCAATTTTTTTCACATTTTGAGGTCAAAAAATGCCAAAATTAAAAAGACAAAAATCATCAAAAAAATACAATGATTTATTCCGAGCAAAACAGAGGCAAATTTTTTTGAAACATTTTAGAAGACTTTTTTGAAAGTTATTGACTCATTATTTTTCAAACTCAATAATCACAAAATTGAAGTTTTAGTCGGTAAAATTATATTCAAGTCGAACAATTTAGCCAAACGATGCGTTTTTTGAATCGAAATTTTTTTGAAAAATTGTATTTCAGATCGGAAAATACAGAAAAATTTACCCGAGTAGGAAATTTTCAATTTTTCTACTCCTTCAATAATGCTAACTTCAATTGTCCCTGCTACTCGTTGATTTATTTTGAAATGAATACTTTATTCATAATTCATTTCTCAGAACCTCCATCTTTTGGACCCTTCAAAAAAATCCAGGCCCGAAGTAAATCAGGGTGTCCACTATATTTCAGAAATGATTTTCCCTGATTTTTCCAGATTTTCCAGACTAATTTTTCGAATTTTTCCAGACCTTCTGAATATGATATTCGTAAACCAAGGGAGGGGAAAGGGGTCAATTTTTCATTAGGTGTACTTACATCCCGAAATTTTGCATACAAATGATATAAAATGCATGGGGGTCTAACGATTTTTTTTCAAAATCACTAGATACTTTTTGCGAGATTTTTAGATGCTCCTCTTCAGGCTAAAAAAAATATTCAAATTCAATCATGAAAATTTTTGACCCTACTCAACTCTCCCTCGCCACAAAAATTTGAAAATCTGAATTCATTACCTGCCGGAAAAAAATTCGAATAAAAAAGAAAAACTAAGTATTCCAACGCAAAATTAAGTTTTGAAAAATGAAACAAATTATGCCAGGGTGTATCATCGACCTGGGTGTAAAGACTATGTATACCAAATCAAGCGAATGAAAATTCGGACGTTTCCGGGCTGAAAATTCAAAAATTTCTCCCCCCCCCCAAATGAAAAACACATGCCTCAAATTTATAAATTCACGCAATCCCCTGCAATTTTTTGGTTTGTATCAATAAAAAAATAAAAAAATAATGAGGAGGTAAAGTATAAATCATTTTATGAAAACATAGAAATGTGTTGAACCCGAGAGAAGCGAGGGCGAAAATTTTTGCGAAAAAGGATCTTCAAAAGATGAAAATTTACCACTTTTCCCTCATTCATGTTTTCCAAAACATGGCCAATAATTTCGAATTCTGTTACTTTCATTCCCTCCCTCTTTTTTCAGCATTGTAGTCAAGGGCATCATGGCATTTCTTTCTCATCAGAGCTTATTAAAAATTAAGTTTCCAAAAAATTAAAGATTTTAAATAAATTCTGTAGAAAGAAAGAGTGTATTCATAATTTAATGAACAAAGAAATGCATTTTGAATATTAATTTTTGTGGTACATTACGGTCAACGATGAACAAAAAAATCAGATAAAAGCTGTAATAATTTGGCCCGAGCGGAGCGGGGGCGAAATTTTTTGAAAAATTTATAATAAAATAAGTTAACAAACACTTCTTTAAATAATTTATCCTTTTTTTGGATTTTCGAAAAATTCCAGAGAAAATTCCCTGACTTTTCCAAACCACCAAAATTCCTTGACTTTTCCCGATTTTCCGGGGTTTCCAGAGAATGGACACCATGTAAATTCCCTCCTGTTTTCTCCTCATCGAACCTGTCTGAGATCATGATAGAACACACTTAATTTTTCCAATCCTACTTTCATTTTAATAATATTTCATCAAATGAGATCATAAAATAAATGTAGCTGACATTTTTCAACGGGGATATTACATAAATCGCTGAAGCTGAAAGCCCCCCCCCCCCCCCCTCTAACACTATACAAGGATTTTTCTACCAGATCAGTTTCGAGAAAACAGTGACTTCATCAATTAAGTAAGTACTAGGGATGATCTTTTTGCACTTAGAAGCTCATCTCGAATGGATCCTTTCTACTATCATGTACAATCGAATGGTAATACACCAGGAATGACGTCAGATTTTAAATGTTTCAATCAAGATGATTACGAAATTTTTGCTAAGCATTGAATTGTACATAAAATTTATCTAACTATGTTCAAAAACTTTTAGAAAATTGAAAAAAAATCATTTTTGAAATTTAAAAAAAATGGTTTTTGGAAGAATGTCCTTAACCAAGAATACTACATATAGGCATGATTCTTGAAAAAAATGACTTTTTTTGTGTTTTTTCAATATCCAGTGAGGAAATCGAGAATAACTAAATAAATTTTTCCTAAAATAATGTTGGTATGAATATTTTTGCTCATTTTCCATGCTATTCCAATTTTTGAGAAAAACGTGCAAAATGCATTTTCCATTGTGATGAAAAAATGTCGAGGGGAGGGGGGTGAATCATCATTTCAGAGAAAGTTTTTTTCGATTTTTTACTGCATACCCTCTCATTTGTAAATCAGTGAAAATGATCGAAAATCACTGAGAAACAGTCAGAATTCCAGCTCAGGGGAAAATCAGTGAAAAAATTGTCAATGAAAACAAATCAGTGAGAAAAATCACTGGAAAATCAGTGAAAATTCACTGAAAATCTGTGAATTTCGCTGATTTTTTCCTATGCTGGAATTTCGACGTTTTATCAGTAACTTTTCACTGATTCAGAATGAGAGAGTATTGAGAAAACACAAAAAAATGAGTTTTTAAAGACCTTCGAAAAATATAGTGATTAGGTAATTGATTATGAAAAATGGATCCCATCAATGGTATTTTTGGGTAAAGAAATTCTTTCTATGACTATTTTTAAAATGTTTGATCAAGGTTCAATGGGGAGGGGAAGACCTTTTCAACTTCTACTGAAAATTGCAAAACGACCACCCCATGAAGAATTTTTAGGCGAACAATTCACATAGTTTCGAGATGTTCAGGCATTGAAGAAAATACACCGCAGTTCTATGATGAAAAAGTTTTTAATTTGTGGAACGTTATGAATGAAGGGAGGGGGAGTATCCAATTTCTTTAATAAAATTTCGGTAAAAAAGTGAAGAAGACATCGCTTCAATTTTTATTGAATGTCAAGAGTAGTTAATACTTATCGTGACGGCGCATAGAAAAAGGGACCTAAATTTGATAGGTACCCAATTACAGATTGTATTAACAATAACAACATCTTTTAATTAATTCAAGTACATCGCCATGAAGCTTTTTTTTAAGTAGGTACATCATCTTGAAATGGAAAAAAATTACCTCCATAAATTAAAAAATTTCACTCAAAACTTTTTTCCCCACCAACCAAATTAATATATTCAAAGACGCGAAGCAAATTCGCAAAGGTGGCGGTTGCGGTAATTCCACGAATTTATACTTCCGCTGGCGCAGCGTCGAGGGCGAATCTATCCAAAAGTGAAAAAGGCACCATTACCATACCAGCGACGTTTCATAATTCGTTGATAAATTTAATTCTTCATTTGGCGCGTTAACTAAGTTGGTATAAAATTTCGCTCATTTATGCAACGTTTCTAATGAAAACCTCAAAATAGTTTTAATCACGGAGCCAAATTCGTTAGCGTAGAAAATGTACAAAGCTAGCGGAGGAAATATGAGAATGCCTTATGCTGTTAACTTTTCAGGGAAAATTAAGCAATGTAGAAGGTACTTAGGCGGTTTTGCAGGAAAAGGATTCATACAACAAGAGATAGTAAATTTCAGAGTTCCGTCTTGTCTTCTCATCTTGCGTTGTATTTCCCTGCCGCAATCGATAAGTTGCTATGGTGACACTTCCGCCAGAGAAGCTCGCTTTAAACTTTTACCGAAAGCTTGAAAGCCGGGTGTCAGATAATATGAAGCTTTTCCGTGCAGAAGCCTCCGGTAGCCGCTGACAAGTCTCGATTAGCTTTTCATTTGCTGATAACCGAGCAACGATGGTGTTTCAACTGTTTCAGCCGTGTTACGTTTGCCTTTTCGCTCGTCGCTTCCTGTTCTCTTTTGCTGAACCATTTGATAACACGATGACGGTCTTGTACAAGTATCCGTCGACGAATATAATTTTCAAATTGTTTTACGTTTATCTGACTAAATGTATCATACGAGTCCGAAAATTTCGCGTCGTTAGTACGAGTGATTAACTGCTCATGAGGTTTATTGTCGTCGTGTGTACGTAGACTTGGTTTATATCGCGAGATGACGTTTAAACCAGATTATTTCAACATTTACGCACCATATCTAGATATACCACCAAGATCTTATTAGGTACACTGAAATAAATTCCTCCTTTAATTTATTTCTCTATTCCATTTTCTTTCAACGAATTATCAATCACTTACAAATTTTAGGAAAAAAAAGGGAAAGGAACAACAGATTATTTGCCCATACGAGCTTTTAAGGAATAAATACAGGGTGTTCCATGAATCGTCTGCCAAACATATTTTTTTGGATATAACCGGGTACCACTAAAAAAAACCTCGAGATGAACATGTTGCCTATCTTAAGAATTTAAGGGGCAAATGCTGCTTCTAAGAAAATCACTTCAAAAATTTTTTTGACCATGGAAATGGATAGTATTTTGAAAACTGAACAAATTTTCACTATATAACTTTTTGCCTAACTCAAAAATTGAAGGGGCTACAATTTTTTTTTCAAAAACAATTTTTAAAAAATCAACTAATCAAGGGAATGGATAGTACGTTGAAAACTGAAGAAATTTTGTTCTGTGCACTTTATGCCTAACGTCGGAAATGAAGGGGCTACGGCTCGCGCAAAATACGTGGGCTTCAAAAATTTTCCGAGTTTTTCCAATTTTAAATGACCCTTGGCCCCTTCATTTTTGATGTTAGGCAAAAAGTGTACGGAACAATTTTTTTTTGTTTTCAATGTACTATCCATTCCCTTTATTAGTTTATCAGAAAAAAATTTTTTGAAAAAAAATGTTTGTAGCCCTTCAATTTTTAAGTTAGGCAACAAGTCATATAGTGAAAATTTGTTCAGTTTTTAAAGTACTATCCATTCCCACGGTTAAAAAAATTTTTTGACGTAATATTTTTAGAAGTAGCATTTGCCCCTTAAATCCTCAAGTTAGGCAACATGTTCATTTCAAGTTTTTTTTTAGTGGTACCCGGTTATATCCAAAAAATTATGTTTGACAGACGATTCATGGAACACCCTATATATCTAGGCTCACGTAGCATGTGGATCACATCGTTTCACAGCGATAAATGTACAATGTACCAGTAGCAGGACATTTACAAGAGGTTACGATCAAGTGTACATGTTTCTCCCTAATACTGTCCGCTCCGGAAGGGATCACTGACGATTAAGAAGTTACATGCTGAGTTGATGAGGGATACAATAGGCTTAAAGTTAGTTGTTGTTCAAGTACTGGGTGTTTTTTAATGACCCTAACCTAACCTAACGTGATCTGATTTCAAATCTGAACTTGATCTGTCTAAGATATTAAGTATCTGTTTCACTGACTCTTCATTAAAAAGATATTCTGCCTGGATAGGTATTTGTGAATAACGAAACACAAATTCCATGCACCTCATTATTGAAAATTGAGTTCAATAAGTCAACGAGTAGCAGGGACGAATTGAAGTTAGCATTACTGAAAGAATAGAAAAATTTAAAATTTCCTACTCGGATAAATTTTTCTCTATTTTCCGATATAAAGTACAATTTTTCAAAAAATCTCCGATTCAAAAAACTCATCGTTTACCTAAATTGTTCGACTTGAATTTAATTTTACCGACCAAAACTTCAATTTTGTGATTATTAGAGGCGAACTGCTTCATCGATTCAGCGTTTGGTTCGGTTCTATCGAGTAGAAGGACAAAAAATTTCCGTCTTTGTCTGTACCAAAAATAAATTAAATTTGGATAAAGTGGGACGATAATCACGGTTTAAAGATAGCAAAACAAACAGCTAAATCAGGAAAGCAAAGATGAAACAAATCAGATTCAATCTTATAAATAGCAGAAATAAAAACCCCTTCAGGGAAGAAGAAAGGGGGTACAAAATCACTTCTTCTCGGGTGTTGAAAACTAAACCTCCACTTCTACAAAAAATGCTTTCTTTTTTTATACAAGAATCCAATTTTCTCAAAACTTCACCCCTTTTTGGAGATTTTTCTCCTTCTAACCCCCTCTTTCACCAGTCTTGCGATTTTTAGACTTCTCAAGATTCCATCGCAGCTGAGCAGGGCTAGATCGAAGAAGTAACAGGGTGTCTACCGATTTTTCAAAATCAAATTTCGCGACTTTTTCACGACATTTTTCCAATGTATCTAGTATCTACCTCTCAATTTGACCCCCCCCCCCCCCCCCAATAAAATCAACGAGAGCAAATTTATTACAGAAAAAATTTCATACACAGAAGAAAATACGTCTTTCATTTTAAAAAAAGACAATTTTTCACAAAAACTTTCTAAAAGTGAGTTATTTTATGGTAAAGAAGAAAATTATTTTAAAAAACAGCAAAAAAGAGACATATTTCCAAATGATTTCTCCTTCTGAATTTTTAAAACATCTTTCAGAAAATTCCAAAATTCTCCATTTTTTTCTTAGATTTTCTTGAAAATAGACACAATCCCTTTGAAATTCCCAATCGTGATCGCTACTCAATCTCCCACTCTTCCACAAGAACATATGTATTTTTCCGCTTCAAAATATTCAATTGTCTAAAATAGAAAGGAAGGAGGTTTTTAATTTAAGAATAGGAGGTTCCTAAAATTTATGAGCCCGAGCGAAGCGAAGGCGAAAATTAAAAAAAAAATGTTCAAAAAGGTGAAAGGGTATAGCCGGATAAGGGGTGGTTTTGGCCCCAGGCCCGATTTTTGATCTAATGCCCCCAGATTGTGTACCTTGATGAAAAAAAATTCTGGAAAAAATTTTGGCCCCTCAACCCCCTCCCTTTCGGAGCTATGGCCATTTTATTGCATCATTTTCAATAATTTTTAATTCCGATGGAAGTGAATGAAATTTTCTGTTCTTTGACACAAAGTTACATCTCGTAGAGGTCTATTCGCGATAATTTTTTCATTAATTTTGGTGCTCTCCTTCATGAGGTTTTGGCTAATTAAAATTTTCAACTGTAAAAAAAGACCTAACAGCGAAGTTCGACTAATTTTTGAAAATATCCTAAAAACGTGTTTTTTTTGACGTAGATTCACGTCACGTATTCAGTTTTGGCGATTGAGGTGGCGCAAGGGCCGAAAATTGCGAAAAAACCGTAAAAAATGTTGTTTTTTTGGCAGGTTTTTTGAAATTTTGAGCATTTTATACGGAAAGAAATGAGAAAATTAAAAAACCAATCCCGTATTCGTGTTCAGCAGGTCAAAATACCCCGATAAACACCCTTTTTTTGCGATCATTTTACTTTAAATCTTGAAATTTAGTTTTATTGTCTTGAAAAATCAGTGAAAAAAAGTGAATTTCGACATTTAAAGTGAAATGATCGCGAAAAGGGTGTTTTATCGGGGTATTTTGACCCGCTTAACACGAATCCGATGTTAGTTTTTTCATTTGACCATTTCTCTGCGTATAAAATGCTCAAGATTTGAAAAATCAGTCAAATAACAATATTTCTGAAGGGTTTTTGTGATTTTCGGGCTTTCTTCCAAAAAAAACAACGGCAAAACCAAAAATGAATCTACCAAAAAATAATTTTTCAGAAAATTTTCTAGGGTAGTGGTTGCTCGCTTATATGGTATTTTTTCGTAAAAACGCGAAAGAGCTCACCAAAGTTGATGAAAAAATTATAAATCCACTTCCATTAATTACATGTTTCCGTTGAAATAAGTTTTTTTTTTTAAATAATTGCAGTAAAATGGCCATAATTTCAAATGAGGGAGTAGTGGTAAAATTTTTTCATATCAAAGGACACCTTTTTTTGGGGGGAGGGGTGTATAAAAATCGGAGGTAGAGTAGATTTCATTTAACTTTGTGAACTACATACATGTTACAATGGCTTGTGAATTTGTGGTGTAGGTGTTGGAAAAATCATATATCCATTTTCGTTCAAAAATTCGTTTTCTTAAGCATAGATAATACTGCTGAAATGTACATTTTTATGAATTGCTATAGGGATGATTTGTACATTTTGATACATTATACCTATTTTTTTTTGCAAAAAATCAACTTTATTAATGATTGAAAATGCATAAAATCTATTTTATTATCCAAGAATTTTCAATTTCAACGGAGTGAAGGAAATTTTCTGTTCTTTGGCACAATGTTACATTTTGTAGAAGGGGTTTTGGTCGTTTCTTTGGATGAAAGACCAAAAATTACAAAAATCCTTCAGAAATATTGTTATTTTGGCTGATTTTTCAAATCTTGAACATTTTATACGCAGAGGTCAAAATACCCCGATAAACACCCTTTTCGCGATCATTTTACTTTAAATGTCGAAATTCACTTTTTTCACTGATTTTTCAAGACAATAAAACTAAATTTCGAGATTTAAAGTAAAATGATCGCAAAAAGGGCGTTTATCGGGGTATTTTGACCTTCTGAACACGAATGCGGGATTGGTTTTTTAATTTTCTCATTTCTTTCCGTATAAAATGCTCAAAATTTCAAAAAACCTGCCAAAAAAACAACATTTTTTACGGTTTTTCGCAATTTTTCGGCCCTTGCGCCACCTCATTGCCAAACTGAATACGTGACGTGAATCTACGTCAAAAAACACGTTTTTAGGATATTTTCAAAAATTAGTCGAACTTCGCTGTTAGGTCTTTTTTTACAGTTGAAAATTTTAAATAGCCAAAACCTCATGAAGGAGAGCACCAAAATTAATGAAAAAATTATCGCGAATAGACCTCTACGAGATGTAACTTTGTGCCAAAGAACAGAAAATTTCATTCACTTCCATCGGAATTAAAAATTATTGAAAATGATGCAATAAAATGGCCATAGCTCCGAAAGGGAGAGGGTTGAGGGGCCAAAATTTTTTCCAGAATTTTTTTTCATCAAGGTACACAATCTGGGGGCATTAGATCAAAAATCGGGCCTGGGGCCAAAATCACCCCTTATCCGGCTATACCCTTTCTTTACTTTTTCTGTTTAGTAAAAGGTGAAAAAAATTGAAGTAGTAATTTCGGAAAAATTCGCGACTTTTGATGAATTTTGGGTCAATTTTGCGATTTTTTCGCGACTTCAGCGACCTAAATCAAAATTCGTGACTTTTTCGAAACTTTCACGACTTTTGCGACTGGTAGACACCCTGAGTAAGTATGGCGAAAATTATACTACAATTAATCAAAAAAATGAGGATAGAGTGAAAAATTTTGAAAAAATTCCTAATCATTTTTTAAAAAAATTGAAAAAGTAGCACTGTAATCAAAGAACTGAAAAAAAATCAACGGCGTTAAAAATTTTAAGTTTTAGCTCCATCCATAAGCGCACGCAAGGGAGGGGGCTCAGGGGGCTCGAGCCCCCTTTAAGCTCGGGCAGGAGATTTTTTTATTACAAAAATGTGAATTTATTGCTCTTGAAACACGATTTTTCAAAAAAAATTCGCCCTCGCTTTTTCGCTGATCTTTCGGTCAAAAATAACTGATTTTTCAATCAATTTCCAGTTTATCAGAATAAATCAATAATTTTGACTGAAAAATCAGTGAAAAATAACAGAAATTCCGTAATTTTTTAATTTTACTTGGCTCGAATCCGTTTATGAATTATCAACCTACTGAAAATACCCTGACTATGCCAGGGTCACTGAAATAACAAGTTACTGAATTTTTCATTGAAATTTCACCCCCTTCATATTTTCGAATTCTGGGCCTCTCCCTTAAATAATTTCCAGGTGCGCTTATGGCTCCATCTCCCAAAAATACCACCTACTTTGGCTTCAATTTAGATATTCCTGTCTCTGGACCT
This sequence comes from Pseudococcus viburni, assembly GCA_033439095.1. NCBI lineage: Eukaryota > Metazoa > Arthropoda > Insecta > Hemiptera > Pseudococcidae > Pseudococcus > Pseudococcus viburni. The sequence goes on along the minus strand of JAVBJF010000296.1, from coordinate 210,905 downwards.
TTCAATTATAAATTGTCACGAGTCTCGAAGTAAACCGCTGCATTTTTCGAGTAGTGCCATCACATTTTTTTGAATATTAGCGATGTTTACAGAAAAATAGTTTTGGTTTAAAAACAAAACCAAGAGAAAAGATAACGGTGATAGAGAATATGAAATATTACCCAAAAATTAAGGGGATAAAAATCACTAATAATTATACTCGTATGAAAACTTTGGAAAAATTTTTATCGTGGAGGGGGGAGCGTAGATTATTAATAGGCTGAATGATATTAATTTTTGAACTTTTTCACAGATAAAAACTGAAACTCAAAATTTTGCATAATTTTGTCAAATTTGGAATTCATGATTTCCCAAAAGTAACCAAATTTAGAATTTGGGGATTATCCAAAATATTGCAAAATTTAAAACTTTCAAAAATTTTGCAAAATTTTTAAGAATTTGTGGAATTTTTCAATTTTTTACGAATTTTTGAACGAAAAATAATTGAGAATTTTCATTTTTCAATACCCTCTCCCCCTTTCCCCACAAAAGGTATGAAAAGAGTAAAAACATCATTGCAATCATAAATATTTCAAAACAATACTGTGAAAATGATTCACAATAGAGTAAAAATTGTTGAAATATGGTTTAAAATGTTTAGACCAAATATTCGAGGAAAAATATTCAAAATGTACCTACGTAGAAAAAATTGGAAATGAGTACCTAGCATTCAAATAAAGAAAAAATCACGATGAAAAAAATCATTCAAAATTCAAAATGTCATTAAAAACTATTGAAATATTATTTAGATTGTTTCGAATTAGCGTAAAAATTGTTCAAAACAATGAAAATCAGTTAAATTATCTACAGTACTTACAAATAAGTACAGTAAAAATCGCGGGAAAATAGAATTACTGTAATAATTACTTCAAAAATTGTAGCTAGAATTTTAAAAATTAATTTTACAATACATTTTTTCAATTTAAAAAAATTAATACGTGCATTAAACGTGGTTCCGTGGGGGGGGGGGGGGAATCTTCCCATTATCCTAATGTCCTAATTTTAAAAATGTCTTACAAAATGTTTAATAAAACAGTAAATTTTTGATTTTTCAAAAAAAACGCCATTTTAATTCATGTTTTCATTTTAGAATCATTTTTCAAAAATCACGCCATTTTGCAGTTTTCTATCACACAAACCTCGATTTTTGGACTTTCTGACGCCGTCACTCCTTCTTCGAAATAATCAAAAGAATCGTTAAATCAAAAATTATAATGCACCCTCTTCTCTCGCTCTAAAAACTAAATCTGGATGATGCATGAACTTTTTTTATACGAAGCTTGCAATTTTCTCCGCATGAACTTTTATCTCAAATTCAACCAGAATCACACCATCAAACCCAAAATACAAAATATTTTACCATTTTAAAGGCCACCAAATCTCGTATAAAATGCTTTTAACTTTTCAAGACACCTCGTTCCCATTCGCCATTATATAAAAGTGAATAGAACTGTTTCTATATATCGAACACGATTCAGACACAAACAGATATTAAGTACCTATCCAAGTCTAAGAGTTACATTAAAGTAACAGAAACGAGATTCGTATATCAAAGGCTGTCGCCAGTACCCAGCATCTTTGATGAAATCGTTAACAGGTGCTGTTTAAAAATGCGGTTAAACTCGGTAAAACCGCACACAGAGTCAAAGCTCGTGCATAAAGCACGCGTGTAAAATGTACTCGAAACAAATACATGTACGATACTGAGACGAATATACATGTATAACACTTGGAATTAAAAGAGTACTTGAAAAATGTTTTTAATGTTGTGCGCAAGAGTTTCCTTTGATATTGCGCTTAAATCAGCAAGCAGGCTTTTGTTAAAACCGAGAGGAAATGTAACAAAAGCTATAATTACATCGGTTCTTTTGAATATTATTTAAAAAGTGCTAGGATTATACGAATGTTTTTCGGTTTTGTGTTCTTCATATCGTCGTATCGCGCCAATAACCGCGATACAATGTATCAAAGTATAGAGATGTGTTTTTTTACAGTCTACGGAGCAACTGCACAGTGAAGTTGAAATATAAATCGAAATGATTTCTATTTCAACGAACGTCTGATACATTTTTTGAAAGTTTTTCAGTCGAGTTTTACAACTAGGATGAAGGTATTCGATTATAATTTGCATGTAATTCTCAAGAATAAAAGTTATTCAGGTGATATAAAAGTAAGTACACAAAATTATGTGAATTGGACAAATTTTTAACCATAGGTAATGAAGTAAGTAGATCAATATACTTCTACGGCAGCATAGTTTTTTCCCCATTTGAAAATGTTTAGGAAACATAATATAAATGAAAAAAATTATACAAAGTTCAAAAAGGCTGAAAAAATAGGGCTTTAATATAGGAAGAAAAAGAACAGCATCCCTCGTCTCCATCTAAAACTCATTTTTTCTCCCAAATCCAAATAAGACTTTTATGTTCATCTAGAAGGATCAAAAAAATCTTGGATTTTGACAAAAATTGGCGAGTTATAGAAATCCGAGTTCTCCAGTCCAAAGAAGGACGGAGCTAGGGATCTCAAAGTGAGGTCGTATTCGAAAAAAATTCGAATTTTCAGTCATCCTTTAAAAAATGTCCATAGAAGTTTGTACACCTTCCTGAATTCGAAATTAAATACAATTTTTAACTCTCAACAAGAGGGTTAGAAAGTTGCAGATCGCAAATTTGACGAATTTTTGATTTTTACATAATTCAAATCGTTTACTCCATTTCTTCAAATTTGAGCTAAAAATTTTTTTAGACACCTAGAATAAGTTTGATAAAATTTCTCAAAAAAAATACATACCAGTGCTGCCCTTAGTATATCCATTTACTTACATATTATAATTTTTACAAAATTCAAGCTGTTCATTCAGTGACTTACAAAGCAAGCCAAAACAATTTTTGGTCAATAAAATAAATTTTAATTATTTTTTTAAAATTTTTGTAGCAGCAATGCCAAAATACAGTTGGCAACACTGTTTTGAAATTTTTTTGAAAAATTTCGTCAAAAATTATTCCAAGTTACAAAAAAAATGTTTTAGCTCGCTTTTTAGGTGTTTGATTGATCGGTTTGAATTTGGTAAAAATCAAAAAATTGTCAAATTAGCGATCTGCAACTTTCTAACTCCCTAGCAGAGGGGGAAAAGTGGTACTTAATTTCAAGGTCAATGGTGTAAAAACTCAAATCGCTTTTTTTTCGGGGCTGATCGAGGTTTTCAACAAGCAACACTACTCAAAAGTGACAAAATATCAAGTTTTTTTTTCGAAAATGATCCCTCTTTGAGGTTCTTCAGCTCTGTCCCCTTTTAGGCTGAAGAGTTCAATCTTTTTTGGGGAGGGAGAGGGGAGGTCTTCCACTCAAAGTAAAGTAGTAGGACTAGGTATTTCATCAATTTTTGTCAAAATCTGGGCTACTTTTTTTTTTATTCACCGTAATTATTATACTAGAAAGTATTAAATATTTTGAGCCGATGTTTCCACTTCATAAAAAATACTCAAATTTCAAATTCGCTTCACCTATGAAGTAGAATTCCCACTAATATCACAATGAAATTCAATATTTTTTATTAAAACATACGCTTTGGACTAATAAAATAATAGCAATAAATAATTTCAAAAATTGGCAAAAAAAAAAACGACGATCGAAGGAAAAAATTCATAATCATGGAATAAAAATAAAAACCATATAATTTTGTCACGTACTATACATTTCTACAACATGCTGTATGGTTCGATGTAATTATGTCTCATGCAGATAACTTTATCAACAACCGATAACGAAAATCTACTCGAGTTCTGTTTGATAAATAATATTTAAAAATAAACGAGAATACTTTTCGTTAAAAATGAATTAAAAAAATTTTGAAAGCAACATCCACGAATAATCGACCTATTCAAAAATACTTCGATCGCCAGAATTGAATTTCCATATTCACGGCACGAGTATAGGCAATTTTATTAACATCCGCAAAAACTCGATAGAATGAATAGCCAAGTATAGGAAAGGGTTCTTCTAACGGAGGAATGTAATTACGTAGGTGTATTGGAATTGTAAATGCAGTCGGACATAAAATATTTAATCCATCTCAATTTGACATTATCTATTCCGAGAAGAAAAATTATTCCAAATGTTGGAAAATCAAAGTTCATATTACGCCGCACAAAGTATAATTTTCAGTTTGGAAAATGTGCTGTGGCGCGCTCTCTGGAAAACGGTGGCGACTAAAATATCATATTATTCGAAGGGTAGAAAGTTATTTGAGCTTTCTGAAAATAGAGTCGTGAAATAAGTTGTATAAAAAGAGAACATTTTCAATGTGCTACGTCACGCTATCTACATTTTCTTTCGATAACAATCTTTGATAAAGCTTCGAAAAAAATAGGGGTTCTTCACTTCTTCAATAATAGAGACCCAAAATTAGATTCACCGTTGAAGTGTCTAATGTGTATATGATTGCACCTTGAATTTTCCAGAACTTTCATCTATAGTTTTAAAAAATCCAAGGGATTCATAATTTTGAATGAATCAGTTTTTCAAAATGAAATTTGGACATATGTCCTGTCCTATCACATGCATGTAAAGCAAGAGACAAGACCACTTCAAAATTATGATTTAAAACCTCCAAATTTAGTATTTTAATTGAACGATTTTTTAAAATAAAATAAACTAAACGAAATTATTTTTTATCACGTACATAAATAGAGGTCTATTTATTCTGATTGTTTTTCCACTGAGATTAAAATTGAAATTACAGTAAAAAGTGAGTACATAACACGTTTTAAAAATTGTCATACTTTATAAATAAAAAATTACTAGGTGGACAAGAATAGACTTAAACCTCAGTGAATTTAACATATTTTTCAATGATTTCGGAGAGAGAATCGATAGATACAGTTTTCCAGTTATAGAATTTCATTTTTCAGCATCTTTTGATGAAAAGATGACAAATTATTAGCATCGACAAGGATCGATACCTACATCGAAAATTGAAAAAGGAATTAAAAGTAACTACATTCTGAAGAAAAAATTACAAAATACCTCAAAGCCTAACAAAGAAGACATTTCAATTCTTAATTGTTCATACTTGCGAAATTAAATTTCAAAACTTATTCAAATTATTTGGATGTCTTCAATTATTGATCATGCCGAAAGGGTACTTTTTGAAGCAAAAATCGTAAAATGAATTTTGTAGGTATTTGAACATATCGTCACCGAGATGCTAAAACCTTCTAAATGCCAAATTTATTATTTTACAGGAGAGTTAAAAAACGAAACAAAATTTATTTTGCATTGCGCTTATGGACCTTGCTGATTTTAAAATCCACTGCATTAAGGTTAAAATAAACTTTTTAACTTTTTTTTTAATCGATGCAGCTCAATTTCCTGAATCCGAAATACTTACTAAAAAAGCCAATTTAAAAAAAATGGCACTTAGAAGGTTTTAGCATTACGGCGACGATATGGATTTTAAAAAAAAAATATTTTCGTTTTTTTTAATAAGTAAGATTTAATTTTAAAGTAAAAATTCAGAAATTCAACAAAATTAAATTTCCGAATCGAAACGCCAAGACCTTTACAGGACTTTTTCAGAATTATCCACTCTCAACAAAAATTTACCCAATAAAAAATCAAAACAATTTTAATATCTTGCAGACCAGTTAAAATTTCTAAGGAAGACCTTTGCACCAGATCCATCATTTGAGAATTTGCTAGACATTTTAATATCCATACAATTTTTTAAATTTTGATAATGTAATGTGATTGAGGAGGGGGAGAGGAGGAGGAAGAGGACGAATAAATTTCTAAAATATTTCGCAAATTAAAAATTTTGATCGTCTCTCTGATGCCAAAAGGTCGTAGCTCCAAAACTTTACTTTTTACAAGAGAGTTAAGGGAGTGTATTACTTAAGATTTTTGAATTTCGTGGAGGAGTTGTTAATTTTAAGGGTGGGGGTAGGTTTGTGAGGGTGAAAAAATATATTTAAAAAAAAATCTCAGAGTAATTCGGCACAGATAAATATTAAAATCGAAAATTACCTCCATTTAAATTAACCTATCACCAATAAAAATTGGAAATTCCAGAAAATAAATGGTTTCAAATGGGGTTTTCGACAAAATGGCTTCCTAAAACGGTTAAGACTGTGGTGAAATTGAATTTTATTAAATACTGCCTTGCTTTTGGCCCACAATTCTACACAACTCTGAGCATTCATTTTTTAATTTTTAGTAACGACAGATAAAGTTTGAATTTTCACTCAATTCAGTACAGCAAAGTTGGAGATCGCCCCAAAATAAAGTTTTCATGTTTTCTGAATCTATGGACTTATGATTTGCACACCGTACGAGAAAATATGGTAAAATTTTGAAAAAATTATGAAAACGTGTTTTTCAGCCTTGAAAAGTTCAACTTTTTTTGGAAATCAGGGTGGAGAACAAACTTTCTTCAAAGAAATGCATTACTTTTACATTACTTTTTGCATTACCATATCAATATTTCTATTTAACTTACACCCCCCCCCCCCCAACAAAAATCTTCTTTCTCCTAACAAAAAAAAACTATATTTTTGAAACAGTTGGAATTTTATAAATTTCAACCAAAAAAATGAAAATTCAACAAAATGAAAAATCTAGATACTCATGTATGTATTCTCAATTGATCCAATTTATTTATATCAAAAATAAAAAAGAGAAAAGAGGCACAAGCAATATGAAATTAGGTATACTGTAGTAAATTGATTAAAATATAAATATAATGTAATATGATTTTGAGAAAAAATACATTACTTTTCAGCAAAAATGCATTACTTTACATTACTTACATTACCAAGAATTTCAATGCATTACTTTTACATTACTTACATTACCTACATTACCTGTTCTCCACCCTGGAAATTGAAATTTTTCTCATGTTTTTTTACATTTTGTAAAACGTTGCTAAAAAATTATGTATGCGTTATATTTTTATCCTGCATGAACTGTGGGCATTTTTATCCCAGTATATCAATTGTAAACCAATTTCCCAATTTTTTCAAATTTCTTTGGATCAATTTTTTTTTACTTATATTTTTCTACTACTTGAAAATAACTCCTCTCCTACGCGGTGCATTTAACTAAAAATTTATGAAACCTACCCCCTCTTAATACACGGTGTTCCATGAATTGTCTGCCAAACGTATTTTTCTGGATATAACCGGGTGCCACTAAAAAAAAACTTGAGATGAACATGTTGCCTATTTTGAAAACTAAAGCGTCAAATGCTGCTTCTCAAAAAATCACATCAAAATTTTTTTTCAAACATAGGACTGGATATATGTAGTACCTACTTTGAAAACTGAGCAAATGGTCTCTTTATGACTTTTTGCCTATCTTTAAAATTGAAGGGGCTATAAAAAAATTGTTCAAAAAAAATTCTCAAAAAATTAACTGATCAAGGGAATGGGTAGTACGTACGTTGAAAACTGGATAAATTTTGTTCTGTAGACTTTTAGCCTAACATCGAAAATGAAGGGGCTAAGGGTCACTAAAATTGAGAAAATGTGAAAATTTTTTGAAGCTCATTTTTTTAGTGAACCGCAGCCCCTTCATTTTCGATGTTAGGCAGAAAGTCTACAGAACAAAATTTCTTCAGTTTTCAACGTGCTATCCATTCCCTTGAACAGTTAATTTTTTGAGAATTTTTTCGAACAATTTTTTTGTAGCTCCTTCAATTTTAAAGATGGGCAAAAAGTCATAAAGAGAAAATTTGCTCAGTTTTCAAATTGCCATCTATTCCCATGGTTGAAAAAAATTTTAACGTATTTTTTTAGAAGCAGGATTTGCCCCTTCAATTTTCAAAATAGGCAACATGTTCATATCAAGGTTTTTTCTAGTGGTATCCAGATGGTTATATCCAAAAAAATATGTTTGGCAGACGATTCATGGAACACCCTGTATGTTTTTTTAATGTTTCGAATGAATTTTCAACAACTTTTTTTCAAAATACTGATTTCTAATTTTTTAAATGGAGTTACATACGACTTTTTATACTAAAACAGAGTATAGATATAATTATGGAGTTAGGGCAAATTAAGAAATAGTATTGTGAGAAAAAAACTAGTTGAAAATTCTTTCTAAACATTAAAAAAACCACATTAAAATCAACACCTATTCCACAAAATTCAAAAATCATAAAAAAATACAGTTTTTTTAATCTCTCCTGTAAAAAGTAAAGGTTTGTATTTACGATCTTTTAGCATTAGAGGGAAGATTTGATGGAGTTGAAACCAAAAAAGTTTGAAAATTTTCAGAATATATGGAGTTACTCCAACATTTTTTTTTAATTTCAAGGATTTGTTAGACTTTTGGTTTGAAATGATGTTATCACTAGATGGAGGACATCCCAATGTTGCTATTTCAGCAAAAAAACAAACATTTTTCAATTTTGGAGTTACGACCTTTTAGCATTGGTCTTTAATTACATGTGAGTATATAATTTTTTGGATTTAATGTAACAAATTTTTACAATTTTTTCAAAAAAAAGTTATCCATTATTTTTACAAAAATTCAAACGCAATTTTTTTTGTTAAAATTTTAATTTTAATTTGAAAGTAAGCTGCTCTCTTTTTTCTAATACCCCCTCCCTCGTTCAGTCTGATCCTGATATTGATAGATTTTTTTAGATGATCAAAAATAATAAAGGTAGGTAGGTATCTACATTTCTAATAAAATTTCTGAAAACTACAACGGCTTTCAATTTTTGACAATTTACTCATAACAGAGTCTCAAAATATGCTTTTAAGCGACGAAAAAGTCAGAAACTTTCAACGGTAGGGTACATCAAGCCAATTTAAGCGAACCAACGACGAGAAAAAATTCCCACCTCTTACTACAGCCACATACCACATACCTCGAACAATAGAACAAACGAAACACCGCAGCATTGCCCTCTATAGACAGGCGCCACTTCATCATTACCATATGCTAAAGTTAAGTGCTTCGTGTCACGCCGCCCGTCGATGGTACACTATTCCAGGCTTAGAACTGGAGCGCGGTTTGTTTTTCAAAAAAATATATATAATCTTTATTTGACCGATTGAGCGAAAGAAGCAGCTGTACGGAGTTGGAAAACAACTACGCTAAGTTTACGTAAACATTATTAAGGGTTGTTAATTGTTAAATGGTGTAAGAATGAAAAGTAATGCTAGGGAAATAGCGCACAATCATCGCGCTAGAGTACGCGTGTCCTAACTGAACATCGTATTCATTGTTCGCTGCGACCCGTCAGCGAATCGCGTTTTTGTAAGAACTGGTGGTCGAGCGTACGCCACTACCGCGCCGCTCGCTGCTCAGGAAATGGATCTGTCGTGTGCTGCCTTTAATTTCAAAACGGAAATCTTCACATTAGTCATGGATACCAGCGAATACAGCTCTCATATCGGTTGTATCTTCGACGTATACGGCGAATCAAACAATTATCGCCGGATTTGGAGATATAAAAATAGATAGGAGGGGGAGGGGAGACAAAAATGATGACAGAATTGAGTTCACGTATGGGATCTTTGAAGAATGGAGTTTCTATGTTAATATTATGAACAAATCCAAAATGAGCTTTGCAATCTTCCGAGGATTTCGTAATCACCAATACTTTAAACTGCACCTATTCTTAGATCACTAAATCTTAATCAAAAACTAAAAGAGAGTGTCATGTAATACGAGGATGTCAAAATTTATACCCAGAAAATCGCTTAATTTGTCGAGGGAAAAACAAGATCAACTACTAGAATGAAGAATGGTAGGCCACTGCCAGGACTGAGAAGCTGTTGAGTATTATTCCTCTTTCTCTCTCGCTCTCGCAAATAAAAAAATAAAATTGTTCATTTGAAATTTTCAAAATTGTTACATCACAATTATTTCAGCTTAATAAAATGAGAGAAAATAAGAAAAATAGTTTCAAGTTACACTGCAGATGTCTTAAGAGAATTTTCAAGCTTCGAAAAATATATTTTTGTTTAATATTGGGAAGGTTTGGGAGTTATATGGAGCCTAGAAACATCAAAAATATTATAAATCGTAGGCATGCCACACGTTTTTCATTTAATATTTTTATGAACTTTTTCCAAATTTGCAATACGTTGTAGCAGTGGGAGAAAATTTGATAAAAAAATTAATCTATTTATTTGAACTCATCCAGATTTACTACATTACCAAAACATTATGAATGATTGTACCAGTTTTTCGCATTTTATTCAAAATGGAGGAGAAGGGGAAATTCTGATGGAGATCGTCAAAAGAAGAGTGTTCTAAAAGCAAATCAATATTTAGAATTCAACGTGATCAAAAACATTTCAAATGATATATATAATGCCCATGAGTTACTTAGGTATTTTTGTGGAAGTATTAATGGAATGATAGAATGATATTGATTTTAAAAACATAAACTGATTTTCAGCCTAAAATTCTGGATTGCCTCTACCCTTCCTAAAAAATTCTAACAAAAATAATCAAGTTATGAATTCACAGTCAAATGTTTTTATTTTTAGTCTCTCAAAATGAATTGATATTTCAATGAAAATTTATGAAATAGCAATTTGCTTACCATTCTAGCAACAAGTCTTTAAGTTACCTGAACGTTTTTCCCCTTCAAAAATTCAAAAATACAGTAAACTATTACCGTGACGAATTTTTAATGGACCCCCTTCACCCCCTCCCAGTTTGAAAATTTACCCAAAATTATTATTATTTATTACATTTAAAAAGGATTACGTTAAAAAGCAAGTCTTACAAAAACACCCAATTTTCAACTTTTGAAATGTTCTTTAAAAAAATTTCAAACTTCTCAATTTTCTTCAAAATAAAACAAACACCTTTTTTCAATCGTTTCCAATTTCAAATATTAAAATTACTCATATTTTCTTCAACAGGAAAAGCTTCTGAATCGTTGATATTAAGGTGGATCGCGAAAAAGTGTTTCTTTGATTTCGCCAATTTTTTGATGTGATATAGTTTGAGTTGAAACTCTTCATGGGTTAAATGAAAAATCATGCATCAGATTCATGTTCAGCAAGTCAAACCATCCCCCTACATCATTTGAGAGATCACTGGGCTCAAATTCGGTTTTTTACTTGAAAAAAACATCGATGTACGACGTCTCAGAAAAAATTTGAGGGGTACAATGACCTCTAACCAAGAAACCAAACACACCACAAGATTCAGAATCTCAAATTACATTTTTTTAAAGCTATTAACTACGACTGTAGATGATAGAGGTTCGAAGATTTTTTCATTCTCACTGGAATAGAGATGAGATTTTCAGAAAGATGACGACAAAAAATACTTTTCTTTTGCTGCCCCCTCACTAACAATTTTTTTCAACATCATGATCAGAGCTCTCATAATAATTGAATGGTCGATTTTTTTTTTTTTAACAACTAAGTACCTACAATTAAAATTTAGGTACAAAAAATTAGCTCATATCCTGAAAGTAGATTTTATGAGAAAAGAGATACTTAACGGAAATTGTGGTCTTTCGGTAATTTTTAATGGATTTACCTATTCCTCAAATCAAAATTTTTCAAAAACTTCGGTCTCGCTGTGCTCGGCCATATTGAATTTTTCCTTCCATAATTTTAAAATAAACCAATTCCTACAGAAGTGATTTTTTTCGTATTTTTCCTCAGAATTGTTTCAACTAATTTTATTAAATTTTTTCTCTTTAAAACTCATTTTCGAAGTTTGGAAATCATCTTTTTTTAAAGCTTTGACCTCGCTGCGCTCGGCCCGATCGTATTTATCCTTTAATAATTTTAAACTAAAAGTTGGCCGATTTTTTATTCAAGTTTATTAGGTAATTTAAAACATTGTTTTATTGCACCTTGAATTTGGTCTTCTAAAATTTTCGTCATCGCTTCGCTCGGGCTAAATTCACTTCTCTCATATTTACATTAAAACTATTATTTTTTTAATCAAGTATATTTTTATTGAAATTTTCCCTCCTCGCTTCGCTCGGAACTTGAACTAATAAACAATATTCATAGGTTTTTTCAACTATGTACAATGAAATTACAGAGAGAAAAATTTTCAGGCATCAGCAGGATTGATATTTTTTAATTTTTAGTCGGTAATTTTGAATTTTTTAGTCGGCATTTTTGAACCTTATCCCCCCCCCCCAAAAAAAAATTGTGTTCGAACCGCCTCTGCATAGAAAGATCAAATTCATCAATAAGTAAATGCAATAATTGGGCCACGCGGAGCGAGGACAAAATTCTTTTGAAAGATTCACAATTTAATATGAAAAATTTTACTTTTTCAGTTATTGAATCATCAGAGTTGAATATCATAACACCCAGAATAATCATCACAATAAATGAAACAACCCCTCGACATTTTCTCAGAGGTTGGGAAACACAACAGATTTTTCGATCATTTAAATGAGAAGAATTCGTAAAATTTTTGTTATTTGAAAAAAATTAAAGATCAAGTTCAGAACTGAGTTGAATTTTCATAAAATAGACCAACTTATCCTGTTAGCTAGTCAAACAATCAATGACGAAGCTTTTAGTTAGAATGAAATACATCGACCTTTATAAATCCTCAAAATTAAAAAAAAGACATTATTTCATAAAAATAAGAAAAATAAATGAGTCCTAAAGAAAAGAGTAGGAATCCAAAAAAAATTCCCAAAAGAAATTTCATGTTTTTTTCAACATCTGAGTTGTCATTAAAAGGGTTAAAAATTCCCACTTATTCGCCCTTATTTAAATGCACTATCAGCTAAACTCCAATATTATCCATAGGTTTTAAACAGGGTATCTCATAGATTTTTTTTTTTGAAAAATCACTACCTTTTCACCAAATTTTCAGAAACTCTCAAAACGCCCCCCCCCCTCCCCACGAGATCAAATCTACTGCAGAAAAAGTTTAATTGCCATTTTTTTATCAAAAATAAACAATATTTTTAATTTTTTCAAAAATAATTCTCGTGTTCGAGGTTTTTTATTTTTTCACTACTTTATCTTGAAATTCTGACTGGATTCACTGCTTTTTCACCACTTTCACACCCCATTTTTAAAATCACTACTTTCACTACCGATTATATACATTGTTAAAAATAACTCGGGAATGCTGTGAGAAAAATCGAAAATGACCTGAAACATGAAAATGACTGTTGAAATTTGCATACAAACCCCCCTCCCCCCTCATGCGATAAGAAGCATTACAATCGAATTTTTTCTCTGTGAATTAAAAAATGACTTGAAAATTTCAAATCTTTTTTCTACACGTAAGGTAAGTAAAAATAACTTGAGAATGCCGAAAAATTCGTAAATTACCTGAAAATAATATTCTATTGATCTACTATCTTTGTCTCAATTTCCAAAAAAAAATCATTCAACCAGGACAATTGTCCATGTTGTCTTTTTCTTCAATTTCCTATTTTCCCCTGCTTCAATTTTCATTCCCTCAACCCTCTTCCCCTCCTTTCCATATATTTATATTTGATTAAGAATTTTCGGTACCTTCATCACCGTCATGCTCAATTTAATTCCACGATATTAACACCCAAACACGAATATCTCGACACCATACTTAATACATCATTATAACTACCCAACTGCCTATACCAAAGCTTGCGGTAAATTTGAGCAGCTAAAAAGAAGCCATTTTCCATCATCGCGCCGATTGCGAGAACATTAGGTGAAACGAAATGGGCGCATCAATTTTCGTGGAAATTTTCAACCGCACACTCGAGTCGATTTTCTTTGAAATATTCCATTTCTGACATTTTAAAAACGAAGATAAGCGAAGTTGATATACTTAAAGAGGGCTACAAGTTAGACGGCACGCCCCGACTGTTTACTCGCCGCATTTCGTTATTTCTATCTTTTTTGGCTTTATGGCTTTAATGATGGTTCTCACCCGGTCACAACGCTATGATTAATGATACAAACACTCACGCGATTACAACAATAATAATAATAACTACGTGTATTCTTTATCGCTGCGAGAGACGCGTGCATTCGAGCACCACGCGCGTACGTTGCTTTTCAGCCAATTTTTATCATCTTTTTATATTATTCTATTATCATCTATTGAAACGAATCTTACGTGCAGCGGCAATTACAACGACGAGCGAGTATGCGATTTATATACAGAATTATTTTTTTTGCAGTGTGCGATTGTGTACGCCATCCCCCCAAAATTGTGATCATTTTTACCTGTTTTGTTGCTGACTCTGAAACTTTCCGCAATCGAGCAGGAAAAATGTTGATAAGAATTTTTGCCCATTGAAGTGAAACCTGCAATAAAACCATCGGGTTTTTTTAATTGTACATTGACTAACAAAAATAAAAAGATGAAATCTTAAAAAACAAGTTTCCCTCGAAAAAAAAGCATCGAACGCGAAGCAATAATACCTACACTCGACGGAGAAAAAAGCGACCGCATCGTCGCTGAATATATGCGGAAAATAGTGTTCTCCTAACTTATTAACGATGCTGATAATTAAGCTCGATAAAAAAGCTCATTGTGACAATTAAAAAGAAAAATCGCGAGAAGAAAAGAAAAGTAAAATAGGGGGAAACTTAAAATTGCGACCGGGCCTTTTTTCCATCTCCGGCATTTCCCTTGTAAACTCGTTTCCTTCCGGGGACCTTTTGCTAGTTCGTTATTACTTAGCACTTCTTCGCTCAAAGATTCCTACCTACATCCGACTCGCTCGCTTCTAAATTCATTTTTTATTCGGCTTTTGGGAAGGAACATTTTAAACTGCGATTAATGCCTCCTCATTTGCATATAAATTTCGTTTACGTCTTTTGTTAAAAGAAAAGATTCGCTAGAGTGTGACTTATTGCTACACAGTTACATCCTTCTTTTCTGCTCGTAACGTGGTTTATGCTGTTCTTGATATTGTTATATCGAAATTAAGAAGAATTACCCCTCGAGTTAGTTAAGAAACCGTGTACACGTAAACAAAACCAGCCTACGAAATTTTTTGCCAGAGTTGGCTAGGTCTAATTATGAAGGTGACATTGAAAAAAAATTCAACCAGCGTGAATTTTCGTTTCGAGATTATTTAAATTTGTAAATTATTGAAGAATAAAACATCCCTCGTGGGATTTTCAACCCAGTTTATCATATTTTTTTTACAGGAACGCGCCTCCTTCTTCGTTCCATTGTGATGTTGGATGGTCAGTCTATAAATTTAGGTGATTAATACGTAAAAATAGTGCACGAAAACCGAGCAACTTGGAATTTTTTCATTTTTTTGTCGAAATGTGCCTGCTTTTTCAGAACAGTTACACAATAAAAATTTGGAATGAAAAATTATTCCCTGTAGCTTTTTTTAGTCACATTTTCCATTTAAAATTCATCCTTCTGATTCCTCATAAGTTTCCTCCCTTCAATGACGTTAAAATACCGAACTCGATATTTTTAAACACTTCCATTAATTTATGGCTTCTTTCTTGTCACTTTCAATAAAATCTTCAAAAAATTTCAAAATGGATACCAGGAATAAAAATGTCGAACTTGGATTTGTTCAGTTGAAGATAGCACCAAATCATTTCGAGAAAAATGAGAAAAAGCTGTCCTATGGAGGGGAAGCGAGATATTTAAAATCTGTTTTAGGGAATGGAAAGGGTCAACCTTCATTCACCTGGTGACATCATTTTTTTTTTTTTGAAAAACAGAAAATCAGTGTTGCTGCAGCACGCTAAAAAAAATGCTGCAGTTAGGTCACTTTGCAGGTATGAAAAGGTCATTTACTGATAAAACCAGATAAAATGTGTTTAAGCAAAAATGAAAATTAATTGTGATCTGATGAACAAAAAAAACTGAAATTTGGTATATATCCTATTTTTGACATCGAAAATCGATTGGAAGCAGTTTCAAGACGTTTTGGAGTCTCCAGAAAATTTTAGAATTTTTAAGCACTATAGAAAGGTCTGTAAAAACTGTACATATGAACTTTAGCACCTAAAAACAGATGACTAATGTGGTGCCTCACATATACTAATAGATGGCCCCACAATATCAAAAATCACAATTTTGCACTTAGGCCACTTTGCAGGTCATAATATCTTCAATTATAAAGACACCATGACTTTGAAATCGTGCCAAAGGTGAACTATTAAGGGAGTTCAAACTTTGGTTCAAAATTGAAAAATGCCTCTAAGCAGTGGCGTCGGAAAATGGGGTACAAGGGGTGTATTACATCCCCCCAAATTGCATCAGATAGGGATTTTTGAAGCATTAAAACATGAAAAAAGACATTTTTGAGCATCAAACATTCAATTTTTTCAAAGCTTCGCTCGGGCATGAACAAAATTACAATTAGGCCTTATACGAATTATTTGAGTCAACAGTACGAAAAAAGGTTCCTTTTTGCCCCCTCCCCCGAAAACCCTTCTGTTATCCCAAGTTTTTGTACTCACTTTGCACCCTCCCAAAAAAAGCTTCCGACTCCAATGACTCTAAGGTTAATATTTGAAGCTTCTGAATCTATTTCCAGGAACTCAAGGAAATGTGAATCTACTCAAAATTTTGTACTGGATACCAAAGTGTATGTTTTTTGATCTCCAGAATCCAATTCTGATAAAATTTTAAGCACCGAATTGTCCCAATAGGGCCTCTTCAGGTCTTTTTTGTAAAAAAAAGTACCAAAAACGAGCTTGAGTGATGAGTAAAAAAAACATGGATTGTTATCTGACTCAATACTGTCGAATTTTTTTTTAAAAAATAGCAGTTTTTTCAGTAAGGATGGCAAAACTGAGAAAATACAGGGTGATTAATTGAACTCCAGACACCAAAGTGAAATAAGCAAATTAATTATGAGGGTAAAAGGGGAATTTTTTTGCTTTGGTGTCTGGGGTTCAATTAACCACCCTGTACATTTCAACAAAATCAATATTTATTCACGAAATTATAAACTTCCTTTCTTTTTTTTCATAAATAAAAAAAGGCTGCCAAGATTTTTGGAGATTTTGTCAAGTTATAGGTTGATATGATTCCAAAAATGAATGCAAAAAGTACCAAAAAAAAACCATGAAATTTGATTTTTCATCATTTGGAGTCTCCCCCCCCCGTCGAGGGCGCATGATTATTGATGAAGGAAGTACCTGCGGAAAAATATGTCCCGAATAAATTTAAAATAAGACCATAATATGCATTTTTAAAATTCAAACTACCTATGTACGAAATATACACTATCAAGCTAAGAAAATGCAAAATCAGTAAAATTAATTAATTTTTTTAAAATAAACTGGCAACATACTGAAAATGCAAAAAAAAATTGCCAAAAATTTCCGATTTTTTTACTTATGAAAAAAATGAAATTCATGATTTTATATACTTATCAATATTGATTTTTTAAAAGTATTTTCTCAATTTTGCCAATCTTGCTAGAAAAAATTGCTAAGAAATAAAAATTTAACCAAGTATAGCCAAAAATTTTCAATAAATTCAAAAAAATTAGTATAAAGCCGAAGAATGGCAAATATGCTGTTAGAATGATTAAAATATGCATAAAAATGGCAAATCAACTTGAAGACTGGCATTTCAAAACGCAGTAATAAGTCCAAAAACTTTATATGAGAAAAGGGACTTAGATGTAACTTTTTTTTCAGTATATTCAAGTCCCTTTTCTCATATACAGTTTTTAGACTTATTACTGCGTTTTGAAATGCCAGTCTTCAATTGGACTTATTCAACAGGAAATTTCAAGCATCTCAAAGATTAAAATTTAATTTCGAAGGAATTAAATTAATTTAAGTATCTACACCAACTGAAAACTGCGGAATTCGTCCCAGTTTTTGCATCAAGTCAGCAAATCTGTTAAAAGAGCATTTAAAAAAATATGGGATAAAATCACCCGAACTTTCGATTTTTTTTGTCTCCTTTTTTTCAAAAACAGTTCAATGTACTTATCTCAGCATTGGAAAAATTCTAACTTGACGTTTAAAAAAAATCAATAATTTTCTGATTCTAATTCATTCAAAAAAAGAGGAAAATGTAGAAGAAAAAAACGAATCTAAAAAAACGCTTGGAATCTTTAAAAAATCAATAAATTAGAAAAACTTGGATTTAAAAAAAATTGTAAATCTATGAAAAATTGTCTTCAAAATTCACAAGGTGAAGGAAAGGTGAAAGACCTACGACTTGAAATATAAAAATATATGAGGCTGAGTATCTGTTCATTCCAATTCAAGAAGATTTTTTTTTTCGAAATTTCTATTCTTTAGATGAATGAGTACGACGTTTTTCATTTTTCCCCCAATGAAATATTTTATAATTTTGATAAGGAAATTCTTAGTGAATAAATTCCTAGTAGGTAGGAGAGGAAAGTAAATAGCTAGAAAGACGATTCTCATAATCCATTGAATACTTTTGAAAACATTAATGACATAAATAGATTTTTTGCGAGATTGAAAAAATATCATATTTGGGAATAAAATGGGCGTTTTAAAAATGGAAAATGTATTTTATGTACATTCCAATATGAAAGAGTGGGAGGAGGAGTCAAGATTATAAAATTTTGGAAACAAATACAATCATTTTTAAAAAATCCTTTGTTTTTGGGATTTTTCTATCCCTCTCTCCCTCCGTTAGATGCTTTTTATTATTCAACACAGGTAGGTACCTAAAAAGAAATATTCATCATAAAAAACCTCTCACGTTTTAAAATTATAATTTTGCAGGGAAGTACAGATATTTTTAAAATGGCATAAAAATAATGTCAATAAGTACCTAGTACTTACTTCGCATTCTTTTTTCAAAGTTCAAATATTGGTCAAGAATTTGAAAACAAAAACTTTCATCGCTTTTTTTTTAATTTACGAATCAACTATGATCTCTTATTTTTCAGTCAATTAAACACTTGTCGAATGGTAGATTTTTAGAGCAAACATAAAATATTTTTAAAATATCGAATTTCGGTATTTTTAAATTAGGTCAACAGCAGAAAAAATTTACATTCGTAAAATATTTTGCAAAACTTTAATATTTTTTCAAAACCTCTATAAAATTATAATTTTTCGCCATCCGTCGCGTCGGTTGAGATCCCTGCCCCTCTTCAGCTCGACTTACGGCAAAAAATAAGCCAAGATTTACTCGAAAACTTTCGTGGTTGGTTCATTTATCAAACAATCGATCACAGATGTCGCGATGTGTCGAAATCGGTGATTTTTTTCTCCATCCGACATTGGAAGAAATTACTATCGAAATGATGATAAAACTGCGAGTAAATTTTCGTCGCCGTCTATTTATTATATTTCTGGGCAAAAGTTAACGTTAAAAGTTTGTTCAATAAATCTGTATAATTTTTATATTTTCCACGTTAAATTCGGGCTAGTTAAAATAAAATGAATTACACACGCGGCAGCGGCACGGGTAACGGCAGCATCAGTAGGATAAAGTGTTACTTGAAAAGTATAAGTTTTTCGGGCGAAGAAAGTGAATTATTTGTTAAGTTTTGCCCCCGGTTATATAGGAACCACAAAAAGGGTTCGGTTGCCATGGCAACAGGGGTGTAAAAAAGCGTGAGCAAAGTACATTCATCTTGCCATGGTATTCGGTTAGCAATCCCCGTCGGGATTCGCTCCAGGAAAGCGCTGCTTAGCGACTTTAAGAAAAGGGATCAGCGGCAGAAAGATGAAAATGGAATCTATTTCTCTTCTTTCGCTTTTCCACCCCTTTTGCAACTTATTTTATACAGTGAAAACTCGACGAAGCGCACAAGACAATAAAATAAATTTTCCCGAAATTTACGCCTCACTGTTTTCAAAGTATTAAATCGCGCTCTCGGCACAAGTTGCTATTAAGTTAACGGCCGTGTACTATTTTCAAACGATGGAGATTCAAATGAGAAGCGATGTTAATTTCGCGCGCTGCTTTTACAAAATATCCAGGGCGAAAAAATAATATTTTGGGTACATACCGTGAGATCTTTTTTCGTGCAAAACATCGTCGCGTAATTCTTCTTGTAAAATATCCAATTGCGTGTGATGGTGGTTTGACGTTCTCGATGGCGTACAAAATGGCGATGCGCTGAAATCTCCGAAAGCTGTGGCCGATGTTAAGTAGTTGTTACGATCTTGAAGGGCTGCCTTTGCTTTTTCTACCGATTGTTTCAGTTGCTGGAAGGTCGAGTTGCACGCGAACCTGTAGGCGCAACCGGTTGTCCAGTCTGTGGGTGCTGACGATGGGCTCAGGCATTCTTCCGTTTTGATCGTTGGCCCGGAACCGACTCGTTTTAAATCTAAAGCGCTGCCATACGAACAGGAGCTCTCATACATACCTAAAAAAAGTTCCAAAAATATACGGGAATTTTAGAAGGAAAAAATACAAAATTTATTGATATGCTCGGATAAAGCATGCAACAGACACCACATATCCTAAAAATTCAGAAATTCTTGACTTCTTTCAAATTTTCCCCTAATTTTCATCATGAATCTTTATAAGAGGTTACATTTATTATTTACAGAGAACTCTTCCTTTTCAATCTCAAGATATGCTGCAATTTCTTCAAAAATGATTTTCCTCGATTTTTTAAAAATATTTTTGATTATTTTTTTTTCAAATTTGTCACATTCTAATAGGGCTACTTGATTATTAACATAAGGTGGATTGGATGGGAATTTCTGTTCAGTTCATGTTCAAAATTTGATGGCAGGTAAAATGTAGTGTAGGTATCGGTAGGTAAATAAAATTTTCCTTGCTTCAAAGCATTTGAAAACTTCTGAGAAAAAAAGAGACATAAACACAATTGTTAGAGAATTTTCCGTTCCAAAACATTAAAAATTTTTAAATAATAGGCACAAATTTGGTGGGGAAAAATCATACGAAAATTTTGATAAGGTAATGTTTTATGTTCCTTGAGCTGAATTTCAATTCTTTTTCTTCGAAGTAAGCAGAGGAATTTATCAAGCCCAAGCAAACCAAAAAATTATTTTATTAAATTGAACTCTAGCAAACCAAGAGGGATTTTTTCCAATGTGAGAATTCTTACTCCCCCCCCCCTTCAAGTCCTCAAGTTTCTACACGAATTTCTTACTTTTTTGTTGGTATCTTTCGTCCCCACTACTATTTTTTTCGACTTTTTACGAATTTTTATGCATAAATCTCAACTTTTAATCCAAAAAAAGTTGGAAAAATTCAAAGAAAGCACCATCCAACATATTGATATTTTGCCAAACATCTCAAATTTATTTCATTCGAGTACATAATTTTCAAGCAAGAAGCAATTTTAAAAATTTGACTATTCTAAGACGAAATGACTGCTAAGGGGATGAAGCTTCTTTTACCCTCGTTGAGGAGATGTTCTGTAATAAAAACATCACAAAAAACTTTAATTTTTAGCATTTCAAATATCTATGTACTTTTTTCAAACATTTTCGCGTAGATCGGAGCATTTATTGAAAAATCAATATCTAATGTATGATATTTTAGTGTAATTATCCAGTTATTTTTAAACTAGAATTTTCTTGTCCCTTCTCCTCTCCCTCTATAACGTATTCATGAGGAAATTCTGTGATTCTTAAATTTTTTGACTCTAATATCTATACATAAAATTACTCAATTTGTTCATTGAATATTTCCTGCTACTTTATTTTTTCTCACATTTAGTTCCCTTTTATGGTGATTTCTGACTGTGTATAAAATGACGGATTTTCAAGACGAAATTTAGAACTAGGTTAATTTTTATATTTCGTAAATACAAAATCTAGCAGAAAGTTGACCAGTCGAGTATACAAAACTGCTGCTGGAAAATAGATTTTCATAATTTTTCTGATTACAACTCTCGATTAAATTATTGACAAAAAATGGAGGATTTTCAAACTTTTTGCCATTTTTTTGCTAAAAGTTCGCTTTTAATGGGGTGGCAATTTTACTGCCAATTATTTTTACCATTACAAACCAATAGTTTGGAAATTTGTGATAAGAAATATAATTTGATAATAAAAATGAGCGTTGATTTTATAGATAACCATCTACACAATTGTTTTTGTTTTTTGAAGTGGTAAAATATTCGTAAAAAATGTCTTACTAAAAACTTTGTAATAGGTACGTAGAATTACTGATAATAGTTGCAAAGGGAATAAAACACAAAATATACCTACGAAAATTGTTTGTTTTTTTTCAATTTAAAATGAAAAACAGAGCAATTTAGAAAAAAACTTGTTCGATGTTTTAGAAAATTTCGCTTCAAATGAAAGTTTTCCGGGTGTGTCCACGTTTAGTCAAGTACTGAAATAGAAAATTATGAAAAAGCATTGGAAATCAGTAATTGCATTCTTTAAAATAATAAGATTCCATCCTGAATCATTCAAAAATTTCTATATCACATTGTCTAAAGTAATCATAAAACAAGAATTTTTTCAACTATTTACCAACAAATTGCCAATGGCAATTTGAAATCGAGCATTTTCGTTGATGGAAATTCTTCCAACTTTTTGAGATTTTTCTGCCAAAAGTTCGCTTTTCACAGTTGGCAGTTTTATTGCCACTGAGTGCTAATCGGGTTATTTAATTCATATTTCTCAAATTTAATGTTTAAATTCTGCTCGTTCCCAACTTGAAAACTTACTCAAAAAATGTGACAAAATCGAAAAAAAATCCACAAATCACAAAAAAAGAAAAAAACAAAGGAAATTAATTTCAACTTTTAAGAAATAAAGACGTAATACCAGACTGAACGGAGGTAGGTAAGCAATTTCCTCCTTCCCTCTCCAATAATAAGCAAATTGAATTTTTAGTTTGTAAAATAATTAGGCAGATACCTGGATAAATTTTACAAAACTGATGACCAACTTTTGGAAAAATTGGTTCGAAAAGAATAGGATTTTTAGTCAAGAAAATGAAAAAAAAATCAATATGAGAAAGAAAGTTCTGTTCTTTAGCCCCTTTAATAATCCCAACTTTGATTTCTTCCTGCGAAGATGCAACATCATTGTTGCACAGAAACAGCACAATAACTCGAAAATTGAGCAATTTCGATAACTAATCTTTTGTAAAAATGGTAAAAAATGTAATAATATGTAAAAAAAGTTTAAGAAATCGAAGTAGGTAGGTAATAGGTATACACGAAATTAAATAGAACACAAAATTATTCCATACATATTATGTAGTTCTTTCTTTACAACCGGTAATTTTTAAATAGATAGATATTATTCGTTTTTTGTTTTTTTTTTTTTTTAAATAAAAATTAGATACCTAGGTAAGTACTTAAGCTTTCCAGTTATTTACTGATACCTGGTAAATAAAAATAAAAAAATCAACGACTGAAAATCATCATAATTTTGAGCGATTGAGCAAATAAAAAATTATACGAAGCATACGTTTCCAAACTGCCCCAAGTCCATTTTCACGATTTTCAAGCTTGAAACGTCCTCTGATAGAATTTCTGCTCAAATACAATAACGCCTCGTTTTTTATGAAAATTGAATATTTCTATTCCAAACAAGGCAATAAAAACCACATTTCTATTTCTCCGTTTCCACAGAGCACCAAAATCCAACGAAAAATTGATGACAAAATTTTTGGATTTAAAGCTGTTTGGAAACGCATGCTTCATATAATTGATCAAATTTACTCTATCATTCCGAATCAGTGAAAAGTCGCTGATAAACAGTCAGAATTGCAGCACAGGAAAAATCAGTGAAATTCACTGAAGAATTTTACAGATTATTCAGTGAATTTCATAAAATCACTGGGTTTTCAGTGAATTTTCACTGATTTCCAGTAATTTTCTTTCACTGACTTGCTTTTAGTGAACAATTTTCACTGATTTATTACTGTGCTGCAATCCTGACTGCTTTTCAGTGTTTTTTGATAAATTTCACTGATTCAAAAATTAGAGAGTAACCTTAAACTAGTATATCAAGGTTCATCTTTTATTAAATTTAGAAAAAGTTTAGGAATGAAGGTCAATTTTCAACGAATCTTCAAAATACTGACACGAAACATCCACCTCATCACCCCCTTCTCCCCCTCCTTCCGTTCTTTATCAGTCATAATGACAACTTTGAATTGGAAGGTACCCCTAAGGTTGCAAATATTGGTTTACAGTGGCGTAGCCAGAAATTTCTCAAGGAGGGGGTCCGAAATTTCATGATTTTTGAAAAATTGTAAGTTCACCTCCCCCCCCCCATCAAATTTTCTTTTTACTATAAAAACACAAAATTCAAACTTTATTAAATTTTCATGCGATTTGCAAAGCACGTTTAAGGAAAAAAACTGATGAAAATGTAATCTTTGAACAAACAACTTACATAGGTACCAATTATTTTGGCCTTAAAAGCCAATACAAATACCTATTAAATCCAAGAATTGGCATCAGAAGCTTTTTTGGGAAGGGTGCAAAGTGGGTATGGAGACTTGGAATATCAAAAAGGAACTATTTTTTGCATAGCTGATTCAAACGGTTTATAGAATTAGCAATTTCTTTCATGCCCGAGCGAAAGCGAGGGCGAAGTTTTGAGAAAATTGATTTTTAATGCTTCAAAAAGGCATTTTTTACGTAAATTCCTGACTGTATACATAGGTAATTATCAAATGTGATTTCTTTCATGCCCGAGCGAAGCGAGGGCGAAGCTTTGAGAAAATTAGATTTTTCATACTCCAAAAAGGCACTTTTTCACGTAATTTTCTGACGCCAAGGGGGGGGGGGGGGTCCAGACCCCAGAACACCCCCCCCCCCCCCCCCCCCCCCCCCCCCCCCCCCCCCCTTGGCTACGCCACTGTTGGTTTATGATTTGATCTTCTCATGAATTGAAATAAGTATGTAAAATGTTTAAAGTAGATTTAGATTACATTGAAGTTGGAACATCTGAATTATGAGAAAAATGGAAATAATAGTACGAATATCCTACAATGTTACATCTGATTTGATCCATTACATGGATGGAGTCCACTGGATCTGAAAAATTAAAATTTTCGATATTTTCTGGATTTTTCTCATTTTTATGCAATTTTTATTGAATTAGAATTTGCTCAAAAAAGAACTCCCTATTTATCCTTCCATTAAAAAATCAAGAAAAGAAGGAAATGTTGGAAATTCTGGATTTTTGCAGTAAAATCACTAAAATTCTGTCTATTTTCTGGTTTTCTTGCTATCAAAGTGAAATTCTAACTATTTTCTGGAGTTTTCTTGCCATTTTCAAGCAATTTTTTTTGCTTCGAATTTGCACAAAAAAGAATCCCCTGTTTATCCTTTCATTAAAAAATTCAATAAAAGAGGAAACTGTTGCAGAAAATTCTGAATTTTTGTAGTAAAATCATTAAAAATCTTGCTATTTTCTGATGCTAGGATAAGATAGGTACCGTTAGCCTAACTTTTACAAATCGACAATTCTACATTGGTATATAATTCATCAGTAGATCTAGGTATGCCTACGTAACCCCACAGAAAATTTTTCTCCCCCACTAAACATTTTCCCAAATACCTCGAGAATATTATACAGTATAGATAAACTCTAGCGAGATCGAAAACGCCGCTAGAACGAGCGAATTAATTACAAACATTGTGCCACGTTTGCATATATAAAAGGGTTCCTTATCTTTCTACAAAACGGGGTTTTCAGCGTAGTTTAAAATACGAGGGTATTTTGATTTATTGGAATACTAAAATGAATTTTCGCAACCAGACTAAAATGCTCGTATCCTACGAATGGTAAAATATATTCGTAGATAAACATATGAACTTGCTAAACGAAAATTCCACACATTTGCGTTCAGAAAATTCTCCCTTTATCCAAATGGCGCCAAAAATATTAATTTTTTGGTAAAAATTTTGCGGACTAAGGAATTTTTCGTGCTGTCTTAACGCACATCTATATATCTACCATAGATAAATCAACCACATCTTGCGCAATACTGCGGTTAAATAACAAATCATATACTCGTTCTACGACCAAGTATGAAAAACCGATCTACTTAATTTCCTCGAGAAAAAGATTCACTAAATAAACATCTGGATCGAGTTCAAATAACCATATTTTTGATCTTCTCCGCGTATACGCAGCGTACGAATAAAAACGCTGGGCCGCTTTCGCAGCGACCATAAATTCACAAAGATTCCCCTCGTATGATATATATTATACGTATACCAGCGGTATTATACGTATATATTTTTTTAGGATATTTTATATTTTAACGACTTGCGTGAAATTCACCGAATAGGGATTTTTTGTGCAAAAGAAAAAAAAAAGCCCGAACCTTCTTCGGCCGGAAAAATGTCCACCACATGAAGTTAATATACCGTATATGAACGGTTTAATGCTTTTAGCTAACGCCAAAGGCCATTTTTCCATCCAACCGAAAAACAACGAAGACCTTTTATCATTTTTTTTTCAACTTATAATTTTATATGTCTTTATTTTTTATAACGTGTTTCCTTATTTAATTCTTTTTCCATCGATGGATTCGTTTTTTTCCAAGGGAACGGGGGAGTCGATTTTTTTCATACCTTATCTATAGGCATTTTATGCACGATATTTTTCAATGTATCGAATGAATTGATCGAATATATTTATATTTTTTGAAATTAATATTAATCAGTTTTATTTAATTTTGTTGCAGTCAACGTGTTACTTTCAAAAATGAAGAAAAATACCAAATGATTTATTATAGGCAAGCGTTCGGTAAATGGAAAATTTACAACATGACAAACCGATGAAAAATTTTATCATCATTAGCCGTTGATGAATATTAAATAGAAATTTTCGCCGACCCGGAACTAAATATCTATTCATCATCACGCTTAAACGTCTCCCCTAATGACATATTTTTTCCAACTTTCTTCTAAAACGTAATTATCACCGTGTATGGTTATTTTTTTTGTTGGCATCGAAAAAAAATATGTATGGAAAATGGAGATGAATTATTTTTATGAAAAGAATCGTATGTGTATCAGTAGGTACTTGCATGAGCTGGGTGTATAGGTAATTTGTAAGCAGAAATCAATTTTAAAACAGTCATTTCTGATCAAATAGCTTTACAGTAAGGTTGAAATTGTAGCAAATTTGAACTAGAAAGTTTAATCAGTTAATTTTTCAAACTCAACAATGTAACTTTTCCAAATTTTCAGGTTTTCCAGACCTACTGAAAAAGAAGTGCTCTTCCATAGTTTAACTGAAATTAAATCCGTGACGAAATGGGAAGAGAAGGTGACGTTTCTTCATTAAACTTCAAAATACCTATAATGTTCAGGTTTTTTTGGGAGAAAGGGTATATTCAAAGTCCACACAATTTGCCTGAAAATTGAACTTTTTATTTAGAACCAAAATAGATCAAGGGCGAAAACTTCCAAAAAAAAAGCCGTTCAGATCAGGGATGTACCCAAGGGGGGCTCAGGGGGCTCGAACCTCCTCCTTGAGCTCGGCAAGGAGATTTTTTTATCATAAAAATGTCAAAGAAGAGTATATGATTTTTTTTAAATTTTCGCCCAGTAACCATTTATTAAATAAACATACCATTCTTTAAATTTTAAACAGTTGAATTTTCAAAAATTCCGTCTTTTTTAGTCAGTAAAATAATTTTCATTGAAAATTAATGATTTTTCATTGATTTTTCGGTCAAAAATTACTAATTTCTCCCTCAATGTCCCATTTACCAGAAAAACCCCAGTAATTTTGACTGAAAAAATCATTGAATGTCGTCATTTTTCAATTTTTCTTCGCTCAAATCTCTAAGTATATATTATTTGAAATAACAGGTTACTTCATTTTTTCATTGAATTTTGACCCTCTCCCTCATTTTCTCAAAATCTGAGCCCCTCCCTTACACAATTTCTGGTTCATATGAAAGCCTATCATTTTTTTTTTTGAAGTAGTTTATCGTCTTAAACCATTCCATGGGGTTCGAAAAGAAAATTTCAAAATTTGACGAATTTTCATAACTTTTTCCGATTTATGAAATTTCCCTGACTACTTTTTCAGGTTTTTCAAAAAATACCTACAGCAATCATGTTGATTTTTAGTTCAGCACCCAAATTAATTCATTTGATATTTCATCAGATAATTCGAATGGGATTTATTTTCCTAATGGTAAAGTACGGGGGGATCATAAATCATTTAAGAATAACTTCAATAAAAAGTAGATAAACGAAGATAGGTAAAAATTAAAAAATCTCGACATATTTCAATTACCTATCCAATTATGGGACGAAAGTCTCGAATTTGCGTTTTCTTGATGCGAAACTTGTCAAAAAATTGTGAAGTTGAGAATTAAAATTGCGATTTTTACAAAGCTCAAAAATGAGTTTTCAAAAAAATATATTTTAACCGATTATTTTTTTTAAATTACCAGAAATTTAGCTCAAAGGGTAGTAAAGAAACTTTATTCATACTAAAAAATAATTTTCAAAATTAAAAATTCAACACATTTTGAATAACACTAAAAATGAAGGAAACGGGTAGAAAAATTCCTAAGATTAAATCGGAGGGGGATTGAAGATGAAAACAAATACATTCTGATAGAATACAGACCTTGATCTTTCACATGCTCTATTTAAATTTATTTCATAGGTGATTAAATTTTGAATTATTTTCGAAGTGTTGAAAAATGAAGCAAACACTAAATAGGTATGTGCCTCAACTTGGAGAAAAATTGATCAAAATGTTCGTGATATTCGTGAAACTTGAAAAAAAAAAATCTGTTAAAGACGTCTTTGCAAAAAAGTCTACAAATTCCGATTTTACGATCATTTTCGGTTGTAAAACTGTATGTACAAACGTCATTCACCGTGAATAATTCCAACAGAACAAAAACACAATTTTTGGAACTTTGAACCTTTCATTTCGACAATAAAAATAATAAAATCGAAATCTTTATTACTGGATTTTAACAATGCAAATCAATTCAAATACGAATGAAGTTTGAAAATATTGTTCAGGGTAATACAAATCATTTATTAGAGTGAGGAAAAACCCTGGCTTTTAATAAGTGAAATTTCTTGTATTTGCACCTGTATTTGCGAAAAAATTAAAGAAAAATCATTGAAGGAGCTGAAAACTTTAAATTCCTAAATGATGCAGTTTTTGTCAATTCTCAAATTTTCCGAAAATATTCGAATTTTTTTACCTCAAAACATGTATTGGGTAATTTTACCAAATTTGAGAAGGTTCAAGTTTCTTTCTCTACCTTCAAAAGTTTATAAATTAACGTCCTTTTCTTAAAGCCAAAGTTTTTAATCAAGTATACATATTTGGAACTAATTTTCACGAAAAAGAATTTTGTGAAAAGTGGAGAGAACTGTAGGTAGTACTTAGTAAACAGCATTCCAGTTGTTTTGACCCTACGACTTCTTGTCAAACAAAATTTGATGAATTCGAAAAAAAAGCAATATAAAGGGTCTTTCACAATGTCAGAGAAAACAAGAGAGAAACTTTTACCTGATTTAATGATTTTTTGCTAAGAAGAATTGTTTATTTTTAAAATGTGCCAACCTTGAAAACTGAACTTAAAAGGAGGACATGTGTCCATTTTTTGAAAAAAATGTTTTTCGACACATTTTATAGACCAATATCGTTTGAAAATCATCAACAATTTTTTTTTGAATGGACAATGGACATAATGGCCATTTCTTGATGGATACTACTTTAGAACAAAGCACTTTTAGACGTACCTATTACGTTTTAGAGCAAACCATTCCAATAAAATATGGAATTAGTAATCAGAATATCAGAAATGATACATCGTAATAATTTTCAGTTCAAATATTAAGAAAATCATAGAAATATGTTACCAATTACAATTATTCAATGATTATTTTTTCAAACCTACGAATTTTTTCCAATTTAAATCCAGAAATATGTACTCAAAAGGTAGAAAAATGTTCATTTCAAGAGAAAAATTAGAATTCAAGAAAATTTTAAAACATAAAAATCTAAACAAATACCAAAAATCATACCTCAGTTATTATTCCCCCTCCCTCGTGAATAAAATTCAATTTCTGAGTATCTTGCGATGCATCTGCTGAAAATAATTATTGAAGAACAAAATAAAGACCAATTACTCATTCATTAGGAAATTTTTGGATTGGAAAATTTTCAATTATTCATAATAAAATCTAAAAAAAAATTCAATAAAAAAATAAGAAATGACCATCAATTTTCATGTATGAAAAAGAAAGTAAAAACGAATCAATTGAGCATTCGAGCAACATGAAAGTAAAAAATTTTCAACAAATATGATGGGGAGTGTTATTTTGAAAACTTTTTTTGCACTTTACGTTTCAGTTCAGATATTCAATCAATAAGCCACACTTAAGTATCACAATTAATTATTTAAGAATTTGAGAGCAAATATACACTCTTTTCACTAAAATTGGAATATTGAATTTCATGTTAAAAATTCAAGATGTTTCAAGGCAATGATTCAAAAAAAAAATTATATCGAATCTTTCATGACTTTTACTGCAGTTTTGGATTTAGTTTATCTACATACAAAATTTGAAAATTTATAGACTAACGAGGAGTTTTTTATACGAAGGAACCAATATTTTCAATTTGAGAATGCATCAGACGTTTTATCAAATTATTGCCTGGAGTATCAACTTTTGATAATTTTCAAAAAACCGCCATTACTTTCCAAATGAATACTTGTATTGACTCAAAATCAAGTTGACATTTGGAAATACAATGCTACATTCGAAGGAAAATATCATATTGAATAACTCATTAATGTATCACATAAAAAATCAGATATTTACACGAATATTTCCACAAAATGAAATCAATTGCCTACTGCTATTGCAAATATCATTTCGGACAAAAAAGAATAACTTTGTCAACATTAATGACGTAAAAAATTGGAAAATTATTCGAAATTCGTAAAATGCACACCAAACAAGTTTGGAAAAACTCTTACCTGATGAATGAAATTGATCGGTTTTCGTTTTACATTTCCAGTTAGAGTTTTGAAAAATACTTTCGGATTCGCAGACACACATGGAATCGCACCTACATCACGCGTTTATCAATCATCATCGGGCATTTCGCAACACGATCAGGTACCAAAAATCCAAACCCCAGGAAAAATCCTCGTTGATCTGACGATGACGGTTCCTTCAACGTACAACGTATACACACCGGCGACTGGTTAACGGAACTGGCGTTCTTTGTTGAAAAATTATCGATGGAAAAACAGCCGATAATAAAATCGAAAAATTGACGAAAATTGATAAAAACCGAAAAAACAATCGCGACGTCCCGGAAAATACTTTTTGGAAAAACGGAAGGAAATTGCGCCCTCTGATAACAACGACACTATTCTGCCACGAAACTCTTACGGAAATCCCAAAGCAAGTGGCCCGTTCCTTTACGGACGCTCTGATGACAGGGAAAACCATTAGGCTGGCAATTGCAATACCACGAAGGGGAAACGTTTATCGTCCCCGGCCCCACCATTTTTGTAGCCCCGCGCCGTCATATTCCATCCTTCGTGCGGCATCTTTAATGATCTGATAATTAAATTTACATCGGCTTTTTGGAAACGCGAATTTCGCGCGACGGCCAAATCAACTCGGTTATTGCATTCAGATTGGCTCGCCATTTCTGCTCGTGTTCGTGTGAAAAGTCTTGATTGGCGGAAAACGGGCGGGTAGATGCGTGCGCAATCCTGTCTCATCCATAGAGGGTGAAAGTTATATTCGAGATCGTCTTTTCGCGTTCGTTGCATTCTATATAACAAAACAAAAAAAAACGCACGCCGCACAAGAATTATTCTACAGCTCTTCGATCGCGTGGCAATTAAACACGCTTTTATCCAATCTCTGACGAAAATTTTTCCAAGGTGGGGATAATAATTTTTGCAAACCGCGACCTTGCTTTACCAAATGCTAAAATGCTTATTTTTTAGGCTACTGCGTCGATTCTCGCGTTGTTGGATTTACCAGCAACAAATTATTGTACTGTTGTACTGACAACTGAGATTCGAATTGCATCAACCCCTCCTCACCTCCCACCAATCAACAATTTTAGCAGCCTTTTTGAAATCGATTGCATGTAGCTATCTACCTACCCATTATTCGATATGGAAATAAAATTTAGAAAGTTATAATTAACACCTATAGGTGTTTCTTCCATTACAATTTTCAAAACTGAAACCAACTGTTTTCGGAATTTCGATGCAATGATTTTATTTCTTATTATAATATCTAATGAATTTCTGAGAGTAATTCAGGTATAGATATACTTTTTGAAAAATAAACTAGCTAGAGTTAATGAACGCTTTCAAATTTTTGAATCATTTCATACAGAAATATTTTAAAGCTCAGATTCACGCAGCAAAAATTATAATGGCAGTATTTTTGTACGTTGTGATTTTATGTCACAGGCAATTTCAGGAAGAAAATAAATTTCAAAATCACATTCGAAAAAATCTGATAATCCAAGGAAAACTTTAAAAACATAAAATTTTACATTTTTCACCAAGTGAGGTATCCCAAACAGTAGCAAAATTTTGAGCTGAAACGAAAATATGTTGAAAATACATAAGTACATTCAAATTCCAAAAAATCCTCTATCGACCCCACACAAAATTTCATGGGCTAAAGACCATTTTTCAAATTTTGGTAAATTTTCGAAAATTCAAAATTACCCACCCAGAGCTCTGAAGTAGTGCAAAATATAAGAATTTTCAAAACTTGATCTAATCGAGGTGAAAAATTGAAATTTATCGGTATAATCTCTATTTTTGATCCACCAAATCTATTGGAAACTATTTCAGAACGCAGTGGCGTAGCCAGAGGGGTCCAGAGAGTCTGGACCCCCCCCCCGGCTAGAATTTACATGAAAAGTGCCTTTCAGGAGTCTAAAATCCAATTTTCTCAAAGCTTTGCTCGGGCATGAACCAAATCACAATTAGATATATGAAAACTACTCTTTAAATTTGAATCAGTCAAAAATTCCGAAATTGACTGATGAAATAGAGCAAATCCAGTCACTGATAATCAGTCAAATTCCACTGATTCTCCTGTTAATCAGTGATATTTTAATGCCAACCAGTGAAAAATTACTGATTCAAATAGTGAATTTTCATTATTGAATCAGTATTAAAAATTAATTTGACTGATTGAAATCAGTAAAAATTTACTGATTCAATCAGTGAATTTTTATTATTGAATCAGTAAAAATTCACCGATTGAATCAGTAAATTTTTTCACCGATTCCTGCAGTAACTCAATTTTGTCGATTTAGATCAGTCAATTTTGACTGATTCAAATTAAGAGAGTACATATTTGGGGCGAGCGACTGTGCGAAAAAAGGCTACCTTTTTCTTCCTCCCCTTTCTGCCACGCCTTTTTGGATTTGTAATTATTTTTGGTTTTCGAAGTCAAATTTTTTTCCTACTCTCTTATTTCTGAATCAGTAAAATTTATCAAAAATGACTGAAAAACAGCCAGAATTGCAGCGCAGTACTTAATAAATCAGTGAAAATTTTTTCACTGAAAGCAAGTCAGTGAAAGAAAATCACTGGAAATCAGTGCAAATTCACTGAAAACTCAGTGATATTTATGAAAATCTGTGAAATTCTTTAATAATCAGTGAAAAATCGCTTAAAAATCAGTGAATTTTACTGATTTTTCCTATGCTGCAATTCTGATTGTTTATCAGTGATTTTTCACTGATTCGAAATGAGAGAGTAAAATACTTATATTCTATGCGACTCGCATAAGAACTTTATACCTTCAAAAAATTATGAAAGTTTTGACACCCCCCCCCCCCGCCTTTTAGAAATTTTCGGCCATGCTACTGTCAGAACGTTATGGAGCCTTCAGAAAATTTTAGAATTTTCTTCATTGGCCAAAATGTTTGGTAAAGATTGAAGAAGCACACGTACAGCTTACGTAATTCCTACAAATTTTTAATGTTCTGCGAGAAATTTTAACCAAGTAGTAACGAAGTTTGGAAAATTGTACTTAATCGATCAATAGGTCACCACTAGAAATAATTCGCGTTTTCAATAACTAAAGTTAATTTGAACCTTTCTTTTGATATTTTTTTCAAGTTGGCGAGAGCTAAAATGTCTCGAAACTACTTTCAATCGATTTAGAAGGTCGAAAATAGGGTATTATACCAATTTCATATTCTTCGCACTTTTACAAGACCATCATAAAATGATTTTGAATTTTCAAAAATTTTCCAAAATTCGAAAAAAGACTCCAAACGCCTGAAGTTTCGGACAGGGGTTCTTTTTAAATGAAAGGTACTTTCAGCATACATATTTTTATTTCAACCAAAAATTTTACTAGGCATCGGTTAGGATACTTTCCATGTTAAACATTTCAACAGACAAATCATCAAACCATTAAATTTACCTGTCTATAAGAAAAAAGTATTAAAATTGTTCAATTTTCGTTTTGTTATTCATTTAATTTATAGTTTTACTTTTTTTGATTTTTTTGATTTCAATCAATCATAAACTTGATATTATTCTCTCTTAGTACTGAGAAATTCAAAGGGAAGGGAGAAGGGGGTGAGAAGATCACATATTTCAACGACGAAAACAGTTTCTAAAAAAAAAATGCATCCTTTCTCATTTAAAAATAATGTCTTAAAAAGATTACCCTGTTCTTATCGTTGCATTTTGGACGATTCTTCAAAATTTACACACTGAAAAAACAAATAAATAAATTTTATCCAAAAAAATAATGATAAAATTTCTCATTTTTCTAACACTTTTTATTTATTTCTCATTTCTCATTTTTTTCAGTGCATCCATTTTTTTTTACTTTTCTTAGCTTTATTTTTCGGTAGGTACCAGGACGATCAAATTTTCTACACTAAATTTTACCCTGCAACTTTGACTGCATAAAAAGTCCGAAGGTACCAATCGGTGATTTTCACTGATTCATGGATGAGAAACCCAGAGTTATTAAGATTCAAGTTGAAACGTAAAAAAAAATTATGAAAATGTTTTTGAGCATGATTCAATGACTTTTTTCTAGAGGTGGTATAAAATAGCGGAGCTTAAGGGAAGTTATGAGAGTTGAATTGCTCAACATTTTAAATTAATCCCTTCAGCTCAAATATTATGGAAATGACAGTAAAAATTTTAGACAAACGGACATATCTAGGTACACGTTTAAAAATTGAACGCGCAGAAGCACACCCAAGGGGGCTTAGAGGGCTTGAGCCCCCCTTCCTTAAGCTCGGAAAGATTTTTTTTATTACAAAAATGTGAAAAAAGTGCATTTTTTTGCACTTCAAACATGATTTTTCTACAAATTTTCGTCCTCGTTTCGCTCGGACAGTATTTTAGTCCTTCTGTTGCTTAAACAAACATAATATGTAGGTATAACTCACTAGGTAAGTCGGAATCAGTTTTTGATGAAATTTTGTCTTTGAGAATCAGAGAAATGAAATTCATAGAAAATTAAAGATTTTCACTGATCTTTTCAGTCAAAATCACTGATTTCTCAATCAATTTTCAATTCTTCAGAAAAAATCAATAATTTTTACTGAAAGATCGGTGAAAAACCACCAAAATTCCGCAATTTTTCAATTATTTTTCTTTGCTCAAATGTGTTTATATATTATCAGCTTACTGAAAATACCCGATTACGCCAGCGCTACTGAAATTACAAGTTACTCAATTTTTTCATTGAAATCTGACCCCCCCCCCCTATTTTTCCTCGAATTCTCAGCCCCTCCTTTAAATAATTTCTGGGTGCGCATTTGATTGAACGGATCGAATCTCGAATAATTTATCGAAAGATTCTTATAGCATCAAATTAAGAAATAAGAATTAAAAATTTTCAAATTATGTTTAAGAACATTGGATGTATATCAAATACTTGATGAGACGAGAAAACAAAAAGCCTTCAAGTTGGGTACCTCGTCATTTAACCAACGTCTAGTTCATACATAGTAGGAGTATGTAAATCAAAAAAAAAAATTTGAGTGGGTGATCCATATACTGGACACAAAGTAAGTAGGTAACGATTTGGTTTGGACAAAAATTGGACCCGAAAAGACGAAATAAAATTTCTTATTTTCATCTAGAACGCAGATGTGGATTCAGGATATCTCAAATAAGTAGGTATCTATTACTTATTTAATGCATCTCGAAACATACGTACACTTATTTCCAGCACCATCAGCAATTTTGGATCCCCAAAAAGGATTTATTTTCAAATTTCATTTTTTTATCTACTATATTTTTCGAAACAATTTCTCAGTTTCCGCTCCAAACCCTCGTTAGTTTTGGCGGCTAAAGATTCTGATAGATAAATAACGTTATATACCAGAACCATAATTCTTCTGCGAATACTGCAAGAACGCGCGATAAAGTTTTAAACGCGAATGTTTTTCAACTTTGTTTAATAATAAAACTTTGCAAATTAATTTCGAAGTTCATGTTTCGTTAATGCACTAAATATTATCGCAACGCGCAAAAGTTTAAAGTAATCTGACGATGAAGTTTTTGACCCATCTTATCCCCGTATATACGAACCCGAGAAAATCTAAAATTTTACCATTAGAACGCGAGGAAATTACCGTTTTACCGCATGGAATCTGGTCATTGCGGTTCGATAATCAATTTTCAATGTAGAAACGTATAGAGCTAAAAATATCTTCTGTAAAGTTTAAGAAAATACACCAAATTGCGCAATTCTTTCTTTATCTCGACAAATTTTTCATTGTGGTTTCTTTCTCTTAATACCTTGGGTAATTCTAGTCCACTCCCACCACAAAGATTTCTGAATTCTGAATCCAAATCCGTACTTCATCTAATTCGCTTTATATCTGACAAAAGTTGACAATTTCTACTCCACAAACACTTACCCCAATAATACTCGACGTTTTCGTCATCAATTGTCAAACATTCGAATGAAATATTTCAAGTGAGTGTATTTGTACATTTCCGCAAGCCGTCAAAACGGTTAGACATGTCTGAAATTCTATACATGGTGAGATTAGTATTGTGTTGGAAAACCGAATCAGACTTCATTTCATTAATTTTACAATTGTGTGGTGAATTAGCCCCTTTACTTTTATTCGTAAAATACACATACCGTGATAAATTTTAGAGGTAGGCATGATACATATAGGTACCTACATTATAATTTTTGAAAAATATAAAAATAACTTTTTTTGACGAAAATGGAGGCGAGTTTGATCCCCGAATCGAAAAAGAGACAACTCTGTGTTTTATCAACAATTTATAAAGTTCGATCAGTTTCAGTATCATTTTTTATGTGGAGAGGAGGGCAAGTATCCTGGGACGAGAAAATTTGTTCTTGTGTTGCTCGGGTTTCTCTCAAAATATCGATAAAAATGATCGTATTTATAATTCGATGGGAGGAGAGGACAGAGGAGGTAAAATGATACAAATGCTAAGTTTAAAGCGTGGACTTGTGATGAGTTTTTGATTTTAGAAAATTATTTGATTTCATTGAATTTTTTTCTGAAGGTGGTTCATTTTTCTGATATGTAGTTGTTTCATTTTTCGATTTTTTTGAGAATAGATCGTTTAATTATTTTTGAACATGAATTGCTCTTTAAAATTTGTTGAAAGCAATTGTTTGATATTATTATTTGATTTCATTGAATTTTTTTCTAAAGATGACTCATTTTTCTGATTACTTACCTATTGTTTAATTTTTCGATTTTTTCTAAAAATGGGTAGTTTTTTTTTTAGTTTTTTTTCTAAAAATTGTTTGATATTTCTGTTTTTATAACTGTTTAGGTTTTTTGTTTTTTGAAAATGTGTATTTGAGTAAGTATTTCCTAAAAATGTTTTTTCTTCTAAAAATGGGTTAATTCTTTTCTGAATATGACTTTTTAAAAAAATCTAGTCTTTTTTGTTTCTTGTTTGAAGATTTTTTGCGCTAAAATTGAATATGTTTTTTTTGAAGAAGAAGATGAATCGTTTTGTTTTTCTTGGAGGATAGTTTGTTCCTTTTTTTCTGAAGGTAATTTGGTTTGTTTTGATTCCTTTTTTTTTGGTAGAAAGGACCCCCAAAACAAGGATTTACAAGGTTGAATAGACCTTTAAGATTTGGTTTTTCAAATAAAACACCGAAGAGAGGGAAAGTTTTTAACAGAGACCGGAAGCCAAAAGATAAAGCTGCAGCTTTTGGCTTTTAGCTGGTGATAAAAATTATAAAGCTGCAGCTTTTGAAATTATATGGCTGTTAAAGCTTGCTTTTGATTGACAGAAAATACGGCTTTTTCAGCTTTCAGCTTTTGGCTTTTAGCTTTCGGCTTTTGGCTTTCATCACTTCAATTTTCAATGTAAGTTTCAATCATTAAACCGATTTTTGGCAATTATTTGCGTTAATGGGAAATTTTCAAAATTTATTTTTTTTAAAACTCTAGCTCTCGCCCATGATGTCCTGGGAAAAAAATGGTAAATAGAAAAATGGTTTGTTTTTGAATTCTCTACAATTTTTGTTTCAATTTTTTTTTTCATAAGGGTGTAATTTCCAAAGTTATGGCCGAAAAACTAAAATTTGAACCCCTCACCCTCCAACAGGGGAACAAAATATTCCCCAATTTTAGGGAAAGTTGGGTATGTTGAAATACAACCTCTACAAAGCTTATACAGGGTGTTCCATGAATCGTCTGCCAAACATATTTTTACGGATATAACCGGGTACCACTAAAAAAACCAATGGATAAATATGTTGCCTATTTTGAAAATTGAAGGGGCAAATGCTGCTTTTAAAAAAATCACGTCAAAAATTTTTTTCAATCGAGGGAATGGATAATACTTGGAAAACTGAACAAATTTTCACCTTATGACATTTTTGCCTACCTTTAAAATTGAAGGGGCTACAAAAAAAATTATTCAAAAAAAATTCTCAAAAAATGAACTGATCAAGGGAATGGATAATACGTTAAAAACTGAAGAAATTTTGTTCTGTAGATTTTTTGCCTAACTGAGAAAATGAAAGGGCTACGGATCGCTCAAAATGAATGAGCTTCAAAAATTTTTCAAATTTTCTCAATTTTCAATGACTCTTAGTCCCTTTATTTTTGATGTTAGGCAAAAAAACTACAGAATTAAATTTCTTCAGTTTTTAACGTACTTTCCATTTCCTGGATCAGTTCATTTTTTAAGGATTTTTTGAACAATTTTTTTTGTAGTCCCTTCAATTTTAAAGATAGGCAAAAAGTCATGAAGTGAAAATTTGTTCAGTTTTCAAAGTACTATCCATTCCCACGATTGAAAAAATTTTTGACGTGATTTTTTTTAGAAGCAGCATTTGCCCTTTCAATTTTCAAAATAGACAACATGTTCAATTGTTCATCCCAAGTTTTTTTTAGTGGTACCCGGTTATATCCGAAAAAATATGTTTGGCAGACGATTCATGGAACACCCCGTATACGTACTTTCTCGTTTCCGGAAATTTTTTTTATCAAAAAAGTCAAAATCGAAAATGACTAAAAATTGAAAAAATTCACTAGAAAAATTAATGTTTTTCGGATTTCATTTCACAGAAATTAAATGTAATTGACAATTTTATTTTTATTCATCAGTTCTGGCATAAAGCGAATCGAATTTTACCCAGTTCAATATCAATAATCATTGAATTTTAATTTTTGAAAAAATCTGTTAGAAAGTCGAAAAAATAAAGCTTTCGGCTGGCTTTTGACAGCTGAATTATAAAGCTGATCTATTAGCTTTCAGCTTTCCAAAAGCCTCAAAAATTATCGGCTTTCGGCTTTTCGGCTGGCTTTCGGTCCCTGCAGTTTTTTAAAAAAGATCTGGTGTTTTTAGTATTAGCTGATTACCTACTGCATCTTTTAACAAAAATCCATTGTGTGGTGCTTGATTCATGAAAGAAGTAGGCGTTTTCAAGGTATATTTTTCGTTCGATTCAAAAATTCATATATATTAATTCTACAATCACAATGAGAATTTTCTTTTCAAAATTTGCGAAACCATCAAGTAGGCCCACTTTTTCAAACACAACATCCTCTGCAACTTTTTTGTTTCTCGTGACTTTGTAATATTCATTGAAAGTGAATTTTCAAGCATCGCAATCAAAAATACGTTCCAGGGCAAAAAAAATTCAAAAACGAAATTATTTCTTCAATACAAGGCCATAAGCCATAACATCAGACAAATTTTATTCGCCGCATAAAAAAGCCTAAAAAGATGTACATCGAGGGGAGGAAAAAATTCACCACACGCCGAGATTTCATCGTTGCAAAAGCGAACGCAAAAAACAATACATCGATAACAACAGTATACGTATTAGCATTTCATACGAGTATTCACCCTTTATTGCATTGAAACACATAAAAAAAGGAAAAAATAGACATTATATCAGCTACACATTTATATTTTTAAAAAACGGATCCGATTTGAAATTAGTAGCGTCATTTTTTAATTTATTATGGAAATATTTTTCGAAATAAAAAAACAACACACACACGAAAAACAAATACGCCACGTTCAAACAAAAGCGTTTTCAAAATAAAAATAACCGAGAGGGACAGAAAAAAGTTTATTAGTATTTAAAGCGTCGCTAGAGCAGGAAAAGGTACATTTATTTGACATAGTGCTTTTATTGAATCATCGTCGAGAAAAAAATGAGACGTGATCGGGGGCGTCGGTACGATTTGTAATGAATTTTGTTGACATTTTCAAACGCCAACTTCATTGTTGCTGTTTGATAAGTTGAATTTTTTTTCGCCATTGCGAAACCCCCTTCGTAATGTTTTTATACCGGTGACAGGTCACTTCATTTTTTTCACAATAAAAATATCCGATTTTTGTACTCGGCGAAAGGCCGATTTCCAACGTCAACGTCTTCCTGTCGTATAATTTCTGTATTTTTGTTTTCGCAAAATCTCATACATTGCCGCCGAAAAAAAAATTCCTATCGTGGTGTATCTATCTACATCGTATTTAGAGCGTTTCTTTATTTCTTTTTTTTTTCAAAATGGAACAAAAAAAAGGTGAGTCACGGAACGAAAACGAGACTCATAAATATCGGCAATATGATAATTAATTGACAGCAGCCCGTCATTAAAATAATGGATAAGTTGCGTGCGTTTTACTAAGTGATAATGCACCTATTACGACCCCCTTTTTGCATGCGTTTTAACCCCAACATTAAATAGGTACGATAACACGCTTTGAATCATATTTTTTTACATTCGAATATACAATCTGTACCAGATAAACGGTTGGTAAATCAGCGTGTAAAATCTATATTGTTTTTATTAATTTTATCGGTCGATCAATCAACGACGATGGATGTTCCAACAGCATAAACACAAACCAGTCTAAAATGTACACCTTTAATGTTGAACTAGGGGTCACCGCTCCCCGACCGCTCTGCAGACCAACTTCCAGCTCTTAGTCGCCCTTTTGGGACTCGCGTGGTTCTCATTTTACCACTTTTTAAAACGAATTTACGTTTAGGCTATTTGTAAGATTCAGTGGGAGCTAGAACATCTAGTGATGTTTTTAAGGCATTTCGTGAGAGGAGGAGGTAGAATCAGTAAAAATCCCATCACAAATTTCCCAACAATCAGGGATAAATTGGAGCTATCCCATTGGAAGAGGAGATAAACCTAATTTTGTCGATAATTTGAAAAAACATGAAAAGTCATAAATCATAGCTAGTTGAGCATTCAAAAAAGGTGGTTTTTTGTGAGAAAAAAGCGTAGTAGCCCAACTTTTAGAGGCCTAAATTGAAATATTTCAAGTAAACACGAATCTGAGTGAAGCGATCAAAAAAAATACTCAAGAGTCGCAAATTACTCATTACTTTTTTTAAAAACTGAATTGTCAAAAGCAAAAGAATTGTCAATTGTTAAGACCTATGCGGAGTAGCTAAATTGTGATTTGAATTTTTATAAAAAGACGTCCAAAAATTATAATTTTTTCCAACATTTTACATTTTAAACTTTTAATATTGAAATATAATTCGTAATAATAAAATTAATGTGATAAATTCAAGCGTTAGCTACATTAGAAAACAAGTTTTGAGATCGATTGAAATTTGAATCATTTCAATTTTGATATAACAAAGATGGAAATGGTAGGTAAAGCAACTCAAAATGTAAAATTTCAAAAACATGGCCAGGTGACAAGGTTACATTCACATCTGTACAACCACGTTTTATTTTACTCTCATTCTTTGAGATCTTATTGGAATATTCGAAAAATTTGTTTATTTTGTTTCAGGAAAATTTTAATTTAAAAGGTTCTAAAAAATTTAGCCATTTTATTTTGCTTTGCTTTTTCAACGAAAAAAGACATGAAAGTAACTACAACTGCTCATTTATTTTTCCAGTTTGGAAAAATATCAGTAGAAATGACAAATTTCTCCATCTTGTGGATAAAAATGGTGAATTTTCCTAACTTCTGAATAGAAATGATAAATTTTTCCAATTGAAGACCCACATTCCAAAGCCGGCAGTTGACCTTTGCCAACTATCGTACATCCCTGAAAATGTCTACAGGTGAATTTTCATGAAACAGTACTTTATACATACTTAGATAAGGTCGTTCTAAATGTTCAATAATTTTTTAATTTTTCTTCAGTCGAGTAGGTATACCTACCAAATTTCTCTTGTTCTGCTTTAAAAAATAGATACCTGAGAAAAATTATTTTTAAGAAAACAAAAAATTCCAAAAAAATTCATACTTTTTTCATTTTCACCATAATCTTAAAGTGCCCTCCCTCTTCCCTTTTTCGTTATTCTCAAACAAAGTGCAGATTCAATTTTTATTATATAAAAAAATTTCTAAACAAAAGAAAAAAGTCTAAGAACGATAAGTAAGTATGGTAAGTATAGCACTCTCTCATTCTGAATCAGTGAAAAGTCACTGATAAATAGTCAGAATTGCAATACAGAAAAAAATCAGCGAAATTCACTGATTTTCAGCGAATTTTCGCTGATTTTTCAAAGATTTTCACTGATTTTTCAGCAAATTTCATAAATTTCATTGACCTTTCAGTGAATGTTCACTGATTTTCCAGTGATTTTTCTCACTGATTTGTTTCCAGTAAAAAAATTTCACTGATTTTCTTCTGTGCTGCAATTCTGACTGTTTCTCAGTGATTTTTGAAAATGTTCACTGATTTACAATTGAGAGAGTATTTCGTGATATTTTTTTCACTACGTTAAAAAAATTAAGACAACTACCTAATTGTTCACCATTTGCAAACCCATTTTTCAAATTACTATTTTTTCACTACTTTCACTGCTTGTTAGACACTAATAACTGCCATAGAGTGAATTTTATTTCTCTGACAGCCTTATCCTTCTAAAATTTTCTTTCACTAATAATAAATCAAGTTTAGTATTAAGAATTTTATATGTTTTTCCGAGACTAATTTTGGGATTGATAGTAATAAAATAATGATTTAATGATGGCAAGAAAATTAAATCAACACCCTCAAAACTTTACAGGTATTTCAGTATCTACTCAGCGTGATTTTTTTTTTAAATTTCGGGTTCTGTATTTTCTCTTCTAAGACTCATTTTAAATTTGTAGGCTGTTAAATGATAAAAATTGAAATAAGTTGATCTATAAAAAATAAATACAAATGGAAATCTATATTTATCCTACATTTCGAATTTTCCAAAATTTTGAGTTTTTGTGCTTCTCCTTATAAGCAGGTCTCTTTTGATTTTTGAGGCTGAATAATGATAATCAAAATTTTCATACCCATTTTAATATTTTTCAGAATTTTGAATTCTTTTCTAGAGTCCATCTTGGATTCAAGAGAGGGCTGAATAAATGTTGAAATCGTAATCAACGTGTTTGAAAACCTAATTTGATTCTACATCATGAATGTTCCCACATTTTGAATGTTGAATTTTTCCTTCTAGTTCCAGAACCCATTTTGGATTTGAGGGATGAAGAAATCGACGCATTTGAAAATACACACATATTTTGATAGTCTTAAATTTCTCAATACTTTGAATTTTTCAGCTCCTGTTTTACAGCCCTTTCAAGGAGCCAGAGTATTTCACTGCTTGATATCATATCTGCAATTCTGCATGCCGAAAGATCGTCAATACAAAAATTAATTCTCTTTCTCATATATTCATCAACACTTTGAGAGTTGTACCTCCTCCCTCCCAGGATGCAAAATCAGGGTGTCCACTATATTTCAGAAATGATTTTCCCTGACTTATCCAGGTTTTCCAGACCAATTTTTCGAATTTTTCCAGACCTTTTAAATATGATATTCGAAAACCGGAAGGGGGGATTTTTTCGTGATGTACTTGCATTCCGAAATTTTGCATAAGAATGATAAAAAATGCATGGGGTCTAACAATTTTTTTTTCAAAATCACTAGGTTCTTTTTACGAAATTTTTATATGTTCCTCTTCGGGCCAAAAAAAATTAAAATTCAATTCTAAAAATTTTTGAACCCACCCAACTCCCCCTCACCTCAAAAATTTGAGAATTTGAATTCATTGTAGAAAAATTTTCAAACAAAAAGGAAAAACTAAGCATTCAAAGTAAAATTATAAAGTTTTGA
This sequence comes from Pseudococcus viburni, assembly GCA_033439095.1. Taxonomy (NCBI): domain Eukaryota; kingdom Metazoa; phylum Arthropoda; class Insecta; order Hemiptera; family Pseudococcidae; genus Pseudococcus; species Pseudococcus viburni. The sequence goes on along the minus strand of JAVBJF010000296.1, from coordinate 166,438 downwards.
AAAATAAAACAAATTATGCCAGGGTGTCTACCAAATCAAAGTAATGAAAATTCGGATTCCTCCGGGCTGAAAATTCTAAAATTTCTTCACATTTTATTGCCTACCCCCTTCTCCCTCCCAAAACTGAAAAACATGTCTCAAATTTATAAATCCACCCATAAATGTGTTGAGCCCGAGCGAATTTAGGGCAAGAATTTTTGTGAAAAAAGATCTTCAAGAGATGAAAATTCACCACTTTTTCCTCATTCGGGGTTTCCAAAATATGGCCACTAATTTTGAATTCTGTTTCATTCCCTCCATTTATTTTATCAACAATCGTGGTCAAGGGCATCTCACAGCTCATTAAAAAGTAAGTTTCCAAAAAACTTCGATTTTAAATAAATTCTGTAGGAAGAGTGTAAATTACCACGAGCGTAGCGAGGGAATTTTTTTTTTTGAATAATTCATAACTTAATAGATAATGACATGCATTTAAATATCAATTTTAGTGAACATTACGGTCAACAAAAAATGATGAATAAAAAAATCCGATGAAAGATGTAATAATCTGGCCGGAGCGGAGCGAGGGCGAAATTTTTTGAAAAATTTAAAATAATAAGCAAAGAAACATATTTTTAAAAAAATGATTGAAGTATCATTTTTTTGGATTTTCATAAAATTCCAGAGAAAATTTCAAAATTCCCTGACTTTTCCCGGTTTTCCAGAAAATGGACACCCTGAAAATTGAAATGCTTGTCGTTTCAGAACAGGTATTATATGTATTACTAATTTTAATAAATGTAATTCGATTGAGTTGATAAAATAAAATGGAAAATTCACATGAAAAATTCTGAATTAACAAGCAATGAATGTATCTAGTGCAAAAAATTTGGAAAAAATTCTGAAAATCAGTCCATTGAGAAAAACTGGGCAATTTGTTCCAATTTGTATTGAGGGGGAGGATTACTCCAACGTAAAAGAACATTTCATCAATATATCCACTTCGATACTAGAAATAGATGTTAACACCAACGCTGAAAGGCTGAATAAAACACTTGAACCCAATTTTCGGCGAATTTTTCTCACTACCGCAGGGTTCCTGGTGACTCGTACGTACGAATATATTTTGTAAGCAGCAAACGCATATATAATAAAACCGTTCCCAGACATTTAGCCCCCTCGACACGACGTTCGCTATTCAAGTGTCGTGCAAATCGTTAAATTTTTATACGTACGTACGCGAGTATACAACCCACTATACGTAGTAGTAAATAATGTCACACGGAGGGGTCGAAGAAAGGCAACTTGATCAGCCTAGCGGAACTGGAGTCACAATTCAATATAGACCACCCGTAACTGATAGTGCGGAGATCATCCAACCCTATAAATTAAATCATCCCTTGCGAAACGTAACCCTCTTGCGTTGTATGAAACCAATTGTTGGCGCGCGTCGCGATACTCTCTTTATCGTCTAGCGATTTATGTCGTCGATTTGCTGCTATACAGATTTTGACTGGTGCTAACGCCGTTGTCCCCCGGATCCCTGCTTGGTGGTCGCGTTGCCGTCGCAGAGTTTTACTGATAAGAAACGAAAGCTAATTAAGTTGTACTGATTACAAACAGCGATCCCGCCTTCCAAGCATATGTACCGAGTCAATCCCTTTTCGTAGCTTATCGTTAATCTTTCGTTGCTCGAGTTTTTTTTGGACTGTTGTTGGATGTTGTGCCCTTTTTACTTTTTAGTGTGTTGGCGTTTCGTAGGTTGGGGGTAGATTTCGAAGGAAGAGGAAAGTTTAACCGTTGTTTATTTTGTATGGGGTTTACCTGCTCGAAGGGACGTTCATAAAAATTTATATTGTAGTATATCTAGCCTATGGTGGAAAATTCTTTCGAAATTGAAATTTGCTCTTCAGAAGAAATTGATTATAAGTACTATTTTGAATTTCTCAAAAAAACAAGTAAAATTTTCACCAATTTTTTAAATAAATTTTTGACTAAATTTTATTTAAGGTAAAAGGTAATTCAGTTGATTTTTGGAACATCTCTAGAAAAAATTGTAATAAGTTGATAAATCATTGATCACGAAACAACAAAGAGGCTAATTTCGCCAATTTTTCAATGAGAAAAAAAACGCCGGAACCTCAAATAAAGCAACTAGGATATGTTGAGAAAATTTATAAGAAATCTCAAGTAGAAATTAGTGCCACTTTGGTTGAAAAACTCGCGGGAAATTCTCACCACCAACAAACCCAGTTTTACCAGCGATGACAAAATTTGGCATACTTTTGCGATATAACTCAATTCAATTGAACAAACGAAATTTTTCCTCAATTATTACGGTCCCTGGTACAACGTACGCGGACTTGATTTAGTCATTATGATGCATTGGTCACGCTCAATATTCGACCGTGGGAGAACTTCATCAAATACAACCGTAAAAAATTACTACCCTGTGCAAACTCACCCTCGCTCTCGTGCCTCGAACGTATACGTGATTTTTCACCGTAATCATTCTTTTTCTCGTTCATCTCCGTTCCTCTGGTACATGATTAATTGAATAAAAATAAATTTTCAAGCCATTTAGGCATTACGATTTGGTATCTGATGTGAAACAAACTTCACATTCAAGATATTGCACCATGTCACTTCTATTTGGTTTAGGCCTTGTTCCAATCACAAATTTTCTTCGTAGGTAAGTATCTTACATTTTCATTGACGTTTAATTCAATTAATCATAAAGGAGGCCCATACTAGTGATTTTGTCGATGGAGGGGGAATTTTAGCAACAGGGGGAGAATGTAAAAACATTATTATCTGATTGATTTTTCGTACCAAGTTTTTTTTTAAGGAGAAGAGGATCACAAGGAGTGCTCGTTTTGCAACTGTTTTAGAAAGTTGAAGGCGGGGGTAGCTCAAAAGTCATGTCCAGACTCCAAAATAATGAGGTAAAACTTTCAGCCTTCTGACTCAGCCTTCGCTCTTTTCTCAAAATTCAACTACATATGTTCAAAAAATTTGAAACATTGAAAAAAATACAGAATTTTTTTTATTAAAAATGGCCTTGATAAGCATACGAATTTAGATAGTATCACCTAAAAAAGTATTTTTGAAAATTTTTCAATCAAATGATCTTGATGCGACCATACGTACCTAAAATGATCATTGTTGATCATTGTTGATAATGTTCTAACGTTACCGTATTAGGTAGGTAGGTAGCTAGGTACAACCATCACGGTGAATTTTTAAAAAACAAGAATTTTTTTCAAAAATATGGTAACAGTAAAAAATTGTCAACAATGATCGTTTTCGGTAAAGATATGAAATGCCAGATGCGGATCTAAATAGTGATTTTAGGCGAGGGGGGCGAAATTTATTATGCAAAATTTTTGGAATGTTCTCCAGGAATGATCACACAGTACGTTTGAAAAATTTTTAAAAAACAACGTTTTATGATGGAATAATTTTTTAAAATACAAAATTATTTAAAAGCCATTTTTTCGGCAGTTGGAGGGGGTAAATTTTCCAATTCTACCCCTGAATCCGCGTCTGCAATTACACTAAAACCATTTCATGGAAAACTTTTTCATATCTAACTAAATTTTTAATTTATACCAAAAGAATGGTGAAAACGCGTGAAAAAAGTAACTTTTAATATTTGTAGCAAGAGCATTTTTGATATTTTTTCAAATATTTCTTTAATTTCTCCAAATGTTTTGAGCATGACTGAATTTTTAGGGAAAATGAGTAAGGGCCATATCTAAAATTTAAATCGGAGGCTAAAAATTTCTGCTAGCTCATTTTGGGGCTTGAAGCCTGGACACAATATTTTGAGATCACTGATTTTAAAAGAACAAGATTTCCTTCAAGAAAGAAGCTTTTAAATTTTAAATTATGAGTAAACACACACTTACATATCTACTTTTGAGTTTTTAAATCTATGTACTATGAATTCGTGACTGACTTTTATAATTCCTATTTCTGAAATTTAAAAAAAAAAAGAGGTTTTGAAAAACAATAAAAAAGGTATTCGTTTTCACAAGACTACGTACCTACCAAGTTTTCTTAATTTTAAAATTTTTAGTTACGGAGGGGACAGAGGAGAGGTGAAAGGGAATAATCTTCAACCCTGCCATAGGTACCTAATTTAAAATAGGTACATAGGTAATTTAAGAAAGCTTCGAACTCAAATCTACAAGTTTTCAAGTGGATGTTTTCGATTTTTGAAATTGATGAAGGGTCGTAAATTAATAATTAGGAAAAGTAATAAAAAATTTTTGAGGAAATATATTTTTGAAATGTTGAAATCTCTTTATTTATTTGCTTTACTGCCTTACAATTCATACAATAGGTGCCTACTTTGAACAATTTTCGAAACCAATTAGCAACGCTTTCTATTTTCGAAACATTTTGAATATTTTTTTTAAATTTTGAACAATTTTCACAAATATTTTAAATGCCGTAATTTTTATAAAAATTTAGCTTTTTATTCAATGGCCCAAAAAATTAACCAAATAAAAAGGATTTTTAATTTTTATTTTTAACGTCATAATACCTCCTAGCAACAATGAATCATTTTTTCATTAGCCAGCTGAATTTTGTATTTCATCAAATTTTTATGATTACCAAAAAATTTGGCTTGATTTGGAGATAATACGAGAAACCAGTTCAAAATAGGTAAAAATCAAAAAATCTTTCATTTCACCATCTACATCTTTTCTAACCTATTCGTAGAAGAAAATATGGTTACGAAGAGCTCAATTTTTTCTGGAATGTCCTTCCTTCAAAGTAAACTACGTCACCAATTTTCGTTAAAATTCAAGGTATTTTTTTGCTTTTCAAACATTATTTTTCAGAAAATTTTCTCTCGGGCAGTAGATATTTTAGTCGTTCTATTTCTTGAATAAGCTTATTACTTACTAAATCTGAACGCTGAATCAGTCAAATTTGATGAAATTCAACTTTTTTGAATCAGTGAAATAATTTTCATTAAAAATGAGGGCGAATTTTCACCGATCTTCCAGTCAAAAATCACTGATTTCCCAGTCAATTCTCCATTAGTCAAACAAAATCGGTAATAGTCAAACAAAATCGGTAATTTTGACCCGAAGATTAGTAAAAAATCACTAATTTTCAGTTAAATTTATTTCGCTGATTCAAAAAGAAGGAATTTTACAAAATTTCACTGATACAGATTCAGAGAGTAGATACATTACATATATTAATTTGTTTGTTACAATCCTGCAATTTTTCAAATTTTCTTTGCACAAATCTGTATAATGTATTACCCGCCTACTAAAAATACCCTGGCTACGCCAGCGCCACTGAAATAACAGGTTATTCAATTTTTCAGGGTGTCTAACAAAATTTGTTGAGTAAAAAGCTTGACTTAGTTTGACCTTTTGGAATGACTTTTTATGACTTTTTGCTTGACTTTTTCGAGCACCCCCCCAAAGAGTTATTTATGAGTCTATACGCCATTACCCCCCCCCCCCCCAATATTTATACATTAGTGTGCTTGTAGCTATTTTTAGAAAATTAAAATTTTACTCTCTCAGTTATAATATAAATCAGTGAAAATTATCGAAAATCACTGAGAAACAGTCAGAATTTCAGCACAGGAGAAAATCAGTGAATTTTTTTTTACTGAAAACAAATCAGTGAGAAAAATCACTGGAAAATCAGTGAAAATTCACTGAAGAGTGAGTAAAATTTATGAAATTTGCTGAAAAATTAGTGAAAATTCTCTGAAAATCAGTGAATTTTGTTAATTTTTCCTAGGCTGAAATTCTGACTATTTATCAGTGACTTTTCACTGATTCAAAATGAGAGAGTAACAAACACATTAAATTCAAAAAACGTAATTTTTAATAGCTATATTTTTGAAAAAAGCTTGACCTTTGGAATAAATCAGAGTAAATTGGTCAAAAAGCTCGACTTTTCAGGACCGGCATGACCGGAGAAAAGCTTGACTCATCAGGACAGCTTGACCTGTTAGACATCTTGTTTTTTCATTAAATTCTCCCCTATTTTTTCGAATTCTCAGCCCCTCCCTTATATAATTTCTATGGGTGCTTTTATCACCTGAATAATTGAATATCGTAGATATGTAGTGATTCAGACGATTTTTGTGGGGTTCAATAGGTATCCAAAAATTGTCATTGCATTTTTTTTTTAACTTAGAATATTATATCAAACTGCTCATCAATCAGTAGGATTTTTTTTTAGCACTTTTTATATTATGTTCAATGATTTTTTTTGTCTATTTTAAAACATTTTATTGGCAAATTCATTCTTTTTATTTCAACTAACTTAATGTGAAAGTACCTTTTATCCAAAAGAAACGCACGAAAACTCCAATTTATTCCCTCGCACATTCAGATTTCTAGCGGCCTCTATGGATATAAAAGCCATTTAAAATAATATTCAATATACACGAATGTCGTCGATAGCTAATTTTCAACTTTTCTCACGCATATGGCCCCCTCTATATCACAACCCTCCAACGAAATAAATTAAGGGTGTAACTCTTTATGGAAAACTACACCCTCTCGCTCTCTTTAGTTTTGACTTTGAACTATATCGAGAGCAAGTTGTCGGTAATCCAAGAAAGCTCCGATGGATATCGTAATAATTCGGAAAATCTTTTTAGGCCAAAGATTGAAAAATACTGAAAAATTATGATCATTGTTGTTTTTTTTACACCATGACGTTGAAAAATAAAACAAAACAGGTGCTTAAAATAAACTTGTAATTTTTTTAGAAGTAAAAATCTCTTATACTATTTCAAAAATACAAAAAATTCGAATAAAAAATTTCACCGTAAAATTCAACTTCAATTTGAAAAAATACATATCAAACACAGAAACCCATTTTTTTTTGCAATTTTTACAAAAATATTGCAGAAAAAATGAAAGTAAATTAGATCAAACCTCACAAAACCCTAAATTTTTTGCACACTTCGTTATAATCATTTATCGAAACATTCGCAGAAAAAAATTTCCTCGCACAATCTCCACGCTATTTCATCCCCCTTAAATTACACAGATCCATTCTAGCTCGCCATCGATACCAGTCGATCTGGAAGAAATTATTATACAAAATTAATAGCCTACACGAGACCAGCTCGACGTTGCGTGGAAAAGTCTCCACGATTCTTTAAAACTCGCACATTAATTCAAAGGACGCCGAAAAAGAAAAATTAGAAAGCGCCTGCGATCAAGCCAGCGACTCGAACGTCTTTTTCGATAGGTTATGACGTCAAAGGCGACTTCAACTACACGTGGGAGATAAACTAGAAAATGAAAGAGAGCGAGAGAGAGCCGGATAGATGGAGCGAGCGAGCAAGAGCAAAAAAAAACACAAGTATGCGCGACGCCACCGCCACCTTCGTCGTCGTCACCGTCGAAACAGACTTCTTTGCATCGGCATCGCCGTATACAGAAGCCGAATCCGCCTTTATATACCTACACTCGTCAAAGGATACGCGTCAAAGTTCGGGGTATCCTTATACCTATCCTCGTACTAAATTAATATAAATATCTATATTCGATCTCGTCGCCGCGTTATTTAGATGTGGTGGTTTTTCTAGCCTAATCGAATCCTACCTCCTTCAGTCGCCTAAAAAATACCCCCCCCCCCCGAATTGAACCCAGAAATACGCGGCGTTGGAAAAATCCGTCGAAAAAAAAAGGTATATCGAGCAGAGAGCGAGACGAAAGGCCGAAAAAATTCTTACGTACGCTGAAAGCGCTTTCTATGAATACCGTTTATAAGCGAATTTTAAAATTTCCCGCATAATTCTCGTTAACGCCGACACTTGGCGCTTCATTTCGGACGCGCCCTTTGTTACCAAGGCGACGGCCGAAGAGATCGCCATGTGTTCTTCCCTTTCATCCTCGAAAGTGCCAACGCGATCGATAAAATGAATCCCTCCGCAACTCGTGTTCGCCTCTCGCTCCGCCGGCCGCCGCCGACTCCACAACTGCCTACGATTAGAAGCCTAAATAGTGTAAAATGCGAGAAAGTACCGTATTGCGGCGTAAGTGAAGACAAGCTACAGGGATTCGGACATTTGTAATGCGCTTTATTAGAAGCGGTTATGCGAGTCGGTCGGTGTGTCGGATATGTTATACTTAAAAATATCTGTCGTTGGTTTTTTTTACTCCTTCATACTTCGATGTGCCGCCGCGGTAAGCTGGAAACGAATTAAATAACGCTCGAGCTTTTTTTTCCCCATTTTAGTTTTTTTTTTTCGCCCCCAGTCCCCCAGTTCTTCTTGGTCGGTTGTTTGGTGGTTTTTTTTTTGCTTCTTCATCGTCGTTCTTCTCTAGTTTCGTTCGCGCTTACGATGGCTGAAAATTCGCCACTGGTGTTGGTACCCCTGTGCGTGCTTTTCTCGCCGTCGGATGTTGGAGGCGTCCTTAAAAGTTGAGTCATCGTGTTGTGGTGCTGGTTTTTTTATCCGAGTCACTTACACCTACGTATTGATAACTGTTCGTCGTACGCTGTTTTTTTTGCCAAAAATCTATTACATAATATCGACGATGCGGTCCAGATAACTAAAAACAACTTTTCCCCGAATACGGTTGCTGCCTTTCTGTGATATGTATAATCTTCTGCTGCAGCCGAACAGCAAAAATGGTCGTCAGTATGGCAACTATAGACGATCACGAAAGAAAAGTATGCAGTGAATTTGCTCAGCTGTTGGAACAGTCGAAAACGCTGTTCAACGGTCTCAGGTTTGTAAAATTCCACGTATTATTCGTGTTATCTCGAGTATCCTTCGTATAATCCGTCCAAACTGGCTGCTCGAACCAGCGGCCACTCTGGTGCTGGGAAACTCCACAGAACTCCACCGAGGAGTAATCTGAATGGAAATTTTCCATGTTTGGAACTAGAGTGGATGTAAGGCGGGCCAGGCAACGAGGCCGTTCCGCCAGCGAATTTTTTATCCACGTCAAAATATCAAACGACCAACGCATTTTCACAACGACCATGTTTATACGAAATTGCATGAGGTGAATAGTTAATTGGATGCGAATCGCTTGTTTGATGTTTCAGCTTTTATGTTTCATTTTATCGATTTTTCTCTCTCTTTTCGCTTTCTTCCTTTCCACGTATTCGAATCTACGACTACGGCTACGAAAAGATGCCTTTTGTAAGCCAAGCTACCTTTTTTTTCCGCATAGTGTTCAAGTTTTATACGGTTAACTTATAGGTGTACGTAGGTACGTGCATACTCTCTTTTGGTGCTGTATGTAGACCTACGTATATGCCACATACAACACGCGAAACCAAAACTCAATAGTTATTCATCCATCCGTAAATTTGTCCTTGAAAACATACCGAATAAGTATACGCGAGTTACGAGCTTTTTTTCCCCATTTCGTTTCCAGTGTGGTGGCAGCGATGGCCCAGAAATCACCGTAATTTGGGTATCATTGATTTTTGTGTTTTTTGATAATGTCTCGTTTGAAAGGTGCTTTTAGAATGGATCGATTTGACGCAGAAGAAGTGCCAAAATTCCACGTGAAATGTGTTCTGGAATGACTAATAATTCGAAGGAAGTTGGGTTTCGATCGATATAGATCCAGGTCATCAATAAGGATGTAGAATCCAATCGTCTGCTTGAAATTAGATCCCATGAAGTAGGTGGAATTCCTGTAAGCAGAGGCAGATTTCTCAAAAATTGCATCAAAAAGTGTTTTTTGTAGATGAGTTTTATCAATTTTTTCCATAATCAGTCCATTATTCGTCTTACCAAAAAAGAAATCTTCTTTGGCATTTGGAAACTATATTCAATACAAGACACTCGATTATACAGAGCGATGGTCATGAATTGTCTGTCTGGACATCACATGTGTAAAAATTTTATTACCTATACTGGCCTTGTGTCGTATACGAAAGCTATCGAGGGAATACTATCATAAGACTTTTTCCCAATTCGAACAATAAATTTTATTTTGAGTCTATTTGAGCACTTGTTCGACAGCTCATTGTTGGATGAACATGCGCACAAATGATGAGTCAGCGTGAAGGCGTGAATACGAGTGAAATTCGTGGAATCGTTGTAAGGGTGATTGAATCAAGTTTTTCGAAAAAAATCCTAAACCTGATGAGGTAATTTTGGAAATATTGCCAGATTAATGTGATTTTTCGAATTGGGTAATTAAAAGGTGTGAAATTGGGACTATTTTGGAGCCTTTATGACGACGACGTTCGATAACTGAGAAAAAGAATTTAGAAAAGTTTAAATTTCTCAATAAACTGAAATTTTTTTATTTAAATACCATATCTTCAAGAACATGCTATCTGTATTTAGGTAGATATAGGTGATAGGTATGGAAAGTAAAAAATAAAAGAGGGAAAATCGAATTGCTCTAGTTATCAAAATTTGACCAATCAACCTAACCCAATAATTTTTTAATCTATACCCTTTGAACTATGAGCTTTCTAACAAGCATCAGGTGAACGCGATAGCATTTATAGTTCGAGTAAAAAAAAGTAGGTGGCGGCGTTTACTCGGCATCTTTCGTAGCTTTAGTCCTTTAACCACGGGCATGGGCACTGCGAACGACGTAGGTTAAGGAAACGTTTTCCTCTCGGATATAAATGAAAATCGAATGATGATGGCAGATTTATCTCTGTATTGTGTTCGTTTCGTATATAGATAATTGAATTCTCGATATAAACACATTACAATGAGAACGTGGTACTCAACAAGTCTCAAGCTGAATTTTTTTATACCACATTATGTACCTTACCTACAATGTACTTCCTAAGAGCCTATCATAGACCTACATATCAAATTGTTATAAAATCTTTAAAATTTATTTTACAGTACGTTACATTATTCAGTCATTCAACGTGTTCAAAAGAAAAAAAATCAATCAAATTCAATAGTTTCGACGCTCTAAAAATCCATACCCACGTCAAATAAGTCATCAAATACCTACTTTTTCTAAAAAGGGAGGTAGGTATCCAAACTGACAGTAAAATTTTGGCCCGAAACAAAAATAAATCGGAAAAGTATCATAAAAGAACCCCATAACTAAAATTTCAAATGCTCAAGTTCATTTCTCGAATTTTGTCGAATTTTCGAAATTTTAAAATTACCTACCCCATCACCCTGAAAAAATGAAAAATTGATCTAATCATTGAAAAAATGTGAAATTAGGTGCATACCCTATTGTAGACCTTCCGAATCGATTGGCAATGGTTTCATGACAATTAGGAGGCTCTAGAAAATTTTGGAATTTTTCAACACTGTCCGGAGAAACTCCCATAAAAATGAACCATACGAAATTAAGCACCGATAATTGCGAATTACTTATATTGGTGACCTATTTTATCGATTAAGTAGATTAAAGCACAATTTTCCGAAATTCGTAATAGTCATGTTGAATCGATATTTTTCTCCAGCAATCATCTTTGGAAACAATTGTAAAATTACGTTTACAGTTCACACATCGAGATAGAAAGCTGAAAGTTGATAGATACTCTACTTCGACCTCCCAAATCGGTTGGAATACCCTTACAAGGGAGGTATTCCATCTCAAAGTAAAATTTTGAGCCTAAACAAAAAAAAAATCAAAAGTACATCATAACAGGAACTCGTATCCAAAATTTCTGGTGCTGAAGTTCATTTCTCGATTTTTGGCGAATTTTTGAAATTTCAAAATTACCTCATCGTCTTAAAAATATGAAAATTTGATCTAATCAACGAAAAAAGCTGAAATTTGGTGTATACCCTATTTTCGACCTCGCGAATCGATTGGAAGTGGTTTCAAGACGTTACAGAGCCATCAGAAAATTTTGGAATTTTCCAGCGCTGGAGAAAAGCCCATGAAAATGGCCCATATGCACTTCAGCACCTATAATCGCAGATTATCCATATTGGTGACCTATTTGATCGATTAAAACACAATTTTCCAAAATTCGTAACTTTGAGTTCAAATTTGCATTTTTGGATATGCGCTTTTCTCCAGCGCTGTAAAATTCCAAAATTTTCAGGTGGCTTCGAAACGTCTAGAAACCGGTTCCAATCGATTCGGGAGGTCGAAAATAGGGTATCTACCAAGTTTCAAGTTTTTACCTTGATGTATCCGCATTAGTCGAATTTTTCAATTTTTCCAGAAAAATTTCTTGCCCAAAAATGCGAATTTGAACTCAAAATACGAATTTTGAAAAATTGTGTTTTAATTGATCAAATAGGTCACCAATATGGATATCCGCGATTATAGGTGCTGAAGAACAAATGGACCATTTTTATGGGCTTTTCTCCAGCGCTGGAAAATTCCAATAATTTTGGTGACTCTGAAATGTCTCGAAACCGCTTCCAATCGATTCGGGAAGTCGAAAATAGGGTATATACCAAATTTCAGCTTTTTTCGTTGATTAGATCAAATTTTCAAATTTTTTAGGACGATGAGGTAATTTTGAAATTTCAAAAATTCGCCAAAAATCGAGAAATGAACTTCAGCTCCTGAAACTTTGGGTACGTGGTCCTGTTATGATGTACTTTTGATTTTTTTTTTGTTTGGACTCAAAATTTTACTTTGAGTTGGGATACCTCCCTTGTTAGATAATCGCAATGGATATGAAATATTCAAAGTACAAATCATCACTACTTTTACTGATAAGCTTTTTTTCACCTCTGGAAATTTCCCAAATTTTCTGAAGCCTCCAAAATGTCTCAAAACCGCTTTTAATCGACTCAGAAAGTTGAAAATAGGGTATATACCAAATTTCTGTTTTTTTCATTGATTAGATCAAATTTTTATTTTCGCAAAGCGATGGAGTAATTCTAAAATTTATGATGTACTTTTGATTTATTTTTGTCTCGGCTCCAAATTTTACTGTCGGTTGGGATACCTCCCTTGTGAGAAAATTATACAAAATTATGAATCTTACAGTTTTCCTAATTTTCAAGCCAAAACCAAATATGAGATAATGCACAAAATTCTATTTAAAAACATGGAAAAGCAATGAAAAGATGGACGACCTCTCCCCCCCCCCTCCTCCGAGATAAACATGAAATTAGGAAACCAAAATTTGTAACTTTTTTCTCAATGTACAAGTACATATTTCAGATCGACAAAATTCCACATTAGTCCCCCTTCCTCCCTTACCCACCAATCTATTTTTATACCATTTTTTTTTCAAATTGCTCAATTAAAATTAAAATTCTGGCAGAATTTCAAACATGGACAATGAACATTATCTGATGAAAGAGGAAAACTGAAAATGCTAAGCTCAAAAAATGTCCTAAAAAGCATATACAATTTTCAATTTCCCAGCTCAAAACAAAAAACAAAACGTTCGTAAAAAATTCATAATATAGATATAAAAAATAGAGGTTTGAAGAATTGACGAAAACTTTAAAAATCGGTAACAATCCAACCAACATTCATCGGAGACTTGAATAGACGACAGAATGATGCCATTGAAACATCCCCACAACGACATCCCCAAGAAATGCATCCGAGGTTCACAACCCTAAACCGGCGAGAAAACGTCTGGATTACGAAGTGTTGATGACCACTGCCCTATAAAATAACTGGGTCATTGTTCCAACTACCTATGTATACTGACAACGAATACTAAGTTAGGAAAAGAGCAAATATTTTGCGGACGAATTACACGCTCTTTCATCAAGAATAATACATTTCATTAACAAGGGTCATTTTAAATAAAAAATGGGTGTGTCAAAAATTTACATTCAATTATTGATGCCAGCGATTTTTGTATCAGACAAGTACGAAACGAATCGAAATACAATTCTTTCTTCTAAATTTTCTGGCTGACTTTCTCAAAAACAGAATCATCATTTTGGAAAATTTTTCAACTCAACCTTTATTTTCGCAACCACAGCATCAATTCTTTCACTTCGGATAGGGGGAAGCAAGTTTCCCTCTTTTCCCCTTCTTGATCAGATCATTTTTTGTTCCATCCTTCTTGAAAATTTTGGCAATAGTAAGTTGTCACCAATGTAAATCTAAATCAATAAATCTAGTTTAGGTATTAAAAAATCATAAATTACGGGGACTTTTACATCTGAATTTTCAAGGTTTTCTAAAAGTTCGAATTTTTTCGTCTATTGAAGGACGTCAGTTTTCCAAAAATCTCTCTTCCCGGTCATTTGGCAGTTTATTTTTCAAACATGATAATTTTTCATCAACGATATTCTAGTTCGAATGAATCATTGAAGTTGACGAAGTCAGATATAGTTTTCTTATTAGCCAAAACATTTTTCACTGCAATTTTTCCATTTTATTGTTCACTTTTAAAGATAGGTATTTTCCCAGAATTTCATTTATTCTTGATTTCTTTAAAGTTCAAACGACAAAAACTGGAATTTGGTTTAAAACTCTTACAGCCATTTATATCCTAACCTTTTTCTCTATAAACATTGTTAAAATTTTGAAGTCTGCAAGGATCCAGAAGATCCTAAAATTACAATTCTTCGGACATTTTCAAAAAAGAAGCGAACGATAAAGCCATCCAGAAACTGAAAATCTGGATTTCGATCCATTCTCGCCGTCTTTTTAAGCATTTAAAGGCCTATATTCCACATTCAGAGACATAAATATTTTTTCAGAAATTAAATACGTACCACTAAGGATCGAAAAAGGTTCTAATTGTTGTAAATCTAGAAACTTCAAATTTCTATCATTAATAAATTACGTGTGTGTTTTAAAGACCTCTTCGAGCATTACGACCCTAAATGCATTTCAAAATTAATGCAAATTCCCCCCCCCTTCCCAAAAAACAAATTAATATTAACAGATATATATCTGCTAAGATTTCTTCAAAAGTTGAATGGTGCGGAGAGCAAGACCGCCTCAAAACGAAATGGTAAAAATTTTACCTCCTCCTGGCGCAAAACCCGCCTCTGTCTAATAGCCTTTCAGAGAGCTTACAATTATGCAGAAATTTTTGAAAAAATGAAGAAATATTTTTCCAACAATTTTTTTCTTAGAACCTATAGGTACTTAAATAGATGTTTTTACTTAAAATTGTCATTGCAGTCCACTTTATTTTTCAGAGACACTTGAAAAATTACTATTTTCATATTTTCTTAAATTTCTATTTAAAAAATAAAAAAATCTGTATATTTTTCAGATTTTTTTTCAATTTTCTCGAAATGGTCTTAGGAGGGAACCTTTACAAAACGTCAACATCGATCGAGCCAAAATTTGGCTCACTGAAAGAGCATATCAACCACATTTTAGGACCAAATTTTGATCTCCCAAAAATGAATTTTCAATTTTTGGTGAATTTTTAAAATGAATATATTTTTTGCGATAATTAAGATATACATATTAAATTAACTGAGATAAATAAAAAATTTTTAATTTCGTGATCAGTAAATAGTTCAAATTAAAATAATAATTTTAGATATCATTGATTTTACTGAAATTAAATTGATTTGTCAAAATCTAAAAATTGGTTTTTATACTAAACTTGACCACTGAATTGATTTGTGCCATTTTCGAGTCAATCTAAAACCTCCAGCCAAATTTGACTTTTCTCCAGCGCCCTAGGATTGCTTCAGAAGGAGCTATAATAATTTTTTACAGCTCAAAATTGAGTTTTTGAGATATCAGTGACATACCTTTTTGAGAATCAAATTTCGACTCAATCGGCGAGGACGATTTCGAAGGTTTCCTTGCCAAAAATCCTTTCAAATTAATCATAGAAACAAACATTTTTTCATGATATTTGATATAATTTCAAAAAATTACGGAAATCTCGTTCTCAATTTTTCCGGTCGTAGCTAAAAAAAAAAAGACTAAAAAAGTAAGCCCAATGAAACTGAGCAAAATAGCTCTTTGCTTTCGTGCGAAATTGCTCTGAGAAAAAATTACGTCGATTGAAAGTTGAATAATTTCACACGGCGGATATACTAAATTTTCGGGCTATATCGATTATCGTACGAAAAAGTTTGTCAACCATCTGCGGCAGTAATGCTGCTGCGATTGCTAAACTATGTCCAACGCGTTGCGTATAATCGCCGTATAGAATCCAGCTCGCTATAAACGATTTAGAAAGCTAATCATTTTTGCACTTAGTTTTCCAATTATTACTTTTCGCTTCGCTTTGAACGATGTATTTTAAAAACAAGTAAAACCGCGTTAAAATTATTGTCGCAACGTTCTACCAGCGTAACTTTACAACATGCTGCTTTTCCATATGACGCAACACCTCCAGCACCGTCGTCGACGCGAGCGAAAATAACGTGATATAATTTTGGGGAAAATCTCGTCGATAAAACCGCTCTCGCGCCATAATATTTCGCTTCGCTTGACAGCTTTTCAAAAAATGGCGAAAAAAATTTGGCAGTACGGGTTGTTCCCTTCTTCAATACACTTATATCCGCGCGTATAATTTATATACCTGTACCGAAGAAGGCAACAACCAGTGTTATCCAGCACAATGTATACGCGAACGGACACCTACTCGATTTCTTTTGATTATATAATAGGTAAAGAAAAATTTATTTGCATGCGCGTTTCAGATTATGATGAAACTTTAAAAGCTTGATAGCGTATTTGAGGACTTTGGTATTTACTTTTCGTGTCAGTTCACAATGAGGCGGCTTATATTTCGCGTTTTTTCTCTCTTTTTCTCTTTCCTTCCATGCCCAAGTTTCCGTGACAACGATTTTACACATTTTCTATTTGAAGACTCGATGGGATTCTCGTTTACTTCATTTATCAGCAAAAAGAAAACACATTCGACGAGCACGAGCAGCGCGAATAACCCGATGAAATAAAAATACCGTATAACTTCTCTCTATATACCTACTATATCGATATCGCAGTGCTGATGTAATCAAAACTACACTAATCGGATTTCTTGCGCCAGGATGAAGGTTTTCATATAATTTCTCATCGACTTTATGCACCAATGATAAACGTTTTGATCGAGATTATAAAATAATGTATATGCATGTGTTCGCTCGCCTATAATCCTCGTACAACTTGCAAGCAGCTTTTAAAATTCAACATAGTAAACATTTAAATCATTTGTAAAGCCAGCACGTATCTCGTTCTAATCATTAATTTTCTTTTCCAGTGCCCAGGGCTGGGCCGGACCGGAACAAAAAGGAGCAAGGGGGCAATCTCCCCCAAAATTTGGTACTGGAAAATTTTAGTTTCAGGCAAAAATCTGCAACTCGTCCCAAAAATCGAGATTTTTTTGAATTTTCCAACTGATGAAATCACAATTTTGTTGAATTGTCTGCCATACTTTTTTTTAAAAAATACATATAACCAGGAACCACTAAAAAAACCTTGAGATGAACATGTAGCTGATTTTGAAAATTGAAGGGAAAAATGCAGATTCTGAAAAAATCACGTTAAATTTTTTTTCAACCAAAGGAATGGATAGTATAGCTCATTCCATGTTAACTCGACCAGGTTTTGACCTTGGGTCTTCCGATTTAGCTCAAATTTTTTTTACGAGTTCTCCTCGATGGTCTAATGAAGGAATCACCATCATTCCGATCCTAATCCTTCAGCCGGAGGGGGGTGACCCTTGTAATTATCGTATAATTATAGGATGTTTTGTGAAATGGCTTAACTTTGAAGGAGCATATTTCGAGATTGGTTAGGTCTAAGACGAATCTGTTCATGGGCTTTTGTAAAGAATTGAAAGGAGATTCAAAATTGATAATAGATTTTTGAAAAGTTCAAAGTTGAGCTTTTGTGATGAAAGCTCAACTTTCATGATAAGTACAAAAGATGAGGGGCCCCATTTAAAAATCTGAAAAAATTGCCATGAAGAGAACTATTCATGTATTTTTCAACTAATTACTTTTCAAGATGGGATCTCAATACCCCTGGAGGGCACAGGGGTCCTAAATTTTGGTCAAAATTCAAAAAAATGGAAAAAATGAAGTAATACAACGATTTCTACTAATTCGAAGGCGCTGAGTTCGAATATGTGCTTAGTTTTTTCATTCGACCTCTCTGAATCCCCTATCAGCCCCCTAATGAGGTAAAAATTCAAAAAAATTCCCATTGATTTTTTTAATTTTTTAGTAATTTAATACGGACTTTTTAGCTAAAATAAAGACCAAACCCAAAATAAATTAGCAGAAAGGGAAAGTTTCGTATATAAGCTCAATAAGACATGTATTTCAATATTCCCGAACTTCCCTAAAATTGGTGAATATTTTGACCCCTTTTGGGAGGGGGTTCAAATTTTGGTTTTTCGGCCATAACTTTCAAAATTACGCATTTACGAAAAATAAGGTGAAACAAAAATTGTAGAGAATTAAAAAACAAATAATTTTGTTATTTACAGTTTTTTCCTAGGACGTTATGGAAGGGAGCTGGGACCTTCCGAAAAAAAATCAATTTTGAAAATTCCCTATTAACAGAAATAATTATCAAAATCCGGGTTAATCGACTTTTGGAAGCGGGTTTTTTGCATAGTATATCCCATTACTATGTAGAACAAGAAATACGTATAGCCGACCCCCCATCTCAGAGTGGGGGGTGGACCCTCCGTAGAAAAAGTCGCGTTTTCCCCCAAGCATAGCTCAGCTACAGTGAAAAATTCGAAAAATTGGTTCAAACAAACATTGTAGAGCGTTAAAAGACGAACATTTTACTTTTTTTACTTTTTTTCTACGTGGTCTTGAGGGCGAGTTATCCCAAAAAGAAAAAAAAATCGGCGCAGCGTTCAATAATGTTTTACGGATTTTTATGCCTTGTCTTTTGGGGTCCAATTTAGGTTCAAAGGTTAAATGATAATAAAAATCGAGTTCAGTGATCACATAAAAAACCCCAGAAATCCACTCAAAATTGATTTTTTCGGAAAGCCCCAGCTCCCTTCCATGACGTCCTAGGAAAAAACTGTAAATAACAAAATGATTTGTTTTTCAATTCTCTACAACTTTTGTTTCAACTTATTTTTCATAAATGCGTAATTTTGAAAGTTATGGCCGAAAAACCAAAATTTAAACTCCCTCACCCCTTAAAAAGGGGTCAAAATATTTACCAATTTTAGGGAAGTTCGGGAATATTGAAATACATGTCTTACTGAGCTTATATACGAAACTTCCCTTTTCTGCTAATTTTTTTTGGGTCGAAACCTGAAAAGTCCGCATTAATTTGGGAGTCAGTGTGGGGAACGGAGGAGGCGGATCGAGAAAGTAAGTTGATAATCGAGCTCAGCACCCTCGAATCAGTAGAAATCGATATTTCCATTTTTTTGCATGTGTTTTTTTCAAAATTGGAAGCTAGGGGGCACTAAAGGGTCGAACCCCAAAAATAAGCAAATATTCGAACTCAGCGCCCTCAAAAACCCAACAAACGACACGTCATACGTTATTTTTCATTATTGAATGAGCATATAGTACTTCGAAAACTGAACAAATTTTCACTTTATGACTTTTTGCCTAATTTTAAAATTAAAGGGACAACAAAAAAATAATCAAAAAAATTCTAAAAAAATAAACTAATCAAGGGAATGGATAATACGTTGAAAACTAAAAAAAATTATCCTAAATCTCTTTGCCTAACATCGAAAATGAAGTGGCTACGAGATACTCATAATGAATGGGCTTCAAAAAAATTTCAAACTTTCTTAATATTGGATGGCCCTTGGCGGCTTCATTTTTGATGTTGGGCAAAAAATTTTTAGAACAAAATTTCTTCAGTTTTCAACGTACTACCCGATACCTTGATTAGTTTATTTTTCAACAATTTTTTTCGTAGCCCCTTCAATTTAAAGTCCAGCAAAACGTAATGAAAAGAAAATCTGTTCAGTTTTCAAAGTACTATCCATTCCCATTGTTGAAAAAAATTTTAACTCGATTTTTTTAGAAGCAGTGTTTTTTCCTTCATTTTTTAAATTCGGCAACGTGTTCATCTCAAGTTTTTTTTCCAGTGGTACCTGGCTACCCGGTGATAGCCAAAAAAAAAGTATGTCAGACGATTCATGGAACACCCTGTATACATACGACTTATACGTATTTTTGGTCTTTTAACTGAAAAATCAATATATATTTCAATGATTCAGATTTAAAGATTACAAATGGGGAAAATTGCAGTAATTAATTAGGCATTTATACACTTGATACATCAAGTTAGTAAAATTTAAAGTTTAAAAATTGAAACCAGGGGTGCCGAGAAACTTAATTTTTCGAGGTCCAAGTCCACAAAAAGATTTTTGAGAGGAAAACGTCTCCTTTCAGAAATCAAAATACAACTCTGAAATTACCTCCCAAATCTAAATTTTCCAAAACATTGTTTTATTGCACCTTGAATTTGAGGTTTTCTAAAATTTTCGTCCTCGCTTCGCTCCGGATAAATTCATTTCTCTCATATTCACATTGAAATTGGAAATTTTTTTGCTTAAATAGACATTTTTCTTGAAAATTTTCACCCTCACTTCGCTTGAGACAAATGGACAATTTCGTCGGTTTTTTCAACTATACAATAAAATTACCCAGGGAAAAGAAATGAAGCGAATGAGAGAGAAAATTGGTCAAAAAATCTAGTTCGGACAGCAAATTTGTGCCCTCAACCCCGCCTTCAAAAAAATCAGTCAGTTTCGTACCAAAATTTATTCAAAAATCGATTCGAAAATTCTGAGATTTTGCTTCCCTCCACCCCAATATTTGGACTTCGGTACGTTATCGTCACTGCCATTGCCCCAATATCCACCCTTATTTTGTATATGACCGAACGATAGAACTCTCGTGCTATGAAATAGACTACGACTCGATTTATACGTACCTAGGTAATTCTTCCCCCCTTCCCCCAACACATCGTATTCGGTCGCGTGTTTCTAGTAATTATTGTTATTTTTTTTTTATTCCCTCCTTGCTTGATAGGCTGCGTTAAACGACCGACAATTTTGCCATTTTTTATGACACAATAAGATAAATACCTCGAGGAAAATTTACCCACATTGAAAATTTTTTCACTCCAATCAACTGCATACCTATTTTACATAGCTGCATACAAAATACACTTCTTATTTCCTTCACAGATAGCTAGTATAGGTACCTTAACCACTAACCTACATCTTTTCGTATAATCAAATAGCATAATGCGGTCATTATTATAAGCACATGGCATGAGCCACGATACCGAAAACGAAGAAGGAAAAAACGCACAGAGGGTGGAAATACCGTCGTGTTGGTTGTTACCGACTCCGGCGACGTTTCTTCTTTCGTCGCGAAATTACTTTCCTTAACGAAAAAAAATAATTATAAATACTACTGCACGTCATTAATAACAATCGAAATAAATGACTAAGTTCTGCACGAATTTTACAAGTTTTTTCCCCTATTTTAATTTATGCTCGGGTTGTTCACAGGGATCTGCCTCAGTGTGGTCAAAAAATATGGCAAGGATATTTTGGAAGAACTTTTGACGTGTATACTAAACTATGGAAATATCAACAACAACACAGGTAAAGCAATAAATTAATTATTCCGCCAACATCCGATAGTTTTTAATTTAGGCTTTAGTTTGTATATATACGTACGATCCAATTATTAATTAAATAATTAATTTAGCTTCGACTCGACCTGGCTGATCTAAAGAAAACACCCCTATTGTGTCATCGTCGTTCTTCGACGACGGCTGAGGGGCTTTTTATTTATTTTCATGCATTGGTTTCCACAGACCAACGTAACAAAAATTTTCATCTAATTTATACTCGACTCGACAATTCCACCGATGATTGTTTATTGTGTATGACATCTCTATAGGCTCGCTAATTTGCTTTTACAATTTGCCATCAAATACTAGCAGGTAATTATTAGGTTAGGTTAGGTGGATTTTATTTTTCATTCGGTAGCACTTAATTAGCTGGTAGCTGTGGTGAAATTAATAAATGTTTGAAAAAAATCACATCAGATGAACTTGAAAAGTTTCTATTGAATTTGAATTTAGGAATCAGGACATCGGGAATGAATTGAACTTTTCTAGAATCCATTAGCTTACCCTACGATTGAGAGGTGAACCTTGGGGTGGATCGTTTCAAAACTTTTTTAGAATTTTGATCGACCCTAGGAAACATTCAAGTATAGTGAGAAAGTGAGATAACATCCTTAGAAAGACGTACTAAGGTAAAAATTCGATTTTTTTTTTAAAAAAAAAGGTGGCAACTTTTAATAAGACCAATTATGAACAAAAAAGCAAAAAAATCAAAAATTTGATGAATTTTTGTTGGAAGAAGAAGGTAGCACTGAGGGATGGAAGAACAAGGAAATTTGTTGTTGGTTCTTTGTTCTTTCGTTCCTGATTATAAATAAGTGTCTGTCTTTCTCGTTCTTCTGATCTTTATAAATCAATCAGTTCTTTCGTTCTCAGTTCCCATGTTCTTTACAAAATTTGTGTTCTTTTGTTCTTCCTATTCCGTTCTCTTGTTCTTTTTTTTTGTTTTTTGTTTTCCTTCAATAAAGTGGTATAAATTATTCTTTTTGTGAGAAAAATTTCATTTTTAGTCAAAAAATTAAATTTTAATCCAAAACTAACGCACAAGAAACAAAAATACTCGAAGTATTCGAATTTTTGAAATTTGAAATTGGAATAAAAATGGTTAATGTTACGAAAATGACAAAAAAAATGTAAAAAAAAGATTTTATTACAAGAACAAGGACATATCAAAAAATTGAAAATTGTTCGTTTTTTCGTTCTCTTTTTTTTTTTAAAGCTGTTCCCTGTGTCTGTCCTGTTCTTTATTTTTTTCTCTGGTATTCGTTCTATTATTCGTTCTTTCTTTCAAATTTCATCATCACTGTTTTGTTCTCCAATTTGAAAAAAACTTTTATTTTTGGTTTTAAAACAATTACCTATTACACCTAGAATTATTTGAAAGAGTTTAATTAGGTAAGATTTTATTTTTGTTTTTCTCACCCTTTCCCTCTTCCCCTAAACGAATCTGAATGTTTCAATTGGAGTATAGATAGGTCAGACACCCTTGCTAAAAAAACACAGTCGAAAAAACCTAAAAAAATTGTTTTCTATTCACATTCGCAATTTAATATGTCTCGATTTCAATAAATAGGAAAGTTGCGATAGTTTTTCGTTTGTAAGCAAATTGATTATCTTTAGAAATATTAATCGAATCAAAAATTTAATG
Source organism: Pseudococcus viburni (assembly GCA_033439095.1). Taxonomy (NCBI): domain Eukaryota; kingdom Metazoa; phylum Arthropoda; class Insecta; order Hemiptera; family Pseudococcidae; genus Pseudococcus; species Pseudococcus viburni. Next base: position 143,347 of record JAVBJF010000296.1, on the reverse strand, counting down.
ACAGATTACCTGAAGAAAGTCAAGGTCGCACTACGACTACGATTTTCTTCAATTTTTCTGTACCTACCTTAATTCGTTCAAAAGGATCTAACCAAATTTTTCAGATTACCCACAAAATTTTTCACAAAATACAAACATTCAAAAGAGGAAATCAAAATTTAAGATATGATGCAACTTTTATACCTATCAACTTTTCAACTTTTTTAAATCACTTACTGGTAAATTTTTTTATCAAACAGCATTGCTGATGGAAGAAATTTCGAAAAAAAAATTGAGAGACATATTTGGGGCATTCTTAGGTGAGGTCTGGTCTTCAAACCATTTTTTTCAGATTTTTTAGTCCATATGTATTTCACAGGAACTAGAAAATGACAAAAAATCATCGAGAATTTTTTGAGTTTTCGAGTTTTTTTTAGAAATCTGCGCCCCCCCCCCCTCATCACGCACACACATAACTATCACCTAACTCTGATTTTCCAAGTGAATGGGAAATCTTGTGGTTTTAAAACCAAGATTTGCTCTCTAAACATCATGCAAGTCGACTGTACATTTTTCTTAGTTTTTTAAAACAACGAGTAAAACTCTCAATTCTGAAATACCAAAGGAAAATTTTGAACTCTTTAAAATTTTTATTCTCCAAGAGCACGAGAGCTTTCATTTTCAGTTTTGAAAACCTCATTAGGTATCTTTTTTTGCTTTCTACCTGGTAAGAGTTGTAATTTTTATGGGGTTTTGAAAACCTTGCAAAAATTTAAGCTAAATGGTCTCCAAAAACTGTTATTGAAGAATTGTTGTCATTTATCAAATTCAAAACCACCACAGGGTATCATAGATATTAACCCCTTAAATTTATAGGTAGGATTTTTTTGGTTTTTCTAAAAAAGTATTTTTTTCAAAAAAAAATCAAGATATTGGACAATAAATATTTAAAATCACTATTTATAAATTTTGCCCAAGTTGCTGAGGATAGAGGGGTGGGTGGAGGGGAGAGGTAAAACTGGTGATTGCAACTTCTGCACGAGAAATCCAAGTTGAATGTATTTCAAAAAACAAAATGTTTTTCGAAACAAAAACACTAATAAAGTATCAGACCACAGCCCTGAAACCGATACTTCTACTTCCCCATCTAAATTCAAATTAAAAAATTATTCTTTCTGACGTTCACAGTCGACGTTTTATTTTCGCCATCGATATGTATAATGTGTATATTTCAAGTTGAAAAATTAATCACTTTATTGCTTATAATCCCTTTCATTTTGAATTCCCATGGAACACGAAAGATTTTCCTCCTTTATACGCCTACTCGAAAACACCCGCGCACTATTTGTCAAAAGAAAATTAACTAGATTACGGGAAAGCGCGCACAAACAGAAAATTTTTTCAAACAAGTCGAAAACAATGTTTACACGGCGAAAAAGAAGCCAAGTATAAAATCAACAGATCTTGTTATTATAAAGCAAACGAAAAATTCGTAATTAGTAGATTTTAGGTACGTTTGATGTATATTTGTGTATTTCGACTGGTCCATCGCGCGGTTATAAATACGGCGCCGCGGTTCAGGGTGTATTTTTAGCTACCTACGCGTAGGTGAGTGAGAATTTGCCATCGGAGAGTTCAGATATCGCGGATATATTTTGTATTTACCGAATATTTCTACCATGTTGGTAAAATATGTATTCCAGATGTAGGTATGATTTTTTCATTTCATGTATTTCCCCGTTGTTTACCGGGGATCGAATTACCTATTTTTAAAAGTATTTTTAAAAACCGAAAATAAGTTTAGCTGAATCTTATTCTAGTAAAATTCCTTTGGTAATTCGAAATACCAAATGGAAAATTTTACGTTTACAACTTTTCAGCGTACTTTTTAATCTTTCTTCTGTGGTAATATTGAAAACTAGAACGTTTGAAATTAATCCAAGTTTTTTTGTATCTTTGTATGGTTGGAATATTGTGGGTATCTCACATCTTGATAATTTAAATTATTTGCTATTAAAAAATACCCACAACTTCATAACTTTTCCTTACTTAAATAGTTAGTTGGAAGATTACTTGCAAAAACTGAAATGTTAATAAAATTTTGAGTTAGATTGTCACTATATTTATTCGTTCATTATACTCTCGTTGGGTTTTCTTTAATTAATGAGAATCTCTGTTTGACTTTTTTCAATTGAAAATTCATCGAGGTGTATTTTATGAAATAAGGTTTCAAATGTCTTTGATTAAAATTGGTGTTTTGGAAAATCAAAGTACAAATGTGATTCGTTGAAATACGAGTAGGTAGAAATTTGATTTAATAAATTAGAATTTTTTAATGAAACATTACAATTCCATGCTCATTTTCGGTATTTCTGGTTCAGCTAACTTTTTTTCAATATTAGATAACTCTTCATCTCAAAATTAGCCCCAGGTCTACGACGAGCGAAATCCTCCTCCTCCTCCATATCCCTCAACCATATCTCTCAAAACAAAAACATTTTCCCAAGATTATAAAAATACTGAGGGGTCATTCACTCTTTTTAATCAAAAAAAATCTATAAAAACAGCTGGAAGCATTGAACGTAGTCAAGGCAAAATTGTCATGATAACTTGTCCCCCCCCCCCCCCACATGGGATTAATTGAATGAAATTATTCTACAGATAATTTAAAAAATTAAAATATTATGAGGTAATTACTTCATTAAAAATATCAAATTTTTCCATAGTTAAAATTACAAATTACAAAATCATTTAAGTATCCAGGGTCGCGTTCGCGACCCACCCCCCCCCTCCCGACAGAAACGTAATCGAGACAACACGTTGCGAACAGACTCTGTTATTCTGAAACCAACTAGCCTTTGTTTTGCGCGTGCCGCCAACGCGTTTTTCTCGTAAAGCGCTGGTTAAATTAAAAAAACTTTAAATTACAAAGTTTCTTCATTTTTCGAGCGCTTTCTTTTAAGACCAAAACGAATTTTCTACGATAAAAAGTCGAGAAGATACAATACCCCTGTTTTTGGTGATTTTACTAAAAATGTTCTTCATCAGGAAGCAAAATTCAGAAAAAACTACTGAATGAAATTTCATGAAATTTTGGGTGTGTGTTCTATTCGTGTGTCTTACGGTTATAAGATGAAAAAATTTTGAAAATTTTGAAATTTGCCCCTTCACCCCCCCATTTGGGCCCCAAAAAATTTTCAAAATTCAAAATTGAATTTATAATGTATTCCTTGGGTCAAAATTCATCTATGTGAAAATTTTCAGATCAATTCAACTTTTTGAAGCGATTTAGAGCTTTTTAATTTTTCCAAAATACTAAAATTTAACCAATTTGAATTTGAATATAAAAAAACGTCAACTCATTGACCATCCGGGTTAGCAAAAGCGATCGAAGAACTGAATAATCTATGTGTGTAAAAAATTTCAATACGTTTAATGCCCTCTAACGATCTGCAGCTTTGTCTAAACATTGAAGTAAAACTGTAATTTGATGAAAAAAGTTTTGTAACGGAAATTTTGAATAATTGATACACGTTGTGTACAGAAGGAATCACCAAGCCGCGAATGGTACCATCTGGCTGCTTGTACTAAGCGGCGGCTCAACACACGGAAGGTCTTAGGTTCGAGCCTACCCAGTGACAGGTTTTTTAGAAAATTTTTTTGTCAAATTGCAAGTTTTTTCTATTGTTTCTGTCAATGAAATTATATTATTAAGTAATTAGGACAAATAAAGCAAGTGGTAAAAATATGAAGTGAAAAAAAATAATATTTGAAGTTGGAAAATTTAAATTAAGAATTCAGTTGGAAAATGTTCTTTTAAACATCAAGTCAAAAAATTTTATAGAAATATTTCAATATTAAAAAAAAAAATTGGATACTGTTCTAAAAAATTTTAAAATGAAAGAAATTGAAAAAAATTACGATTTGAAGTATCAATGTATTTTGCATTTATGAGACCAGCAGACTACGTAGAAAAAACTACTGATATCCCCGAAAATTCTCCAAAAAAAGAAAAAGCCCCGCCCCCTCCCGACAGAAACGCAAACGAGATTGCTGCAAAACTAATACCTGTAAAAATTTTGATAATAAAATGCATTGATATAAAATGTGAAATCCGCCCCAAAAAACACCCCACTTTTGTAAAAACACAAATGAATACTTAAATGTTTCGATAATAAAATGTTTTGATATCATAATAAAATCCGCCTGAGACCCAAATTGAGTACTTTAGTCATCGTCTCATCAAGCACACTGCAAAATATTTGCAATGATACCAAAAAATGAAAAATAAATGAAAAAAAAAAAAAAAAAAATTGAGGGCGGACACAGCCATCAGATTGAGGTAAAGTAACCAAGCTTATTTGAGGGCTGTGTCCGCCCTCATTTTTTTTTTTTTTTTCATTTATTTTTCATTTTTTGGTATCATTGCAAATATTTTGCAGTGTGCTTGATGAGACGATGACTAAAGTACTCAATTTGGGTCTCAGGGCGGATTTTATTATGATATCAAAACATTTTATTATCGAAACATTTAAGTATTCATTTTGTTTTTTACAAAAGTGGGGGTGTTTTTTGGGGCGGATTTCACATTTTATATCAATGCATTTTATTATCAAAATTTTTACAGGTATTAGTTTTTGCAGCAATCTCGTTTGCGTTTCTGTCGGGAGGGGGCGGGGCCTTTTTCTTTTTTTGGAGAATTTTTCGGGGATATCTGATTATAAAAAAATATTAATCCTGGCGCATTCCATGTCAATTCGAGCAGGTTTTGACCTTGGGTATTCCGATTGCGCTCAAATTTTTTTTACGGGTTCCCTCGATGGTCTAATGAAGGAATCACCGTCATTTCGATCTTAATTCTTCAGGGGTGGAGGGGAGCCCTCGTAATTTTCGCACAATTGGGATTTTTTGCAAAACGGCTCAACTTTGAAGGTTAGTATTTCGAGATTGGTTTAGTCAAAAATTAATCTGTTGGTGCAGTTTTGTAGAGAATTGAAAGGAGATTCAAAATTTGTAACCACATTTTGAAAAGTTCAAAGCTGAACTTTTGTGATGTGATGAAAGCTCAACTTTCATAATAATTACAAAAGCTATGGGCTACCATTTAAAAATCTGAAAAAATTACTGTAAGGAAAACTTTTTATGTATTTTTCAACTAATTACTTTTCAAGATGGGATCTCAACACCCCTAGGGGGCACAGGGGTCCTAAATTTCGGTCAAAATTCAAAAAAATTGCAAAACCGAAGTAGCAAGTCGATTTCTACTAATTCGAAGGCGCTGAGAGTTCGAATAATGTGCTCAGTTTTTTCATACGGCCCTACTGATCCCCCCTATCAACCCCCTTGATAAGGTGAAAATTCAAAAAAATGAAAAATAGCGTGTGACATATCGATTTCTACTAATTTGAAGGTGCTGAGCTCGATTATCAACTTATTTTTCCGCCTTAATTCATCAAAAGACTGGAAATGATGGCATTTTTTAAAAATAAGGATGAAGCTTTAAACCACAAAAAGTAGGCATATCGGAAAAATAAGTTGATAATCGAGCTCAGCACCTTCAAAGTACCTAGTAGAAATCGATATGCCGCACGATATTTTCATTTTTTGCAAGGGTTTTTCAAAATTGAGAGGGATAGGAGGGCACTAAGGGGTCGAATCCAAAAAGTAAGCAAATATTTGAACTCAGTGCCCCTAAAATCCCAACAAACGACATGTCACACGTTATTTTTCATTTTTTTAAATTTTCACCTTATCAAAGGGGTTGATAGGGGGGATCAGTAGGGTCGGATGAAAAAACTGAGCACATTATTCGAACTCTCAGCGCCTTCCAATTAGTAGAAATCGATGTGCTACTTCAGTTTTGCAATTTTTTTGAATTTTGACCGAAATTTAGGACCTCTGTGCCCCCTAGGGGTGTTGAGATCCCATCTTGAAAAGTAATTAGTTGAAAAATACATAAAAAGTTTTCCTTACAGTAATTTTTTCAGATTTTTAAATGGTAGCCCTTAGCTTTTGTAATTATCATGAAAGTTGAGCTTCGTAAAAAAATTTTGAGCGCAATGGGAAGACCCAAGGTCAAAACCTGCTCGAATTGACATGGAATGAGCCTGCTAGAAAATTCGAAGGTCCCATAAAAATTGGCAGCAGGGTTGCATTTTGCCCATCTGCTTTTTGAAGGTATACTTTAAAGCATGTCATTGAAATTAAAATTAAATTGAAACAAATTTTTAAAAATTTACATCTAAAAAATCACGTCTTCGTTTATTTGAAAAATTCTATCATCTATAGCTTCTTAAATTTTCGGAACCAGTATTTTCATGTCAGAATTTTTTTTATTTGTCTTAAAAAGTTGTATTGAGAACTAAAAAAAAATTGAAAAATTTTTCCAAAGAATTATTTAATCTACGTATTGTTCCTTCAAATTTAATATGTAAAATATATAATCTTTTGTTTGTTTAGACTCTGACTTGCTAAATTAAAGAGAGATACCCAAAGAAAAAAGTTGATACATATAAGCAAGAATCGTACTCAACAGATTTTTCAAATTATACCAGACTGCAATAGATCATACTTAACCTCATTCTCTAAAAACCTCCCAATCTACAACCTTGAAAAGTTCAATAAGTTGAAAAAAGGACTGCAAAATTGACAAAGGCTATGATTAATATCGACGTAGGAACAGTCATCGATGAAGGTTGGCGTTCACTTAAGTAACATTATGTAAATCATATTTTTTTCAAAAAATTTAAAATACGAATTGAGAAAAAAAGTCTGGCGCCTCGATTCACTTCTGCATCAATTTATCGTCGACATTTTCATAACCTAATTGAACGAAAAATTACGTGCGACTGAAAATTTTCCCATCCCGAGCATACTCGTATTTTTACGCTGCAAAAAATTCGCCATTTTTACTCATCGTCGAAACTCATTAATTCGCGTCATTCGAGTTACACAACGATGTATGTACCATGTATGTAGATCCTAAATAAGGTACGAGAAATACGAGAAGTAAAAAATTTTTAAGGACGTCGTAAATCTCGCTATAAAAAACGGACCTCGATATAGAAATGAAATTCCACATAAGTAGATCGTTATTCGCTCGTAAGAGATTTAATCTCCAGAGAAATAAACGCAATCTCGCGAGATGTTTGTTGAAAATTAATCTACCGTAATTACCAACCGGTTTGGAAAAGTAGGTGAATGGGCGACAACGTTTTAATACAAATTTGATTTTTCCCCCAGCTCGTTATACTTCTACACACCCCTATATCGATTTCAATCAATCATCGTATTCATAAAATGACACCTATTTAAATTAAAAAACTTTAAAAAGCGAAAGAATTTACGTAAAACCTCATACCTCGCAGATTTCTTTCTGCCACGCTAGATTCGTAAAAGATATTGAAATTTTTCTCCGATGGTTTCAAAATAACAAGAATGATGGCGTACATCAAACGTATACTTCGTGTATTTTTTTCACTATTCTTTTGCCTTTTTTCCTTCCATATTTTTTACGTATAATTTCGTATATAATATTTATCAGCTCGAAATATGCGAATAGTCGTGAAAGTTTTTGTGCTTCTACGAATACGCCGCGCCGCCGGTACAATTAACGAAATAGGCATCAGGATTGAAAAGAATATACCTAGCTGCTTTTTAATTTTGGTAAATCGTGAAATATATAACACGAAATAAAATTCGATTAAATTCGAAACGTGGCGAGAAAAATAATTCGAATATCAATCAATTTTAAATCCCCTATTTTTTCTGTTATTATGATTTTCACCGAAAAGTAATTCATTTAAAAAGTTCCCTTACAAATTAAGTCTCCTTTTTTCTTGTCTTTTCTTTTTTTTAATAATAATTGATTTTAAACCCCGTTATACGCTTTCAATAGAATGTTATAAGCCTGCGAAGAAGAATAAAACTACCCAGCTTCATATATAACTATACGTATGATCTTACGTTCAAAAAAGTTATAACTATCGTATGCAAATTTTATATTCTAAAAACTGTATAAAATCTCGGTAAAATTTCCCTTTAACCTTTAAAAAAAAGTATTAAAAAGTTCACTGATCTGAAAAAGTTGGTTGTTTTTCCAACTCGGGAGGTAAATTAAGAAGAATATTAAATCACAACGATTTTCAACATTCCAAGTATCAAGTTGCAAAAATACAGAGATGAAAAAAAAATCGTTTAAAATTTAAATTTAATTAAAACTTCCCTTCATTGGGAAAACTCGTTGAAAGTTTCAACTTTGAACATTTATTTTTGGGTGCAAAAAGCGAAAAAATTGTTTCACTTTATTTTTATCCCTACGTGTATCGGTTTTCTGCATAATTTCGTTACATAAATTCGCCCGAGTATGAAAAAGGATAACCGCCGAAATATTGGAAAAAGAGAGGAAGGGCTTCGAAATTTCAAATTTAATTTTTTTGTTAGGGATGCAATATATCTTGAAAATACAGAGTGCTTCATAAATGAAGTAACTTCTTCGGCTGAAATTTTTATACTTAATTGAAAAAAATACGAAATTTTCAAGTTTGGTGAAATTTCATTGTGGAAACACTTGATGTGAAAGTATGAAATCCGACGAATTGATTTATACGTTTAATACCTTATCTTGGCTCATTGGTTATGTTATCAATTTTGATTATGTTTTATATTCGTGAGAAACCACGTTTCTTCTTATTAAATTCTTATTTTCTTTGATAACAATTATTAAATATAGGAAATACATTTTTCATATTTTTGAAATCCTCAAAAAGAGTTTTTTTTTTCACATGTACCTTTTTGAAAACATAGACAAATACCAACACCGAAAAACAATTTAGAAATTGAACTTGAACTATCCCCTTTTGAAAAATTATGGGTTCCAATCTGAGAACACCTCAATCGAAGAGAACCACTGATAAGGTAACAATGCAATATAAAATTCAATCTTCGATGTAGACATTTAGATCATTTTCGACCCAAAAGAAGCACTCCATTTCAATTTGTTGTGATAATTATACGAGTTGGATCATTAAACTGTTACCTTACCTGAATTTTGAAGTTGAATCAAAAGTACACAAAAAGAGATAAGCTTTTTGAGTTAGCAGCTTTCAATTTTTTTCAATTTTTTGGATCAGAAAAGTTTTTTTGAAAGTGTTTTGTCCCAGGAAGTAAGCTCATTTAAATTGCAAAGCATAATTTCAAAAAATAAGGAAAAAAAAAGTATTCTAAAAAAATTTAAAATGGTACAAAGGAGGTTTCTGAAGCTCCGGAAGTTCTAAACCCAATTTTAAAGTTATAAACGCGTAAGTCAATTCTGGAGGGGGGAGAGGAGAGAAAAATTGAAAAATTTCCAATTTCTTCACGTGAGGTATTGAAATTTTTGTTTTTGGCCGCCTGGATCCATTTTTGAGGTTATTTCGATTTCAAACTCAAACGTCAAACCTCTGAGACAGAAGAGAGGATTTTGAAATTAGAAACTATTCATTCAGGATACCAAACGATTTTTTTTTTGAAAATGCATACTTACTGTTTCACTACGTTTTTACCAAATTTTCAAAAACCTCTCAACTCGATGTCTCCTCCCCTCCCCTCCCCTCCCCTCCCAAAAAAATCAACGAGATCAAATTTATTGCCGGAAATTTCTTATTTCCTGTCCATTATCAAAAATAAACAATTTTTTGTAATTTTTCAGAAATATTTCGTGTCGTTGGTTTCTTTATTTCTTTACTACTTTTTCCAGAAATTTTGACTGAATTCACTACTTTTTCACTACTACATATCCCTACTTTCACTACCTATTAAAAACTTTGTTCAGCGAAAAAATTAAAATTTTGATTCCACCCCTACTTCTGAAAGTCAACTTCTGTGTTTGGAGTAGAAATAATCTCAGAAATGGATTCAGAGGGTCAACAAATGTTGATTTTGATACCTTTCTTGATGAAGTTGAAAATTTTTTAATTTTGGTCTCACCCTAATCTGCAGGGGTTGAATTTTGGGATTGGGGTCAAAGTAACTCCAAAAATGGATTCAAGAGTTTCAAAAAAAATCTTTCTGCGTTTCTGTTAAAAAAATGGGTCGTTTTCTCCATTTTTCAATTGTGATTCGCAATTTGATTATTCCATTCCAACTCAAAAAATTCTAAGAAATCAAATAATTAACGTAAACCTAAAAGCTTTATATTTTTTGTGTGCTTTTAGCCCAGCTTTAAATTTTGCAGGAATTTTTTAAACATTTTCTTAAAACATCATTTACAATTTGATTTAGATATTCCCTATGGTGCTGAAAAAAGGGCATTGGTGGATTTACATAGAAAATCGGCCCCCGAACGATCTTGGAACGATACTTACAGGATATGTAGATACCCTATGGATACATCATTTCTCCGAGTTTCAGACCCCTAACGTCAGTGGTTCTTGAGTAATGACTCAATAGGTGAAAAATGAGTTTTAATTTTTTTCGCAAAATTGACTCAACCGATTTTCTTCAAACTTGATTATAAGTGTTGGTATATGTAAGGACTTTTCACAAAAATTTTAGCTCCCCCCCCCACCCTCTCCCCTTTCAAAACGTTGAGTCAATATTTTGAGGGTCTCCTTACCTATGAGGGTTTCGTGGCAAAATTTTCAAAAAATAGTTTTTAGATACCTTATTGGTCCTAGAATATCATATCGTTTTTCCAGAATTTTATCTAGGGTACGCCAGGCGCCATGGTCAAAATTGACCAAAACCAGAGCCACTTTGCTGTATTAGGAGAAATCGTAAAAATATGATTTTTTTGATAGATAAGTTTTTATTTTCTTCGTACTATCCCTTGAAGCAATGAAAATAAAATAAAAACTTAGGTATCTATCAAAAAAATAATATTTTTACGATTTCTCCCAATACAGCAAAATTGACTCTGGTTTTGGTCCATTTCGACCATGGCGTACTCTAGGTAAAATTTTGGAAAAATTATATGATATTCTAAGACCAATAAGGTATCTAAAAACTATTTTTTGAAGATTTTCCCACGAGACCCTCATAGGTAAGGAGGCCCTCAAAATATTTACTCAACGTTTTGACGGGGGAGGGGGTGGATCTTAAATTTTTTTGTGAAAATCCCTTACATATACCAACACTTATAATCAAGTTTGAAGAAAATCGGTTGAGTCAATTTTGAGAAAAAATTAACTAATTTTTCAACTTTTGAGTCATTACTCAAGAACCACTCACGTTAGGGGTCTGAAGCGCGAGGAAATTATGTATTCATAGGGTATCTACATATTCTGTAAGTATCGTTCCAAGATCGCTGGGGGCCGATTTTCTATGTAAACCCGCCAATGCCCTTTAGAAAAAATCGTTCCTGACTCAAAAAACTTCAAGGAATCGAATGCCACTCTCTTTTTTGGTACCTCTAGTGTGGCTTTAAAGTTCAGGTGAGATGATGAACAGCCCACAGAAAATTGAAAATTCTAGAAAATATTCTTCAAGAAATAAGGGGTTGGCTCAAAACTGACTCAATTAAGTTCGTAAAAAAGGGAGATTCGATCCCTGATTTAGAAATGAAAAGTAGTTAAAAGAGCATAATTGTCTTTACGATTCGAAATACATAAATATTTGTAAGCAGAATTCTCGGTCTACTTACTAAATTGAAAGGAGGTACCTATATATCATTTATGAAACACCCTGTATACGATATCGCGATACAAACGATAATTTTCGAATTATCATCAGTATTACATTATTTTAGTGGCAAAAATTTCCAGTATAAAAATTGTCAGATTCCGTTTACATATTTTTAATATCTACAAATTATAGCATACGTTAAACGCCCATCAGCTTTGGTAGCAAACAATGAAAATCGTAAGCTCGAGTCACGCATGTTTTTCGTTAGTCGAGTCCCCCATTACATCTATCGTTTCTCTCTTAATAACCCCGACAATTCGCATTAAAAAAATAAAATGAAGTACTGCCAAGAATACTTAGTCTTAAAACCATTCTAATCAATAAGAACAACCGCATTATACGATAATTTTGTTCAATGAAAAAAAATTTCTCTGTTTCATAAATATTAAAATGGGAACACATTATACGACTACTTTTTCATTCGTTCGAGTATTAAATTTTTTTTCTTCTGCTGCTGCGACCGAGTAATAGGATTCTGATGCGAACTACACAATGAAAAACGATAAAATTTTTCCGCATTTGAGCGGAAAATTTCTAGTTGAATGGAATAAATTAAGAGCGATCGAAATCGTAGCCTCTAATTTTAGCAATACCTATCGATACCAGTTTAGCCTTAAACTGAACTCGTATTGAATACGAGATTTAACGACTGAGCAAAAAAAATAATCCGATAGTCGAGTAAAAATATACATATGTTTGTATAAAAGACGTAGGTATTTAGCTATGTTTCAACAATTATTGCGATTTTGTGGAGTATGCGAAAATTAATCGTATTTATTGATCGACATTGTTAGGATCCTACTTATCTCTAAATTATTTCAATACCGATGTAGGGGTACCCTTGTCCCAAAACGAGTTCTGATTTACAATTCAAAATACACAATTTCGTCCCGCACCTTTCACACATCACATCCACGTAACGATATTGTACATGTAGGTAGGTAAAGCTACCTGCGAATAAGCGACCACGACAAGCCAATCGCCAACGGAAGTGATAATTGCAAGGAAACGCGAAAAAGCCACCCTTGACGCGCAAACAGGAATTACTTTGCATTTTCCCAGCCGCTCCAACAATTTCATCCTACAAAAACGTTCCGCATTGGTGCTGCGCTTCTATATAACGAACGCGTTTTGTTCCACTTTTTTCACTTCACCGTACTCTATAGATGTAAAATCAAAGCTTTGTTGGGAAATGTTTTTTTTTCGCAAATGCTCCTCTTTCTTCTTTCTTTTGATCTATTGTCCTCGTAAAAAAAATTTCCCATTTTAGGCGCTCCGAATTGCAACATTTTAATAGAATGCTTTGCCGGTATACGAATTACGAATCAGATATTATATGTTAATAAAATTGCATACTCTGGGTGTATTTACGGCGCTCGTCTCATTGACAGTGGCAACGTTGCGTATACCACTAGACCTACATACGTATTGACGTTTGGATATGAATTTTTTTTTTAGCTAGATAAATATGCTTCTTAGCTCGGATTTATTGATCAAATTTTCTTGAATTATTTAGTCAGAGGTTCTGTACTTCGGTGAATGATTTTTTCACTTTTTTAAAATCCAAGATGAAATATTAGTTCATTGAACTTCAAAATACACAGTGAAAATCTTATTCACCTATTCCCTTCTCGTCTTCAACCCACATATTGCACTATAAATATAAAATTCAACAAAATTTGACGAATTGGGCATTCCCGGATAAGTATAGTGAATCGGCCCCCGGGCCCTACAGCAAAGCCGCTTGGTGTAGGTACCATCAAGGTACTTTCATTCCCCAAGTTTCAGACCTGTATCGCGAGTGAGTTTTGAGTAATTCACTCATAACTCAAAACCAGTCTCGAATTTTTTCCTCCGGATCTACTCAACTGATTTTTTTAAAACTTGAACCAAATTGTAGGTATATACAAAGGCTTTTTATGAAAAATTGACAATCCCCCCACCATTTCTCCCTCCTCAGAACTCTGAGTCAAAATTTGAGTGCCCTCCTTACCTATGAAGTCAGCGAGGTACACTTTTCAAAAAATTGTTTTTAGATGTATATTTGACCTAAGAATAACATATATTTTTTTCAAAATTTTATCTCACCGGCGCCTTGGTCAAAAATGGCAAAAAGTAACTTCAACTCGAGGTCAAAAGGCCAATTATGAGAACAGCAGATGGCCGATGTGAAAAAATCAAATTTTGCACTCCAATTACCGAGGAAACTGAAAAATAGTGGCTAAGAATTGAAAAATTAATTGAGGCTCATTTCAGCTGCAGTCGCGCAACCCCTCCCCCCACCTCATTTTTGGGACCAATGATACATAAGCAATATTGGTGTCGTTTTCATATGAATCGTCCCTCCTGATCATGAATATGAGGTCCAAAGTTCTTTAAAACCCCTCCAATAATAATTAACCCATGGGGGTGTCATAAAGATTTATAAATTAAGCGATCAAATCCAAAAATTGAAGATCGAAAAAAACACACCTGTGAATTTCCGTTATGATTTCAAACCATTCTCAAGATTACATTTTTTAGTAAATTTTTGATATTTCAATAAAAATTAATCGTGGTAGGTAAATACCTAAATACTGAACCGTTTATTTCCAAAACGTTATCCGTTCTAAAGCTGGAACCAAGAAAAGGACCTCGAGGCTATTTTTCAAAAACGTATTTTTCGATGGTTTTCCAACGATAGATCAATTACATACAGAAAAAAAGTTTTAAAAAAAATAGACTATTTAAATTTTTTCAGTTGATAACTTTTTGTTAAAATATAATAAATACGATGACCCCCCCCCCCTTCATTTACTGACATTTCTAACCAATTTTGTAATTTATTTATTATTTTTTTTAAGAAAAAATATTCTTTCATTTTTAATCAGTGAAAAGTCACTGATAAATAGAATTGCAGCACAGGAAACATCAGCAAAATTCTTTAATTTTCAGCGGATTTTTGCTGATTTTTCAAAAAAATCACTGATTTTTCAAAGAATTTCAGAGATTTTACTGACTTTTCAGTGAATTTTCATTGATTTTCCAGCAATTTTTTCGCTTTTTGATTTCAGTGAATTTGTTCACTGATTTCACTGTGCTGCAATTTTGACAATTCTCCAGTGATTTTCGATAATTTTCTTGATTTATAAATTAGAGTATTTTGTCACAAGTGACAATAATAGCCCTAATAAATACAGACATATAATTGATATCTATATAACTTTTCGATATATCATTAGATGTAGGTACCTAATTATTATATCAATTCGTCAGAATTATTCCAAGTTTTCAAAGGTCTAATAAAAATTTATTATATTGATTGGTTAAAATTTTAACATATTTTTCTTGTTACCTCTCAAACGCAAACGGGCCACAAGTCGGAAAACTACTTTTCGATGTGAATTTTCGTCGAGAAATCAAAAAATCGTTTTTTAGCAAATTCTGGTGGTTTTACATGTGTACTGCAATATCTCGGCCCGAAAGTGGTAATTTTTTTGGAAAAATTTAAAAAAATGATTTTTTTCACTATTTTTGTAACTTTTTTAGCTCTTGAAATATTTTTAACCATTTTTTTTTTGAGGAAAATTTTGTAGA
The DNA here is from genome assembly GCA_033439095.1 of Pseudococcus viburni. Classification (NCBI taxonomy): domain Eukaryota; kingdom Metazoa; phylum Arthropoda; class Insecta; order Hemiptera; family Pseudococcidae; genus Pseudococcus; species Pseudococcus viburni. Next base: position 128,131 of record JAVBJF010000296.1, on the reverse strand, counting down.
TTCCAATTTAAAATGTTTCGGTACTCAAACTTCGAATGCCTATAAAATCGAGAATTTTAGAGGTTGGGGGCTCGTTTTAGTCTCATTGTAAAGGAGATAGACTCTATAGTTATCTAAATCGCCAAAAAATCGATTTTCAAAAATCCGACTTGTGGTAGGTACCTTTGCGCTTGAGAGGTCACCTATGTCTAACAGAAACATTTGTTTTTTTTGAAAAATCACTACTTTTTCATTACTTTTCTACCAAATTTTCAAAAAACTCTACTCAACACCCCCCCCCCCCCAAAAAAAAACGTCAGTGCTGCCAATTTATAGAAAATTGCCAGTCTTTTATCAAAAATGGACAATTTTTGTAATTTTTTCAGAAATATTTCGCGTTTTGTTTTTTTTTTATTTTTTACTATTTTTTCTTGAAATGTTGTCCGAATTCACTACTTTTTCACTACTTTCACTGTTTTCAATACCTGTTAAATACCTTGCATTATGTCAGCGATTGTCAAAATTTAAAGTTGAAAATTTGGTGGTTAAAATTCGATGGGTAAAATTTGCTCCCCAAATTTATAGATTGACCCCCAGCACTACAACATATCCATGTTACAAGTAAAAAAATATACGTTTTAAGAAAATTTTCCAAATTTTGTGAAGTTATGGAAAATAAAATGTTCTAAGAATATTTTCACTTTCACTTTGATGAAAAAATTCCAAAAATTTTCAGTGGTAATTTACAAATAAAATGTTTGAGAAGCTTTGATTGATTGCTTCTGATTTTGAAACAAATCGAGGCACTGAAATTTAATTTACCTCCAATCGAAATTATTAGAAGAACCTCAACTCGTTTTTGCCTCAACTTATAATATAAATGTGAATTAATTTCTCCACTCATTTTGGTGAAAGAGGAATAAATACTTAAGATGCACTTACCACAAATAAATTTATCATGTTCGATGATGGCCCCTTCTTTGATTATGATATATTTTTCATATTCACCATTGAAAAATTCTGGGGAAAAATAAGTACGTACGAACTTACTGATTAGAAATTCAAATTTTTGTTCATAACTAGGTACATGCATATTTACTTGAAATTATTTTCAAAATCCCACAGCACGACGAGGAAAAATTCTAGATATTTTCTTCATTTTCAATCTTGTGAAACTAAAATTCACCCTTCGGTCTTCTGAAAGAAAATCACACAAAATTATTTTAATCAACAATTATTCTTACGAATTCCAAGCCAAGGAACAAGCAGTAATCTATGGCAAAGAAGGAGCTATTTCTAAAAAAAAAAAAGCTAAACCGAAACTACCTCAATTACACAAATAGTTACACAAAGTTTTTTCCCCTCACATACATATAAAATAACGAGAAATATTAAAAGATGCGCCAGCCATAGTAGCACACGTTATATAGGTAGGTAATTTATGTGAGCTGTAAAACGAAGATAAGAATACTTAATGTTATGGCTTTTATAATCACATCTATATACGATCTGTTTTAATGAAAAGTGCAAGATCGTCGAGACATTATAGCACACGACAGTCTTGTTTACACATTGGCGATTAAAAATAAAGCCTTGTATCGTTATGCTCAAAATGAAAAAGGCGTACAAAGTACAAACTAGTGACATTCTAAGTGTGAACAATTTTTTTTTTGCGAAAAAAGCCGCAGTATGAAACCACCACGGGAAAGGTGGGGTGGGGTGGCAATACAGGCGATTATTCGGCCACACCTCTTATATATAGGCAAGCTGCATCGTGAATTTTGTATTTTATAAATAATTCCGCCTCCATTTTAGTTTTTCAATAATGGAATAAGAAGTAACAAACTTATCCGGCGAGCAAGGCATTACTATCAGTAGCAAAATGGAAATAACCCTTTTTCGTTTTGCCGTCAAATTCATAAAACTTTTACACGAGTTTCCCTCCAAACAGTCCGATGTATCCTAACAAATTTTTTATTTCGCTCTGGTCAATCAGCAGTACTCGGTTACAAAAGACGAAACAGTATTCCGCAAAACTTTTTAATAAATCCTTCCGTATATTTTATGCAAATTGCACGGTAATACAGGCCAAGTACAGGCAAAACAATCCTAAACGAACGGAAATGAAGCTCGTTTTATTATTCAGAAGCTCATGGTGTAGCGGATGCGAAAACAATACATACTCGATCAGTTTTTGAGAGTTGGAACATGTGCCGAAGTCGCGGTACGCATGTGCCGTATGGATTTACCTCTATTTTTCAGACCCAATTATTTTTGCCAGTTGAAAAATAACGTTAAAAAAATTACTTCGAATTAATGTTACTGGCGCGTTCTGAAATGAAATTTAAATTACATAGCACGCGTGTTATCCTTTATATTCTCTCGCCTTATTCTTCTGCGCTCCGTTTACCTTTTCGTCTCGCTATGTATATCTTTACTCTCGTTTTACCCATTTTCATTTCGCAACCGAGCAAAAATTCCTCCCGGATTCGAACTACCTATTATATTCGCGAGCGAGGCGAAAAAAATTTTGCAGTCAGTGGATCAGTAATAAAGATAACCTTGATGATCGTATCGAGAATTTAAAAAAAATAAAGGTTTCTCTTGGTAGAGTGAAACATACTTTAAAGTCGTGGATATGTTTTTGGAGATTTTTCAGTCAATTTTTGTTGCAGAATTGATGGAGTAATCATCAACCCTGATTCAATCACTTTTAACGAATTAAAAATCAAATTTGAATTTTAAAGGAAAATAAAAACGAAACTTATACTGAGATTGCCAAAATCAAAATTTCCTTTTCTTTTTAGAAAACGCAAAATCCAAAATATTAATTTTAAAGAAATCAAAGAAGGAATTTTTGGAATCGTGAAAAATCATAGTCAGACAACTTTAACAGGCATCATGGCGAAATTTCGAAGAAAAAAAGTGACCAAAAGTAACCAAAAATACTATTTTCCCAGGGGGGGGGGGATTTTTTACAGTTTTTTTGGGGGGGATTTTTCTGTAGTTTTCTGCAAACATTTCAAAGAGAAATCAACTGAAACGACGTGAATAATTTCATTCCAGGTATCACAGCGAAATTCTAACTTTTTTCGAACAAAAAGTAATCAAAAAATGAGCAAATTGTAACCAAAATTCAATTCCTTAGATGGGGGGGGGGCATTTTTTTGAAGTGCCCTGCAATAATTTCAAAGATAAACTGAAACGACGTGAATAATTTTATCAAATTCCTTCGTCAGAACTGCAAACAAATAATAATTTTATTACGGTTGTAACACACAGTATTGCCGAATTCTAATGTTGAAAAGTTCCCAAAAATATTCCGGAATTCGTAAACATGGTGTCCACTATATTTCAGAAATGATTTTCCCTGACTTTTCCAGGTTTTCCAGACCAATTTTTCGAATTTTTCCAGACCTTATAAATATGATATTCGTAAATCAGGGAGGAGGGGGGGTGTGTAATTTTTTCGTGTGATGTACCTACATCCTGAAATTTTGTATAAAAATTATATAAAATGCATAGGGTCTTACGATTTTTTTTCAAAATCACTAGATACTTTTTACGAGATCTTCAGATGCCCTTCTTCGGATCAAAAAAATATTCAAATTCAATTCTGAAAATTTTTCCGCCCATCCAACTCTTCCTCGCCACAAAAATCTGAAAATTTGAATTTATTACCTACAGAAAAAAATTTAAATTAAAAGGAAATACCAAGTACATATTCCCACGCAAAATTAGGTTTTGAAAAATGAAAAAAATTATGCCAGGGTGTTTACCAAATTGAGCGAATAAAAATTCGGATTTTTCCGGGCTAAAAATTCAAAATTTTCTTCACATTTCATTCCCCCCTGCCCCTCCAAAATGAAAAACACTTGTCTCAAATTTATAATTTCACCCAATCCCTTGCAATTTTTTAGTTTGTACCAATAAATGAAAAAGTGAATGAGAAGGTAAAATATAAATCATTTTATGAAAATATATAAATGTGTTGAGCCCGAGCGAAGCGAGGGCGAAAATTTTTGCGAAAAAAGATCTTCAAAAGATGAAAATTCACCACTTTTCCCTCATTCATGTTTTCCAAAACATTGCTAATAATTTCGATTTTTGTTCCATTCCCTCCCTTTTTTTTTTTCAACATCGTTTTTGGATAATTCATAATTCAGTGGACAAAGGTTGCGTTCAGCTTGAGCTCGAAAACGCGTTTTCGCAAATTGAAATAGTGTGTAAACAAAGAATAGCCAATCAGATTTTTTCGTTTCTGATAGATTCAGTTCGTTTAAATTGAATTTTAAATTTTCTCACTTCACAAAAATTTACTGGCTACTGCAGGTTTGTACGTTTACAAAAATGTACAATTTTATTCCTTTGGGAATGATTGGAATTAGTACGAAATACCGTTTAAATTTTTGATCTGAACATGAGGTAGAAATTAATTTCGAAGTCGATATTATTCATTTATTTTGATCTAATTACCTACATGTGTCAAAAAGTCGAAATAAAGATCTTTATTACTTCCAATTTCGAATACCTACATTTTTCAAAATTATACCACCATAGAATTACATCAGTATAATTTCCTTTTATTCGGGGAGATGTTTCTCTGCCAAAAAAATCTCACTATCATCTTCCTCTTCATCATTATCCAATGAAATAAAAAAAAGTTGCAAAATAGCTTACAGCCTGCTCAAATTTATATTTATTTCTTGATTATTGTGCATTTTATTTTTAATCGTGTAATTACGAAAATTAAAGATGAAAATACAAAACTCACAAGCAATACGTGATAATGATAGAAGTAATGTGATAATTTTTCATGTTCGAAATTTCGAATTTCAAATCGCAACCAGTAAACTTTGTATTTTTAGAACTAAAATGATAATGAACGAATTTGCACATGTTCATGATTTGAACTTGTGTAAACATAATTTCAAACTCAAGCTGAACGCACCCAAAGACATGCATTTTGAATATCAATTTTATTGTACATTACGACCGACAAAAAATGATGAATAAGACAATAATTGGATAAAAGATGTAATACATATTAAAATAAGCAAAAAAATATTTTTCTAAATGATTTACTTACATTTTTTTGAGATTTTCGAAAAATTCCAGAGAAAATTTCAAAATTCCCTGACTTTTCCCTGACTTTTCCAGACCACCAAAATTCCCTGACTTTTCCCGGTTTTCCCGGTTTTCCAGAGAATGGACACCATGCGTAAAAAGTTCCGGGTTTTTACTATTTCATCACCACTATAGCTAAAAAAAGAAGGCTGAGAATTCAAGAAAAAAATGAGAGGAGGACGTCAAAATTCAATGAAAAGATTTGGTAATCTAAAAATCAATTTTTTTTTAGTGGCATGGCACTTTAGGAGGCAGATGTACATAATTTATACAGATTTGAGCAAAGAAAAATTGAAAAATGACGAGATTTTTGGAACAAACAATTGATATATATGGCCTATATAGGTATTAGGTATCTACTCTCTGAATCTAAATCAGTCAATTTTCGTAAAACTGTGCTTTTTTGAATCAGTGAAATGAATTTATTTGAAAATCTGTGATATTTCATTGGTTTGATTGATTTATTTTAGTCAAAATTATTGATTTATTCTGTCAAATGAGGAATTGACTCAAAAATCAATTACTTTACTGATTTAAAAAAACAGTATTTTTTCAAATTTAGAAATAGAATTATTGAAATACTGCTCGAGCGAAGTGAGGGCAATTTTTTTTGAAAAATCATTATCAACTTTTGTGGGGTTAGAGAATTAATAGAAGATTCAAAAACGATCATCACATTTTGAAAAGCTCAAAGTTGACCTTTGTGGTGAAAGCTCAACTTTCTTGATAAGTACACAAAATGAAAGATACCGTAAATCTGAAAAAAAATTTTCCAACCAACAAATTTTCAGAATGGGATCTGGCACCCCTTGGGAGCATAGGAGGCCTCAATTTTGACCAAAATTCAAGAAAAATATAAAAAGTAAAGAAACATATCGATTTCTACTAACTCGAAGGCGCTGAGTTCGAATATGTATGTACTTAGTTTTTTTATCCGACCCTTCTGAAACCCCCAATCAGCAGAGGTGCAATGATTACGATTTTAATCGATTATAATCGATTCTCATCCCCCGATTAAAATAATCGGACGAGCATAGATTATTCCTCGATTAATCGAAGATAAGTAAACAAAAATTTCCAATCTTTCTGATTGGTCAAATTATATGCAACGTAATTTTTTTACTAATCAAAACAATTTGAGTATCTGACGTCACGTATCTCTGGCCAATGAAGAATACTTAAATTTTAGGGACCGATTAATCGGTTATTTCCGATTATTTTTGAAAACACCATCGATGTAGCATCGATTATAATCGTTGCATCTCTGCCTATCAGCCTCCTTGATGATGTCATAATTCAAAAAAATGAAAAATAACGAGTGATGTGTCGTTTGTTGGATTTCTGAAGGTACTGAGTTCGAATATTTGCTTATTTTTTTGATTTGACCCTTTAGTGCCCCTTTAGACCCCCAATTTTGAAAAAACGTAAACAAATGAAAATAGTGTGGCACTTGATTCTCGCTGATTCGAAGTCACCGAGTTCCAATCACGACTTACTTTACGATCAGAGCCCGATACCCGCGCTCCAATCGATCCTTTCATATAATTCCAAAAAAAAGTAGGGGAGGATGTGGATTTTTTCCCATTTAAATGCAATTTTCTCGCATTTATTTGACCAAAAACGTGAACTTTTCAATTTTTAAAAGCAGGTCACTTTTGCAATTTTTTTACCAAAAATACATTTGAAAATTTTTGAAATTTTTAATCAATTTTTTTATTAAAGCAGCCATCATAGCAGGTCACTTTTTTAGGGTGTTTGTCACTTTTTTCGACTTTGGTCACTAAAAGTCACTTTTTTCCTCCCAAAATCACTTTTTTCGAAATTTCAAGCAAAAATTCAAATTTTTACGTAAAAATTACAAACAATTTTTTCCCAAAGACAATCGATCTTGAAATATGAGTCTTCAAACTTGGGTAGGTACCTAGTTCGGCAAAAAAAAAACGCTATTCCTCAAAAATTACGAGGTCTACCCCCCTCCTCTCCCCGCCCATTTGAAGGTTAGGATATGGCGATTATTTCATTGAATCATCAAAAAGAACGTAAAAAAATTGAGGGAAATCGGAAGACTTGACTTTATTTTTGGTTCGAGTTGATGCAGAAAAGCTCATTTGTAAAATTTCGAGCAAAAAATTTTAAAATGGTGAAAATTTCACAAATGATCTCCGCCCTCTCAGTAAAATTTCGTACGAAAATAAATATCAAAAATGTTGAAAAGTATCTTCAGGTAAGGGCCTTTTTTTCGAAAAAAATAGAAAAAGACTTCTAGTTCAAAATCATGTTATCCACGTTAAAAAAAACACAATTTTTGAAGAAAATGTCTATGTATCAGGTACCTTGCTGCGTATTTACGTAAATCCCAATTCGAAAATCCCCATTTACCTTGGAAAATATCACGAATTTGTTTTTCTTCTGACCAAAATGGTCCCACAAGACGAAGTTCTCACTCGCATCTTTATCTCGTACCCAGAATAGTTTCGTTTTTTCGCCATAAAACTACGTAGGAATCTACGAAGAGAATTTTCCAAATAATATTTATCTCGAAACAAATCATTGGTATAATATTTCATAAAAATTCACCTTCCATAAAAGTCTCATTTTTATAAATAAAAAGCTCACCAAAGTTGTTATCTGTGGCGAATGCATTTTCAACGTTGAATGTTCTTTTCGTTTCTGCAAAAAAAATAACGAAATTACGATTATATTTAGTAATAAAAAATCTACCTATAACAGAAGAATGATTTCTGCACGATAACCGAGTATATAAATGCATTTATTTTTTTCAGACATATTCTTGACAGAAGGTACGGTTTGAAACGCTGGCAGATCGGTGAAATTGCTTCCAAAATAGGTCAATTGTACTACCATTATTAGTAAGTAAATTTACCACGAATTATTATTTTCCTTCATTATTGTTCATTGCGATGAGCAAAAACCAGACATAAATGACAGAACGACTTATATCTGTGCAAGAAAACTAGGTACCGGTAACTTTAATTTTTTCCCCCAAGTTGGAATAATTTTTTCAAACGAAAAACGCCCAACTTCTGAGACAATATTTTAACCGATGAGTTATTTATTAACTTGGACGAATTCGAAACAGATAATGTATAAATAAGAAAAAAAGGAAATGTTTTTTATTCTTCGAATATACTACTCTATATTCGTAGGGTAATGTTAAAATATGAGAAATTTTTCCAATGAAAGAATTAATACCGCGTTATACCTTATATCATTCTTTTTGCCATTATTACGCACAACCACTGACGCAATCTGACGCAGAAATTGCGTGAACTGAATAATAATAACCATCACTTTCAATCCTGTTGTTTATGATGTTTAGAAAAAATAAAGAAAAAAAATTTCAAAAATGAAAAATGTCTTCTATGTACCGAAAATATAAATGATCTAAATATTAATACTGTAACGGTATTAAGAGCGAACGTGAAACCTTATGTTTCAGGTGATTAATAGACGGTGGTATTTTTGGCAGTGGGTATAATTTTCAATAGAATAAGAATTCCTCGTACTTATGGGCGTAAAATACCTAATATCGGTTTTGATATTGGCAATATTAAATATGGAAAAACTATGTACAATATTTAGGGGGTTCGAGCAGGGAATGGTAAAATCAAAAGGTGGTGAAAAACCTCGAAATTCGATTATGACTCGTCCACATATTCAAAAAACTTCATACAAATATGATGGATATCAAATGTTTAAGATTTTCGAAATTTCAAAGGGCAATACTAACCTTAAAAAACTAATCTTTGTATTTATAAAAGTAACACGACTAACGTTAAGTAAGTAGAAAGTATATTAAAAAAATTAATTTTTCCAAATTTTTTACTTTTAATTTTTCAGAACTTTTTATTCAAAAAATTAATTTCTCAGAACTTTTTATTTAAAAAATTAATTTCTCAGAACTTTTCACTTAAAAAATTGATTTTTCAAAATTTTTCATTTAAAAAATTAATTTCTCAATTTTTTTTACGTACTTGAGAATGTTCAGCTAATCGTTTTTTTTCATCCCCTTTTCCAATTCATGTTCCTGAAATCCCATTTGAATTTTTTGAAATATTCTCATCACATTCCTAATATGGAAGAAACAAGGTATTCAAAAAAAAATGTATAATGAATTTTCACCAAACACTATTATACCCCCCACCCCACCACCGTTTTTTTCTATATGTAGAATGAAAAAACAAAAATACTAATATTTTTCAGGTGTTCAAATAGAAAAAAAAGAAGTAAAAATGATTCGGAGCTTGATTTCATGAACATTAATTAAGCACAAATATCTGATACCTGTAATTCCACCTTTTCCTTTCAAAGATTCTATTCTCGAACAACACATTTCACTTCTTACAAGGGAGGTATCCCCACTCAAAGAAAAATTTTGAGCCCAAACAAAAAAAAAAAATCGAAAGTACATCATACTATAGTACGTACAACGAAAGAATTTACATTTCCCCTACTCGACTCGTAACAACTCAACGTTCCTAAATTTTGTGGTGGGAGAATGTAGGGGAAAACTACATTCTTTCGTTGTACCAACTATAGGATCCCGTATCCAAAATTCCAGGTACTGAAGTTCATTTCTCGATTTTCATCGAATTTTTGAAATTTCAAAATAACTTCCGCCTTGCAAAGTATGAAAATTACCCTATTTTCGACCTCCCAAATTGATTGGAAGCGGTTTCGAGACGTTTCGGAGCTACCAGGAAATTTTGGAATTTTCCAGCGTTAAAGAAAAGCCCATAAAAATGGTCCGTATGGATTTCAACACCTATAATCGCGGATTATCCATATCGGTGACCTATTTGATCGATTAAAACACAATTTTCCAAAATTCGAAACTTTACCTCGATGCATGCGTATTAGGCGAATTTTTAAATTTTTTTCAGGAAAATTTCTTGCCCAAAAATGCGAATTTGAATTTAAAGTTACGAATTTTGGAAAATTTTGTTTTAATCGATCAAATAGGTCACCAATATGAATAATCCGCGATTATAGGTGCTAAAGTGCATATGGGCCATTTTTATGGGCTTTTCTCCAGCGCTGGAAAATTTCAAAATTTTCTGGTGGCTCTGAAACGTCTCGAAATCGCTTTCCATTCGATCTGGGAGGTTAAAAATAGGGTATATACCAAATTTCAGCTTTTTTCGTTGATTGGATTAAATTTTCATATTTCGCAGGGCGGAGGTAATTTTGAAATTTTGAAAATTCTCCAAAAATCGAGAAATGAACTTCAGCGCCTGAAATTTTGGATACGAGGTCCTGTTATGGTGTACTTTCGATTTTTTTTTGTTTGGGGTCAAAATTTTACTTTGAGTTGGGATACCTCCCTTGTTAGACAAACATCTTGCCTGCTTTTAAAATTGAAGGGAAGAACAAACATTTTTTCAAAAAAAGTGTTCAAAATCTGAAATTTCGTCATTTGTTTCAAAATATTAGCCCCAAAAGGAAAATGATTCCCTAAACTTTTCCGTCTTACGAACATATGTCACAAGCCTCATAAACCAAGCGAGACGAAGGCCAAAATTTGAAAAATTGTAATTTTCAGAAACAAAAATCCATTTTTTAATTTTTTGTTTTAAAAAAATGTTATCACCTTGAAGTAAAAATTCCAAAATTCGCTGACTTTTAAAGGACTTTTTCAGATTTATAACATTCCCTGACGTTTCAGAAGGCAATCATAGAAAAATTATTTGCTCACTATTGTGTCAACCGTTTTTCAAAAGCTTGACTTTTTTAGATTCAGAATAAACCTATCTCCTCCTAAATCTGTATTATTTTATTCCTCGTTGTTTCATTTTTTTAAGCAATTTTTGAGCAAAAGGATACTAAATTCATTAAAAATAATCTTCAAAATTTTATAAAATGAAACCATGCCATGATTCTCTGGAGGGTCTTCTCCTTCCTAAAATTTCAGGAAAAAAATTCCAACTTGGGAAAAGCAAAATTTGGATCACAGCCTCTCACTGTTACAGGGTTCCTCTGAAAAATTCAAAATGATCATTTCCTAGAATTTTGATCCCATACATACGATAATCCGATCGATCTCATCTCCTTTCAAAAAGGACACTCAATTTCAATCTCCAAAACATTTTTTGCTTTTGGATTACACAGTAACGTTTTTCATTTAAAAAAAAACTCAAAGTTACTCGTACGTCCAAATTTTTCGAACGATCTATTAACTTTCAACTCACCAGGCACATTAATACATTAAATATTTTAAATATCTATAAAATGTAGGTAATTTATACCTATAGGTAAAATACAACACAATTATTTTCTGTTTCAGTTTAAGAACTAGTGATATAAACAATTTATGGGAAGCCTATTCATTTTATTCAGCGATACGTAGTCGTCAGTATTATTCGAGGGCTTCGCAAGAAGATAGGTAAGCAAATCAGATACATCACAATTTGCTATATCGAGAATAACGCACACAGCTACTTCATCTCATAATTTTCTCTATGGTATTCGAACTGAGAAAGAGGTGGAGAGGAGAGGAATCGTAGTAATGAGAAATGGGAATAAATTTATAACCCATTGAATTGGGTATGGGCGCGATGTTATTAAGTAAGAGAATTAAATTCGCAAAATAATTCATCCGAAAGAAAAGTCAGTCGATTTAATGAAACAAACATTTCAGCGTCGAAAGCTTTCTGATATCACAGTTAAAATTTTATGAGGAGAAATTGTGTATAATTCCAACTATACATATAACTTGCGCGACAATCCAATAAAGTACGGTGTGAAATTTACGAGAGTGTATTTGGCGAAGAGCGAGAATTTCGAAAATGTGTAAACTAGAAAAGGTCAACTTGAGTGAGTAATACAGTGTGACATTTAATGTGCTATTCCATTAGTCAAGCGTTATTACATCGCGTTTTCGCCATATACAGTATGAATTCTACCGCTTAGTATTTCCTTCGATACACGAAGTAAACACAAACCGACATACAATGTACGAGTAAAAAGTTTCAGCTTGTATTATTTTAAATAAGATTAACAAAGTATTGTTTATTTGTTTAAAATGTCGTTAAACAAATCGTTCCGCTGTTATATCATCATCAACTTATATGGTTTGAAAAAACAATTCGACTAATATAATGGAAAATTGTGTTTTTCCGCCCCATTCTATTCCCATTCGACGAGGAAATCATACATTCTTTTGAATGACTCGAATGAAAAGTTGTCGTAAAAAAGTATTTTTTTCGTAGCTCATTTGGTAATATTTATCGTAATGTTATAAGCAGGAGAGAAAAATGAAACGTGAAAATTCCTAGGTACTTTACTGCACAATTTTTTTTTTTCAAAGGGTATCAGTTTTTCAAAATCATAACCCATCCAAGGGGAGTGCTGAAGGGGGCTCGAGTCCCGCCTTCAAGTCCGGAAAGAGATTTTTCATTGCAGAAATGTCAAAAAGAAGTGTTTTTTTGCTTTTCAAGTATGATTCTTCTAAAAAAAAATTCACTTCGCTTTGCTTGGTCAGTATCTTCATTAATCTATATTGGAGAGTTTTTTATAACACGGTGACTTTTTTCTCAAATTTTGAAAATCCCATCCCTGGAGTGGTTTATTTTCCTATAAAAATGAGGTTCCCAAGATTTTAGCCCTCAACATCAATTAAGGATCATGCACTGGATCTTTTTTTTCTTATGACAAAAAAAAAATTGGGAAAAAATTATGCAAAATTTTTCAAATATTCCTTAAAAATTTAAATATGACTGATTTTTAGAGATGAACTTTATACCCAAAGAACCATCTTAAGAGATGGAAGGGGGGGGGAGGTAAATTGGGTAAAAATGGCTAAAACGTACTGTTTGAACCCCACCCTAGGATGTTCCTCGAGTCCACGGTTCATCTCTAAAAATCAGAATTGAGTCATATACTTAATCAGATTTTTAAGGAATATTTGGAAATTTTCATTGCTTTTCTTCAATTTCCCCCCTTTTTTAGCATGTTTTCCGCATGTTAAACTCCATAAGAAAAGAGGGCCCAACGCATGACTCCTAATTGATATAGGAGGTTAAAATTTTTGGAATTTCATTTTTAAAGGAAAATAAATCTCTTCAGGGCATGAGACCTCCAAAATTCTAAAATTCTATTTACGAGACACCCTAATCTGTATTTACTTTCCAAATCTAAATCAGTAGAATTTGATGAAATTCTGCCTTTTTGAATCAGTAGGGGTAAAGTAGCCGAATATCGACCACTGCTGAAAATCCTACCCCCCCCCCCCATTTCGTCAGCTAATGACGCAATCAACCGTGAAAAAAATTGTATTCTTTTCTAACAGAAAAATCGAATGAGACCTGAGACCAAAATCAAAAACCAGAAACCAAAATTCGCTAATTTATCGGCCAAAAATTATTTTGAAGACAATGTTTCAATATTTTCAACTGTGCTTTACAGAAAAGTGACAATTTCGATTTCAAACGTGAACATTTCTAATTCAAGTTGAAATTTCAAGACTTTATGCCAATAATTAATTTCTGCGTGAAATGAAAAAAAAAAATACAAACATAACTTACAACATTTTTCTATGAATTGTCTAATTAGTCCAAGAATTATAGAAAAAATTTTACGCGAACCTCAAAAAAAATTGGGGAAAGCTAAATTTTACATTATTTGTACGAAATCGCCTACTCTCTCAATTATAAATCAGTGAAAATTACCGAAAATCACTGAGAAACAGTCTGAATTGCAGCACAGGAAAAAATCAGTGAAAATCTTTTCACTGAAAACAAATCAGTGAAAGAAAATCACTGAAAATCAGTGAAAATTCACTGAAAACTCAGTGATATTTATGAAATTCACTGAAAAATCTGTGAAATTCGCTGAAAAATCTGTGAAATTTTTTGAATAATCAGTGAAAAATCACTGAAAATCAGTGAATTTCACTGATTTTTCCTGTGCTGCAATTCTGACTGTTTATCAGTGATTTTTCACTGATTCGAAATGAGAGAGTACCAAACATACTTTTGATTTGTGCACCCTCAAACTTGACCGCTACCCCCGCAAGCGGTTAATAACCTTTGCATATATACGTTTTTTCACTGTAGCGCCGAAAGGAAATGTCGGAGAGGGAGAAGTGGTGAAATAAAAAATGTTCAACGTGAAATTTTCTACAAACTTGACCGGTTCTAGCGGTCGAGTTTGGGGGTGCAGGCATTTCTGAATAGAAAAACGTATGTAAGAGAGGGTCAATATTAGGGCACCCCATATTTTTTTTCAAAAAAATATTAAAAATACTTTTTTCATCAAACTTTTGGAACAATTATCGCGTTCGATTCCTTGCTTTCTTCGCTATCGAAAGCAATTTTCAAAATTACAATACGATTTAACACATTTTTGGTACAACGATTTGAAAGTATAGATAAATTTTATTTTGGCCTTATCAGTTTTTTCTAATTATCTTTGCGAGTTTTGGGGTTAGGGTTACGATTTTGGTCTCATTCATTTTTTCTGTGAAAAATACATGGAAAATTTTTTTTCAGCTCGATCGAGGCATTAGGAGGCGAAATAGGCCACGGGTCGATATTAGGCACGGGTCGATATTGGGCGACTTTACCCTTACTTCTGAGAGTGGTCCGAATTAGGGACCCAAAATTTGAAATTCGAATTTTGAGTTCCTTCTCCAAAAAAATCATAAAAAATATAGAAAATTATATAAGACACTTCAAGGTATTTTTAAAGCCCATTTTGGAAGTTTCTAACCCAAACGGTTCGAATTTCGTTTCAAAAAGTTGTCGATATTTGGACATTCAGGAAGAAAACGCTAATTTTTAGTTGAATTTATTTTACTGATTCAAAACGACAGAATTTCATCAACTTTGACTGATTTAAAATATCGAAAATATGTGAGCTTGGATATAAAAATTAAAAACCACTCTAAGGTGTCAAAAATTGATTTTTGAGTCAAGCTTATCCCTTGATTCTACTCTTTCTGAAAATCCCAATATCAATGTCTACTCAAAAACCAATTTTTGACACCTAAGGATGGTTTCTTGTATATATCCAGGCTGACATTGATTGTTAGTTCCAAAAATTGCCCTAATTTTCAATTTTTCTTGGCTCAAATCTGTAGGTCGTCATCCGTCTTCAGAAAATACGCCACTGAAATAACAAATTACCCAATTTTTTTATTGAATTTTTTTTCTCGAATTCTCAGACCTTCCCTTACATAATACCTATGCTCAAAATTCCCAACTCGAAGTGCAATTTGCTTCCAAAACTCCCGAAAAATTTAATTCGTTAAAATACCGAAGCAAAATACTCGGAAAATTCACCCATCGTCGAATAAAATTTTCAATTTTCATTTCCGTATGAAAAATTCTCAAAAACGTGAAAATCATCGTGAAGAGATTTCTTACATTTGGGTATCTATATTCGTATATTCTCGAGTATTGGATTGAAATAATTCTAGCCGCGTTGAAAACCCAAACATCGACAGTAATAAAATTTTCAAAGGGAAGACGAAACAGAAATAGATTCAAAAGCAGGATGAATAATATTTGTGCGGAGTAGATCGCGTGTCAAATGTGTCTAAGGAACGAGTGAATATTTCAACCGTATGTTATCTACCGTAGCATTACCGTGTACACTGTACACGTACAGTACGTTTGGCATTTGAAAACATTGAATTGGCAATTTTACTAAGCGCGAGATTGTCAATTTCATTTCTAGAAAGGGGAAAAAAGTACTAGCTACCGAAGTTATATAAGTCTACGTATGGTTAGGTGAATTTGTACTAAAAAGTTACCGATATTGATTTCAGATCCGAATTGATGGTAAAGAAACTAAGATATTATGCCAGATTTATAGTCGTATGTTTATTAATGAGGAAAATGAAGGTGGTCGACGATTTGCTTCACGTAAGTATGATACCCTATCTATTAAATAAGGACCTGCGATAATACTTGTAACCTAATATAAAAATATCGTCTGTTTCGACAACGTCGTTCATAATCGAATCTGGTTCGGATAAAAACAAAGTGTATTAGCTTCGTATAATAAATTTATCTTTAAATTACCGTGTAAAAGCTATACTAAATTATAGTTCAGTTTACTAATTTAGCTTCAGCAAGTGGTTTTAATCCATTTAATAGTTTACACTGTATGCCTTATGAAGCGGGGCTAAATCATTTGAAAATCCCGTTCGAGTTCACTCTATCATATTAATGCATCCTTTGAAACTTCAAGCCAACGGTATAGTTGATGCTAAATTAACCGAAACAAGCTCATGTACATAATTAAATATCAAACGTGATTTCAATTTTCTTCCTCTTTTTTTTTTACGTACGTAGATGTAAAATTTTAGATAGGTTTTTGGCAAATTTGGCATAGAATGTCATAAAGTATTAGCGAAGGAATACCGTGATATTTATTTTGATTAAAAATAATCAATATTTTGTAACATTTTTTCTTCAAAGTTTACCTCGGTTCCTTAGATTTTTGAATTAGATGGGATATACTTATACATGGTATTTCAAAGGGGAGTTCCTTCTTCAACTTTATACATGGGCCAAAGGAGATTCCAATTTATTTTTGATATTACCAACATTTATCGACTTAGTTTTGGGAAAATAAAATCTAATTGAAAACAAAACGTTCAAAAAAATCTGAAGAAGCGAGCATTTCCACCAAAACTGTTGAGACGTACGAAAATTTAGACTAGTAGGTAATCTACCAAAATTATTTAAAAAAAAAATTATTTTTCAATAACGAGCCTTAACTTTTTTGGATTGGAAATAAATTCAAAAAATTATGTAACTACGCACATCACAAAATTATTCACAAAGAAATGAATTTTGCTTCAGCATTTCGAATGATAGGCAAACAAAATCACTAAACTCAAAATGAATTACACTGGTCAACATTTTTGAACTTTTGAAATGCTGTTTGAAGCGCAATGAGTGATTTCTATAGTATTTTTCACGCTGATCACGAAAAAAGCAGTGAAAAAAATCCATCACCCAAGGATTTTTCACAATTTGAATTTTTTATTGAACAGTTTTTCTACTTTTTTTGATAACTTTTGACACTTAAAGTCGATTTTCTGAAAAAATAAAAGGTTCTACGAAAAAAATGAATAGAACATAAATTGTAGCGGGTAAAATTTACTTTCTAAAGAGTCCGATTAGTTTTTTCTTAAAAGCCTTAGCTTCCGAGATATTTCAGTTCAAAGTTCAAAGTTCAAATGTTTTTTTTGAATTGAAGATATCTCAAAAACTTATCCACCTAAGAAAAAACGAATTAGACATTACTGAAAGTAAATTTTACGCTCTAGGTACGATTTATGTTCTATTCATTTTTCTCGTAGAACCTTTTTTTTGTCAGAAAATCGATTTCAAGTGTCAAAAGTTATCAAAAAAAAGTAGAAAAACTGTTCAACAAAAAATTCAAATTGTAAATAATCCTTGGGTGATGGAATTTTTTCAATATTTTTCACGAAAAATGCTATAAAAATCACCCATTAAACTTCAAACAACATTTTCCGTGTCGATCTGTGTTATCAAATCACCGATTTGCCTCAGCTAGGTATATAAAACATTTTATGTGTGACTGTAACTGTATTCTATGTACCTGCCTACCTAACCTACTAAAAATTGTTATATTTTTACACTTATTCCAATAAAATTCAAGTTTTATTTTCTTTTATTGATCATGATCAATAATCAAACATTTTTTATTTTACAGGAATTAGATATGCACATCGTTGATTATACCAGCACGTACGAACCAGACGACCAAATGGAATGGTCCGTGGTTTTACAAGAAATAAAGTCGTTTGTTGCTGCAGATACAGTAGTGAATATTTTACACGCTGATCAAAATACAATAGTTCTCTCGCACAGGTAACCATCTCATGATAACTAAACAACAATGTGGTGATAAGAGAGGATTGAAAAACAAAAAAAGAGTCCTGGATTTGGACGAAAATTGGTGAGGTAGTTTACAAAGATCTGGGAACTTCCTAGAAAAAATTCAAGTCTTCTAATCCTTAGGAGATCTGAGCAAGGGATCCTCAAAGCGAGGTCATTTTCGAAGAAATAGGTTTTCAACGATAACACCTCAAAAACTTTACTCAGGAATTTTGAAACAGCACTCAAAAGATATGATTCGAGTTTTTACATACCCCTGAACCAGATTTGGCTCGATTCGATACCACTTTCATACTCCTATAATTCCTCCATAGGGATTGAAAAGCTGCAGATAGATGTTTTTCCTGATAATTCGAAACATTTTTTAGGTTTTACGGGAAAATGAAGTCTCGCACGAAAAAACTGATAAGTAGAGACCGGATTATTATGCGCTTAAAATCTCTGTTTATGCGCATAAAATATGCATTTATAATTGCCCAAATATGCAAAAATATCCACTTATGAGCAAAATATGCATAAATATGCACAATCGACATGGGTGTCTACGGAAAGCATTTTTCAATCAGATTTACACTGTTACTGTATTTTATCATTTTATTCTTTGAAAAAATCGTCAAACATTAATCTTTATTATTGAAACACGAAATTGAAAAAAAAACTTTGGGAAAATGAAGCAAAATTTCCAAATATTTGTTAAAAATCTGAAAGTATGATTAAATTTTGATTTTCATACTTTTGGATATAACCGGGTACCACTAAAAAAAAAGTCAAGTAAATGAACATTTTTTTTTTAATTCTGATTTTTTTTCGAAAATTTTGTGGCATTTTTTTCATCACGGCTCTGTTTTGTTTGGAAAACATTAAAAAAATATCAAATTTTAAATGTTTTGGTAAAAATATGCAGAAAAATAGTGAAAATACGCTAAATATGCACAAATATGCACTTAAAACACCTCATTTATGTCGATTTATGCATTTATGGCCCAAATATGCAAAAATATGCAACATCAATGGGCCTCTATGAACTCGAAATTGCATGAATCGCAAAGATCTGATCGATATGCGCAATCAACTGTCACATAGAAAAATATGCAATTGCATAAGAATCCGGTCTCTACTGATAAGCTACTGTTCTAGAGGACAAAATTAGCTATCTATATCAGCATTACGTTTTTGAGAGATTTAATTGAACATCTATCTTAAAATCGAAAAATTGACGAATGAAACAATTCAAAAAATTTATCAGTGAAACGATATTTTTTCCAAATTGGCTTTACGCTGATCAGATTTTTCATACGAGGCTTTGTTTGTTCGTAAAAACTCAAAAACTGTTTGAAGTATCAGAAAAAACGTCACACGGCAATTTTTCAACCTTCATAGGAGTACGAAAATGGTATGGAATTGAGCCAACTTCGGTTCAGTGGGATGTAAAAACTCAAATCGAATCTTTTGAATGCTCTTTCAGAATTTTTCAGTGAATTTTCGAGGTTTTATGATCGAAAAACATGATTTTTTTTCTTCAAAAATGACCCTAATTTGAAGACCTCCAACTCAGACCCTGTTTTGAGCTAAGAGGCTTAAATTTTTTCTGGAAGGTTCAGCATTCGAAATAAAATACCTCATTAATTTTCGTTCAAATTCAGGATATATTTTTAGATCTTCCTAGAGATAATAATATAGTCGTATAAATAGGAATGTGTATCAGGAGCGATTTAAGAAATTGTACAATAAATCAGAAAATCGAATTATTCAGTAGGTAAGCCGAAACAAAAAACGAAATGAACAATTTTCAAATTTTAACGAAAATCGATAATACCTAGACCTACAATCGTCAGCAATAGTCCAGGAAAATAAGAGAAAAAGTGTAACAAACCCCCAAAAACTAAATCCTGATTTTTTTCGCGGTTTACGTTCGTAATGGTCCAATACACAACATACTCAAATGGACACCCCACAACCCTCCGCTACCCCCAGCTGCTAAAAACCGGTTTTTGGTGAATATCTCTTCAAATAAGCCTCAAAATTGAAAAATAGTTATGAACAATCTTGTTCTACGAGCAATTTCCTATCAGAAGGGGTTTTTGTTTTTTCAAAAACACTCACTTCCTTGACCAAAAATGAAGGGTAAAAAACACCTATTTTTCAACAATTATTTACAACACTTTTTGAAAAAATCGAAAATTTTTTGAATATTTCCTCAAATAAGTCTCAAAATGGAAAAATGGTTATGAACCATCATGTTCAACGAGTAATTTCTTATCAGACAGGTCCGTTTTTTTTTAGAAAACATCCAGTTCTTTGCCCAAAAATTAAGGGTGAAAAACGCCTATTTTTCCAATATTTACAGTACCTATTTTCGGAAATGATGGAAATACGAAGTTGAAAGTGCCCAAAATTATACCAATGAAGAGTAATTTTTTTATACTTGCTGGAAGGATATTCCAAAAAAAGTCACCGCAAGAATTTCAACCCCTACCATTAATTATAAGAGATGTTATCGAATACTTACTGCAATAACCTCCCTTATAATTATAACAGTAGGGGTTGAAATTCTGGCGATGACTTTTTTTGGAATATCCTACCAGCATGTATAAAAAAATTACTCTTCATAGGTATAATTTTGGGTACTTTCAGCTTCGTATTTCCATCATTTCCAAAAATACTGTAAATATTGGAAAAATAGGCGTTTTCCACCCTTAATTTTTGGCCAAAGAAGTGAGTGTTTTCGAAAAAAACGAACCTGTCTGATAGGAAATTACCCATAAAACATGATTGTGCATAACCATTTTTCCATTTTGAGGCTTATTTGAGGAGATATTCACCATAGTTTCGATTTTTCAAAAAATGCTAAAAATTGTTGAAAAATAGGTGTTTTTACCCTTAATTTTTGGTCAAGGAAATGAGTGTTTTTGAAAAAACAAAAAACCCTTCTGATAGGAAATTATACGTAGAACAAGATTTTTCATAACTATTTTTCAATTTTGAGGCTTATTTGAGGAGATATTCACGAAGGGTAGCGGAGGGTTGTGGGGGTATCCATTTTAGTATGTTGTGTAGTGGGCCATTACGAACGTAAAACTCGAAAAAAAAATCAGGATTTAATGTTTGGGGTCAACTCCTAAAATGACTGGAATACATGATCTATATTCAATTTTGAACAAATCTGATGACTCCTCCCTACCCTAGCGCGTGAAAGAGAAAGAGAAAAAAAGTAATTTTAAATGTTTTTTCCAAATTTGAGCAAAGCAAAGCTGGGAAGTAAACCATTAAAAAAAACATAGAATCAGATTCAGCACGAAGAATTACTACAAATACCATAGCAGTGACGAACTGAAGTTGCACTTTGAGAAAGGAGGGGAGTGAAAAATCGAAAATTTTCAACTACGATGGATTTTCTTGGATTTTCCGACTCAATATTCGATATAATTTTTCTTATTTTTTCAACTTTTCAAAAATAATGTCATTGATTTTGAGATTTTTCCATCAATAACCTCATTTTTCTGCTCAAAATGTAGGTTTCTCTATTTTTCCTAATTTTTTCAGCTCGAGTAGGTTTTTTTTCAATTTTGGAAAAAATATCACATTTCAAAATTTTTCAACGAAAGTCAAATATTTTCAAATGGAAAATTAATTTTGTCGACAGGTATCAAAGAGAACTTTCCTTCCCTCTTCTTCACCACTTCTCTATTTAATTCTGTCCCTTAAAGTTTTATAATTTGAATTTTTCCAGCTTTAAAATAATAATTATGCTTTTTTATAATCATATGTAATTATTAGTACCTATGTTTAGTTTTTCTTTTCTAACATACTATTTTCTTCTGCGTAGGTTAACCCCGCATACGACGCCCCCAGTAGAGAGATCCAGCGCGATGACGCTCACATTACAAGAAATTATATTGATAGGCAACGTAAACGATCAAGTAAGTTCCTCTTACTATCTCAACCCTGTCTTTGTCAGTCTCTCTTCAGATAATGAATAAACTAACATCAATATCATCCTATACTCAGTTCATCATTCAATTCATACGAATGCTTGGCTATTGTTTCATTGCTACGAAATACATACGAACCCCTATCACTAATTGGATATCTATATTATTTTCAAACGCGTGTAAAAGAGAAAACAATACACATTCATTCATGCATTTTGGCAAAAAGCTGGAAACAGAATCTCCTTCTTGTTGATAATGTCAATATGGAAGGTTTTGCCATCTCATGTGATGAAATGATTATAAGAATACAAGAGTCAATAGAGTTATCGATTCTGAGATTTGCAGGAGCAAAGCTAATTCCGTTTACTTAGGTGTAACAACGTCTTCAACGTCATTTATAACTATTTGTGAAATAAAACTTCATAGAATTTAGAATAATTTGAAAAAAAAACAACAAAATTTAACTTTTTCAATTTTTCATAGGAGAAAAATACATTCAAGGAAGGGAGGACTTTAATGAATTTTATAAAATTTGAGTAAATCTGATTGAATGCAAGTCCATCGCCAAAATCAGATAATTAATCATAATTGTGTGACTGAATAGAGTTCATCTGAAGTCAAATCATTCAACCTTTAATCCTCATTTACACCTCGAAAGTTGAAAAAAAAAGTAATGAAAAATGGCTCTTGAAAATATTTTTTTCGGAAGTTTTCATCTTTTCATTCTAAGATAATTCGAATGATGAGTAAAATCTGTATTTTTTGGTTTCAAACCATATTTTTCAGAATTTGAAATGCTGGTTATCATTTTTTTGATTTTCCAAACCCAAAATAGTCTATACATTTTTCAATCTTTCGAAAATGATGGATTAAAAAAATTATAGAATTTTTACCTCTCAAACTATACTTATCAACCTATTCATACGTGTCCTTCTTTTTTTGCAGGTAAAATATAGCGAAATGACAATAGATATGTTTCGTATGATACAAACTCTAGAAAGAGAAAAAAGACATGAAGACTTCAATCACACTTCAGATCCACCATCAAGAGCTTCTTTCGTTAGTACCTTATTCTCACATATCTTAACACCTCTTTCGTCACAACCTCTTGAAAATATACCCTTAACTCGAAATAATTTGATTGCAGGAAAAAAGTTTTTCGTTTTCGAGTACAAGAGGATATTACTCCGGTATTACACCACCATACACCGAAAATTTTGACAGAGGAAAACGAGAAAATCCGCATAAATATGTTTTGTATAAACCAAGCATCACGCAAATAATGATGTTTTTAGCAACAGGTGAATTTTTCTTCATCCTACGAATCGATTAGTGGAAATTTTAATCACAGCATACAATAATGGAAAATTTTTTCGCACAGGGTTTAAAGAGTTACCAGCAAACGGTGTACTTTTAATGTATATTTCCGCCGATGGATGTTTTCCTTTATCGAAGAATACAGATAATTGTAAGTACACGAGATTTTACCTCTACAGAGTGTTTCATAGCTCAAATCATACCTTTTATCCAGAAGGTAAGCAACACATCTTGAAAGAATGCACCAATATTTGCCTACTCTTCAAACTGCAGGGGCAATTTTCATTTTGAGCGTGATAATTTCTAATACTAGTTCCAAAGATGCAAAATTTTGAATTTGTGGTGCAACAGAAAGCTGACGTTTTTTAGGCATTATTATGATAATTCGGAGAACCCATTTTCGAACATGTTTCAAAAAATTATGAAAATTTAGAATTTTTTACCCCTTTTTTGAATGTTTTGTTAATTCTAAGGGTTCTTCTCAAAACTAACTTGACGAAATTTGTATTCAAACAAACAAAAAAACATCAGAGACATTGCCCTTTTCAATGCCATAAGCCATAACTGAAATCTTCAACAGAAAAAATTTAAGAAATTACGAATAAAAATTTTTAAAAGGGCATTTTTCTGCTCTTCCAATTGAAAAAATCTGTAAACAAACATTCTCATACTTAGAAAAAGCTGCCTACTATTAGAAATTAAAGCAGTACCTATTCAGCTATGAAACACCCTGTTTGCTTAAAATAGATTCTATGTAATTACACCTTCAATTTTCCACCAGCGAGTTACGATATGGGCGGCGTAATAACCAGTTGCAGAAAAGAAATAGAAATATATAACAAAGGGTTGATGCATGTGAAGGAAATACACTGGTGAGTTGATGTTGATTCATAACTGAACTTACCCAGAGCTGCTTCTTTTCATTATTAATCATTTTCTTTGCAGTTTGTATCCCGGAGACTTGCATCCGTTCACGCGAAAGCCTTTGTTTTTGATCGTCGATTCGGATAATAGTTTCGCGTTTCAACACATCCATCAATACTTTGGTCATCCCTTTGTCGTACTAATGTCTCCGCAGGACGTACCAGATCCTTTTCAAGGTGAAAACAACAATCCGCTGTGGAAAATTTTCCTTTCACATTTTACGTCGACTAGCCTGTAGAAAAATCTAACAAAAAATTATTCTTTTACAGGTTACCACCGTAATGGAAATTTATTTACGTTATTTTTACACAGTCCATTAACCGCCGTGTGCCTTATATGTAACATTACCTCTCTTCCAATACAGCACTGGGAGCGATGTCAGTCTGTTGTGGATAGATTTATCTCTGAAGCGAGTGCATTATTCACACGAAGTGCGGTCGGTAAGTGTTGAAAAAAGCATTTTACTCAAATTCATGGATATATAAATCTGTAACAAAAAAAAATGCATTAATGAATACCTTTTTAATTTACAGATCCGGCTTATCTTCAATTTTTTGGAGATGATTTTTTAAGACTTATTATATTAAGGTACATTTTCTGTTACATCGTGTTGCGAAATCACGAAATTTTCAAAGTAAGTAAACGTAATTTTTATATGAAGTTTTATATGTGAGCATGGATGCTAAAAAAAATTGGGTTTTGAGTCGAGGTTCCTCCTTGATTCTACTCCCTCTAAAAGGCCTAAAATCAGTGTCAACTCAAAAACCAATTTTTGACCCCTAAGGGTGGTTTCAGCATCCAGGCTCACATATAAATTCTTGTTGATAAGATAGACGTATCTGGGGAGGAGTTAGAGGGGCACTCTCTGACGACTTAAAAAATTGAAGTGATGAAGTTTTGAACATTGGACTTTGGAATTCTTTTTTTAGAACAATTTTTGTTCTTCATTGACCAGGGATCACTACTTCATAACGATTAGAAAAAATAAGTATTTTTCAAAATTTCATGTGTTTAAATGGAGCTATGACAGAAATCGCACAAACTTCGTATAAAATTTTTATCAACGCCTCTGTTCGTAATGAAAATTAATAATACTTTTTTAAAGCCTAAAACTTTATAATTTTCTCTCAAAACTTCATTATGTAGATATAAATTTTCTTTAAAATTTTTTCAATTTCATTTTCAGGGTGTCCACAATATTTTAAAAATGATTTTCCTTGACTTCTCCAGGTTTTCCAGACTTTTCATACATGATATTCATGAAGCATGGAGGAGGGGGAATTTTTTGCGTGATGAACCAAAACAACTCAAAATTGAGCAAAATATTGATTTAAATACCTGATGTTTAACAATTTTTTTTTCAAAAATAAATTTTTACAAGATTTTTAGATGGTACTTTTTCGGCCACAAAAACGACTAAAATTCAA
Organism: Pseudococcus viburni; assembly: GCA_033439095.1. Lineage (NCBI taxonomy): Eukaryota > Metazoa > Arthropoda > Insecta > Hemiptera > Pseudococcidae > Pseudococcus > Pseudococcus viburni. The sequence goes on along the minus strand of JAVBJF010000296.1, from coordinate 102,529 downwards.
TTCCGAACATTTTTGACCCTCTCCCCCCCACACAAAAATTTGAGGATTTGAATTTATTACAAAAAAAATCAAATAAAAAACATAAAATATTTCAAAGCAAAGTTTTGAAGTTTTGAAAAATGAAACAAATGGCAAAGTGTCTAACCTTATACAGGGCGACTTAAAATTTTCGGAACGCGAAAATTGCTTCGTAAAAAAATAATAAGCCCCAACGAATAATGAAAACCCATTCACAACATAGCTGAAGCTCCATTCCCTTTAAAAAATATGAACTCATCCTTCATTGATTACGAATCTTTGAAAAAATTTGGACTTTTTTCAATTTTTGTACTTTTCAAAAAAAAGTCTCAACCCCCAAAATTCCGAAAATAAGGATAAAAAATCATTGCATGAAAATTTTGCCTAATCAAAAATTTGAAGGGGCAAAAATTTACAAAAAAATCAAGTTTTCGTGAAACTGGCAACACTGTCTCCCCCATTCAACCCTTTTCAGATATTTTGAGTACAACGTTGACGCTGTTCCTTGGCGACGAATATGTAGGCAACTCTTTGGTCAGATCAACGCAAGACAATTTGGGGCGATTCCTCTCTAAATTACGAAAAAAACGTTGCATTCCGGAACTTTTGAGTCACCCTGTACCAAATCATGCAAATAAAAATTTATATTTCACAGAATTAAAAATTTGAAAATCTTTCAAAAATTCATCGCTCATCACCCCCCCCCCCCCCACACACACACACAAATGCCTCAAATTTGTAAATTTTAGGCAAGCTCCTACAACCTTTTTGTCTTGCCCCCAGTAAATAAAAAATTTATAATAAATTAAGCAAAAAAAACTTCTTTTCTATATTTTCAAAATTCCCTCTAACTTTTCCAGTTTTTTTTTAGGAAGTGGACATCCCGAGATTTCTTAAAATTCTTATTATCAAGTATAAATTTTTACCATGTTCACAAGAATTTTTCCATGTTTGTAAAATTTTTTGAGAAAACTTCTCGTGACAGTTGTAAAAATTCAAACTTGGATAAATACGATTTTTGAGTTGGAAAATTTTTTGAAGAAAGTCAAGTTCAAACTTTTTATAAATTTGTTCCAGCTTCGAAATTTTTTTCAACTTCACGAACTCTTGTTCCAGCTTGAAAAGATCAAAAAAATTGATCCTTCTTTCCAGTTTCTTTAACATTTAATTAAGTTGGAACGAGAGTGATTGTCTAAGTCTCCTCTCCCCTCCCCAAGCTTGTTGAATCCACAACACCTTCAAAGGGTTTGATCGGAAGATTTTTTTATTGACTAAAATCTCCCACCCAGAAAACCTGACCGGCCCTGCCACTAATTAATAATATCGATAATTTTTCTGTTCAGTCGCCAGATTTCCGGCCAAAATGTCATCCGGCACTTCCAGAAAGTGAACTATTAGATCATCCGGTATTACAGCATTTAGTTTACGATTTGGCCTCACATCTCGATGTTAGGAATCAATTCGTTAATACTAATCCTCAACCGCATTCAACGGAGTAACTGAGTGGACCAGTAATTTGTTGCAGTATTACTATTTATTTTAATTTACCTACGTTAAGCTATTCCCGGATTTCTTTATCATTAAAAAAGTTTAATTATAATTAATATTATTCAATTTTGTTTTTCGAAATACCTAACTCAGATATTCTATATCTTATTATGCTATCAAATTCGCGACAAAAAACAAAAAAAGAAAAACCAACAAAATGAATAAGGAAATGATAAAGACGAAATATGTACTGTGCCTATTTGAGCATTTTTTATTGTTTTTGTTACAAATCTATATAATACAGAGTGATGACATCCGAAACGAAATAAGTCAAATTAATCATTAATAAGGATAATTCCAATACCTGTGTCTTACTCATCGCTTAGGCAAAATTTTTCATTTGTATTATATTCCTGTGATCAGTTACTAAATATTTTTATAGAGCTCGAATATTATTCTACATCATTTTTCATACACTTCTCTTCACATTATAATGAGAATATAATCTTTTAATCTATCAATTTCACCAATATTTATATCTTATCAAGCTTTTCATTTCCATTTACAAAATGGCAATGCACCATAAGGCAGATTTTACCTAATTAATTTACCTCGATCGAAATGAATTTCCATTACTGTTGATAAATTAGACTTTAATATTAGAATATTCTTTTCTCCCCCATTTTCTAATACAAGAATGCTTCTAGAATTGAATTAATTCTTTATATTACCTAAATATGATAATCGACATTATTCCGTAATTGGGTAAAATATCTACATTATTTAGTAAATCAATATTTATTCGGTTTTATTTTTTCAATCAGATCGCCCTCTATACATTTTACATGTTACAGAAATACTTCATTGAGATTATTTTACCTACCTAATATTTTTAAACAGCACCTCACTTTTATTTGTTTACAAAAATTTTTGTAATTTTCAATCGCTTCTCTACGTTTACGAATTGAAACGATCTTTTTTTTTTAGAAAGCACAGCATTCGTTTAGTTGGTGTATTTTTCAATTACTCTTCGGTAATTTCTCACTTTGTTCGATGTTTCAATGTTTATAGATTGTCTAATATTGTAAGGTATCGCGGTTTATATACGTACGTATTCATTATAAAGACTTTTCCCTCTTTTTCCCCCATTTTATTTTCAATTTTTATTTATTTCTTCGAATAGAACTTGTTAACTATTGTTTTTTTTTCAAATTACGAAATGAAAATTATTTTGTAATATTTTTGGTTTAACCAAAATATTAGAAAAAGAAATCGATATCATCACGAATCACTATAAAAACAAGCGATACCATCGTATACTTAGTATAGCTGATAAATATTACATCTTTGTGCAATAATAGCGTATCTTTGCTATATAAACGTAAGATAGGCTGATTCAAACTGTAAATAATATAAGTTGCATTCACATTTCCAAGCAGTCATCACATAGTACCACATAGTACCACATAGTACACAAGTTAATCATTTACACACATATACCTAATTACGTTCACACTTAGGTACTTTTTGAGACATTACCTTGGTTCGTATTGAAGAATACATTCAATGCTGAATAAAAATTGACATAATTTACACATAGCCCACTGCTACATACATGGCCAGAATCCTATTACCTATTATATAGTTAGAGCAGGATATAAAGGTATATTATTTTAGTAACTTAGTGTAATATGTGCTAATATTGGAATACGTATTGTAATAATTAATTATTTTCTTCCTTTAATAAATATCAGAATATAGTGTTAGTAGCCTAATTCACAAACTATTGTAATTAACGTATATTTTAATGTTTCTTTTTGTGTTATCAAGGAAAACAGAAAGTACAAAGATGGAACTGCCGAAAAAAAAATTATACAATGAATAGAAATCATATCACCGAATTAATGTGATTAAGGTGAACAAGCGAGATGTTATTTCTTTTTCTTTATAAATTTAGTGTTTGTTTCTTTTTTTTTATTTTTTTTTCTCTTTTAAATAAAAAATATCAAATAGAAGGAAAATACATAAGCTATATATGGTACAGTAATTTATTATTGCGTACAGTTCCATTTTCACTTTACTTCCTTATCATGTAAATATTTGTCAACTTAGAATCGTTCACCGTTAAATCTTTTACATTTTTCATTTAATTTTATTCCATTTTTTCATGTATATAAATTCTATATAATTTCGAATTATATATTGAACACAAAATGTAATTTTTTCAACGTGTTAAAGTGTACATATTTACGGAAAATACTTTAAGTAAAATATTTTATATCTACTGCCAGTAGTCATTCAGACAATACGTGCAAATATAAGATGAAAAAATCAATTGTATTGTTTTTGATTTCGAGTAAAACGTGTGAAGGAATTTTCATACGTAGATATTAAGGGCAAGGTTGCCATATTTCGACCACTTTTTTTCGAACTTCCACCAATCGAAGACTTTTTGAGGTAGAAACGTCGAAAATGGCTTAAAAAATACCTTGATCCTTCCTCTACCACTCCCTAAAATTAAGAGCCGATACAATAATTTTTTGTATTTTTTACGATTTTTTTTCTGAGGGAACTCAAAAATCATTTTTGAAATTTTGGGTTCCTAATTTCGACCACCAGCTGATTTCGCTCGCATAGAGCGGAATCTACCCAAAAAGAGTTTTTTTATATTCTTCTTCCACAGATAAACAAAATGAGACCAAAACGACAACCCTACAGCCAAAACTCGCGGAGAAAATCAGAAAAAACAAAATCACATTCAAAAAACAGATTGCATATGATAGTATAGCTGGTCGAGATTAGGGCACCCCAAAAAAAGTGAACTTTGGTGAAAATTTTTGTTGCGTACCTCCAGTTATTTTCAAAAACGATAATTTTATCAAAATCTGAGACCATGCCCCATCACAATTCACAATTATTTGGTAGAATTTATTTAAAAAATTATTCATATGCGATTTCGTTTTTTTCATTTTTCTCCGCTAATTTTGCCTGTAGGGTTGTGATTTTGGTCTCAAATTGTTCATCTATGAAAAAGGAACATGAAATTTTTTTTCATGTAGATTGCGTCCATAGCGGCCGAAATTGGCCGGTGGTCGAAATTAGGAAGCGGTCGAAGTTAGGTACTGTAAGTAATGCCGATTGTAATCGATGAATTTTTTATTTGAAGGAATAGAGAGGGTTGCCAGTCACCAAATTAAATTCTCAAGAATAGAGGACAGGAATTATATTTATTTGTTGAGGATTTCTTTATTAGGTTTTGTTGAAGTAAAAATAAATTCATTTCGTGACTAAACTTTATTCAACTAGCACAATTTTATTCGAAATTTTTATTTTATTTCCTCTCGCAACCTTGTCTCTTTTATCTCAATTTTTTGAAATTTCACACAATCGTTCAAATTTTTGTGATACCTACCCTTCTCCCTCCTCAGAAATCAAAAAAATTATGTCCTTATTTTTAAAAAAAAATTATTTCAAATGAGTTGATATTACTGTTTTGGCCAGAATTTTACGCCGAAAAAAAAGGGATTTTCCTGCTTCAGTAGGTATACATTAAACTTTCTGAAAGGAAAAGAATTATACCTCAAATATTCTTTCAAAATTTTGCTATTTTCAAAATTTACTTTTATTTTTTATTGAAAAACGGATGTAAAACATTCCAAAATTTCTTACTTTTGTTCATTCAAGTTTACAAGAATTTTTTACTTTTTTTGGAATTTCCGTTCCTATAATTTCTAGATTTATTTTTCAAAATCTCGATTTTCTCAATTTGGTAGATACCTACCTTGAATAATTGTACAGTTGAATAGGTACCTATAATTCGTCGAAAAATCTAATTTTTCTTGAATTTTTATCGAGTTAGTAATTCATTCTGGGTTCGAACGTTATAGACTCTAAGGTCATGAATAGTATTTTAATGTACAAAAAAGTTTTGAAAATGAAAAATGAGCTGGGCTTGTAGATTTCGTGGTTCGAACTCTTTCAAAGAAAAAAAAAAAAAATTATCATTTATTTTTATACTTACAATTAAAATTTCACATTTTGAAATAAAATTAAAAAATTTAGGTAATCAAAATTTTGAAATTTACATCAAAATCTGAAACTTTTAATTTAAAAAAGCCAATTCATAAAAATTTGAAATCTCGAATAATAAGTATTAGGGTGACAATGAAAAGCACGGGTAAATTTTTTTTCTGATTTTGAAATTGCTCACTTTCCAAAAATGTTTATTTGTATGAAAAAAAATTATTCCCAAAATTTCACTTCTCTGAGTTGAGGTCAACCAATGCCGCCCGGCACTCAAAGTTGAGGACGTGACGCCCGAGCGCGTTCGATGCTACCCCGCCACCATACGCGGTGATGAAGTTTTTTGCGTACGGGCTACGTTAAAAAAATGTTCTTACGTCGTTATGGGGGATAGGGGAGGGTAGGTGTTAAAATTTTACTCAATAAGGAATCGTTCTAGGTTATATAGAGTATACCCAGCCTGTTTAGAATTTTTTTTGTGATTTTATGACTGTTGAAAAAACTTGTAAATACAGCGATTTTTCCCCATTGTTTTCGATGTTTTTCGCTTTAAATCAGCCCTCAAAAATTAAAAACCCCAAGTTTTTGGAAAATTTTCGCTACCTTCTCTTTTCTTTACAATACTCAAGTGTGAAATACTTACAGACCATAGTTGAGAGCCGATTTCTGAGTTAAAAACATCGAAAGCAATGGAGAAAAAAATCGCTATACTAGTGTATCATAATTTGAGATTCTGATGAAAAATCAGTTTCAAAATTCAAACAATTTTTTTAATGTTGAAAAATATTTCAAGATATGCGATTCCCTTATCACATTTCAAAATTTCAAAAAATAAACCATTTAAACCAGTTTCCCAGCTCAAAATGCACAACTTTTTAAGAATTTTTGCAAGACCTTGAGTAGGATTAATTCAAGCCTCCCTCCTCCCCTCAATAGTTTACACCCTTACCTAGAAAATGGAACTTTCGATAAATTGCAAATATGAAGCTTGATGCTCCATTATTTTTATCATTTATTTTTCAATTAAAATTCAATTAGTAAACAGATTAGGTTATAAAAAGTAAATAAATTTTCGAGCAACTGAACCGACATATTTTTAGGTACCTAAATAAAATTATTTCATTTCATGAACATTAAAAAAATTGATCAACAACGCCTGAAAATGAATTGCTTTTTTATTATTTTTCTCTGGAAATGGTTTAGTTTTATTTCTAAAAATGAGTTGGTTTTTCTTTTTTTTAAATGTTTTTTTGAAATGACTTGATTCCTTCGATTTTTTACCTCCAAAATTAGCTCGTTTTTTAAAGGTTTCAATAAGTATGAATGACTTTTCTGTTTCTCTTTTACAAATCGTTTAGTTTTTTTCCGTAATGCGGTGGTTTTCGGGTGATGTTTTTCTCAATACGGGTGGTTTCTTTGTTTCTGCCTGAAAATGGTCAGATACTTTACTGAAATTTTTTTAAATATATTTTTCTCAATACGGACAATTTTTTGTTTTTATCGTGATTTTCTCAATATGAGATAATGGATTTTTTTTTCATTTCAATTATCTAAATGAATTGGTTTTATTCCCGTAAACGCGATTTGGTTTTGAAAATGAGTTGGTTTTTTGTACTTCGATGTATTTAAAAACAAAGTTTGCATCCTGCCCCATTTTCAATTTGCATCCCACTGGTCCTATTTTTCTTTAACGCAATGTACTGAGAAGAAAATATAGGAGAAAGTGCCAGCTAAATACATCATTCGATAGGTAATTGGATGTAGATTACAAAAAAAATTACCTGATTTTTTTTTCAAAACTTGAAAACATGATATTTCAAAAAATCAAATTTCAAGAATTTTACGAAAATCTTGAAAAATCACATAATTGATAATAAATAACTCATAGACAAGCAATCCTTCAGGTCTGTAATTTTTTTCTGTTTTGTATCGAATAGATACCCATCTACCAATTCCCCCCCCAAAAAAAAATTTTTCAATCACATCACTGACGACAATAAGCCAATTTGCATCTTGTCCCTAAGTGCATCCTGCCCCACCATCCCTTATTTCTTTTTCTGAGAAGACTGGGAGTTGACCTGTAAATGTTTTTTTAAATTTTTCTATAAATAATTTCAAATTAGGGTTCTCTGTATCTGTGGGTCGGTTCTTAGGATTTTTTGGCATAAATGGTTTTGATTTTTCTGTAAATGGATTGAACTTTGTTTTTGGGGGTTTTCAACGAAAAATTATGTAAATTTTTTTTAAACGTGTTTTTTTCTTGGAACTTTTTTTCTATAAATGGTGTGTTTTATCATGGAAATTGTTGATTTTTTTGTTATATTTTTTTTCAAAAATTTTTTTGAACATGGATTAGTTTTTTTAAAAGGATTTTTCGTTCACTTTTTCAGGCAAATTTATATAAAACAAACTCCCATACCGAAAACTAATTACATATATTTATAAGATATAAAAAACGAGATCTGATCAAAACCAAGATTTTTGCAGTACTTCCAAAGCATTAATAAATCCATCATCCTGTTAAAGTTTAGTCTCGTACGAACGTAAGCACCCGTAGATCCAACGTGATATAAATCATACGTTTCTATTAGTACCCCCTTTAATTTACTCTTTCCATTCACCATATGGTATTTCATCACCCAGTAAACAGTTTGTTTACGAGAACATCAAAATCAATGGGCACATGTAGTAAAAACCTATAAATAAAATATGCAATCAATCGGATAAGCGAAACGAAATGAAACCGCATTCGGCATAATACGAAGACATCCACCTATACTTTTTCGACAAGACAACAGTCGTAACACAGATTCTATTTTTAAAATTTCCGATTTTTCTTTTTCATGTGCAACTGGCATCGTACCAATTCACACATCACACAAGTGATTTTCTCTCATCATTCGAATCAAACATTGATACCAATAAAATTACACGTTATATCGATTCACCTTCGTAGACCGAAAGTTAAGGTAAAATATTCGAAAACTCTTCGAAGTCGAGAACCGATTGTTGAAAAAAAAAAGGGAAACAAGACCGCGGAGTGAATTTTGGCAAAGAGGTGCGCCGGTTCGGGCATTAATTTCGCGAATGTTTTAATTTAAATGTAACAAAAATCTGTACGCGGTTTTCTGGCGTTATGATGTGTGACGCTGCAAGTTTAATATGGGAGACAGCATAACAGGTAAAGTAGAACGGTTTTAATAATAATACACTTCACAGTTCATTTATATTTTTTAAACATACTAAATAGTGACTAATGAAGTAAACGTATGAGTGGTACATACGCGATATTACAATTTTTTAAACCATAATACAACGATAAGTCATTAAATCGTTATTGTGTTAACGCGGCCGGTGTGAAAATAAATGATATTTTTTATAAACTGGATTGGTCTAAGAGGGTATGTACCAAACACTCTTATTTTCTATTATGTTTACGAATTTAGGTATATAAAAGAGAGTGAATTTACCAATGAAATTTGAGACAAATGAAATTTTTCGAATTGGAATTCAGATCCGATAAAAAATCAAATATTTTTAGAACTATTGAGATGAGTGATAAGAAATTTTTTTCGAGTTGATAAAAATTTCGTCTATTTTGCAGATCTCTCATCAGAACCAGGAGTGCCTCCGGTTCCTCCTAAAACTTATCAATGGGAAGACGTCAGAAGGCAGAAATTAGAGGGCCGGTATCCTTGGACACATCTATATAAGGAACCCTTTGATTTGGAAACATACGAGAAAATAAAGTAAGCTTGCATTACGAAAATACTCATTTCACCAACCGATACCTAGTGAAAAAAAATGCTTTTCTAACTGCCTAATAAACTTATTCACTGCACTGTTTAATTTGAATTATCACAAGATCTCGTATTGATTGAAATAATACTTTCATTAAGCAGAGAAATTCACTCGAGGGCCACTAAAATTCCATATTCTAATCATAATCCTAAAAAAGTGATAAAATTTAGCCAATTTTTTCATCTCGTGAACAGATAAAAATATAAAATACGAAAACACTTATTTTACTCGATAAAATTTCACAGATCATTCGAAAAATTGAACATAAAAATTCCAAAATGACCACCAAAGGTGAAAAAAAACCTGCTCTTAAAATTTACACCTAATAATCATAATTGCACGGTTTGTTCTGGTATCTAATAGGTAATTTCAAATACTGCTCGGCGAGCACAAGTGAAAATCATCCAAAATTAACCATCGACCATGTTCCCGTATCGTCCGGCTATTTTAAAATAAAAAGCTTTTAAAATAGTACGCCAAATTTTTCAGACACTATCTTACCACATTCGTCACATTACTTGGCAAGATGGGGACAAGAGGTAATAAACCTGCGACTTATGACTTGGCGCAATTCGTTCGCACGAAAACATAACATGGTAAATCTATTATGTCTCTGTATTAAAACATATTATTACGCCTACCAGTACATAAACTGTGCTATCGAAGTGTATGTTGACGTTTGGCAACGATGTAGAAGGTAGAGAAAAATCATGTCCTCGGTAAGGAAAAATTTCGGTAGAAAGGATCAACAGGATAGGTTTCTGAAAGATGTCGTGTGTGGGTGCCAGTATTTTCCAGGGGATAACATAGATACTGGTAAATCCAACGGTGTTTTTAAATACGAACAAACGTTATGTGATTGTGCTCGTCGGACTAAAATGGGGTAAGATGCAGTTTTGAAATTCGTCTGTGTTGATAATTAATATTGTAGATTGCTCGTAAAAATTATTGCTGTAGATTGCGTCAATTTTTCGTTGTTTTTTTTTTTAGATCGTAAATAAAACGATGTGATTTTATTAACACGTATTTTGTCATTTTTGTTGGGCAAAATAGTTCAGTGAATAGCTTTACGGAGTATAAACCCCAATGTAATATATCAGGGGGTACCTATTATTTTCGTGCATATCTAATATCTAATGAACCCATAAATACTACAATTTCATTAATTTCTAGTAAGTAGGTCAAAATGAAACGTCATCTTTCATGGCCAAGTTGAAATTGTTATTTTGGCATCGAGACCTTCGCACTTGAAGCATTACTCAGAATAATTACAAATAAATCAGTATTTTTTCGTAAAGAATTAACAGCGAGAATTTTTTATAATTTCAAAATCACTAATTTTTTTTTGAAAATTAAAAGAGAAAATATTTTTTTAAATTATGAGGATTCTCAATGGGAAAAAATTCGTTTTAAAAAATTTTCCAAAACAAATCAAATATTTGTGCAAAATAAAGGAAAAAATACACGAAATTGGCAGTACAACAGCGTTGATGCATATTTGGAAATTTTCTGAGCTCAAATTTTTTCAATTTATGTACTTAATTCTAAATGTTTTCAAAATTGTATCCAACTTTTAAAAATTTCCAACAGTAATTTTTTTCTTACTTGAATTTTCTCAAAATTTTTCCAATTTTGATTTTTTTCAATTTTATAAAAAGTTTTTTCCAATTACTGAGTTGGAGGAAATTTTAAAAAGCATGAAATATAATTATGTATATTTTTCTAAATTCAAAGTTGAAAAAAATTGAGGAAAAATGTTTGAACTTGAAGAAATTAAAAAAATATAAAGCCAAAAAAATTCTCCAAAAAAGAAGTAGTCCCCCGCCCTGTGGGGGGAGAAATGCAAGATATTTTTTGTTACCCTATGATGGCGAGTTAGCATAACTTATCTACGAATAATACCTATCTAGTTTCAATTTTTGTTCATCATAAGTATTTTGGTAATAAAAAGTTCTGATATCATGGCAAAATCCGCCCTGAAAAATATCCTCCCCCTCCCACATGAAAAAATTTTGATGATAAAATGTTTTGATACCTATAATAGTATAATCTGTCCAGAGTGAAGCAACAAATTGAGCAATCTACATTCATCAGACACTGCACAAAAAAAATTTCCATCAATTCCAAAACTTTAAAAAAAATTTAAAAAAATTCTGGGGCGGACAGAGCTCTCACATACTTAATCTTAGCAATCTAACCTCAATCTAAAAGCTCTGTTCGTCCCAGAATTTTTTTAAATTTTTTTTAAAGTTTTGGAATTGATGGAAATTTTTTTTGTGCAGTGTCTGATGAATGTAGATTGCTCAATTTGTTGCTTCACTCTGGACAGATTATACTATTATAGGTATCAAAACATTTTATCATCAAAATTTTTTCATGTGGGAGGGGAGGGATATTTTTCAGGGCGGATTTTGCCATGATATCAGAACTTTTTATTACCAAAATACTTATGATGAACAAAAATTGAAACTAGATAGGTATTATTCGTAGATAAGTTATGCTAACTCGCCATCATAGGGTAACAAAAAATATCTTGCATTTCTCCCCCCACAGGGCGGGGGACTACTTCTTTTTTGGAGAATTTTTTTGGCGGATATCAGTTGTTTTTATACGTAGTCGAGTGTGCAAACTATTTGAATTCAATTTTTGAAATTTTTTTCTCAACTAATTTTTTTCACAACTACAATTTTTCAGCAATGAAATTTTTTCCTAACTAAAATTTTTTCTGAACTTTTTTTTCAAAGTCTGCTTGATTTTGCACTCTAAATTTTCAAACTCCAACTTTTTTTCCTGTATAATCATTTTATAAGCTTCAAAAATTTTTTCAACACAAAATTTTCAAGTCTAAAATTTGTTGCTCAAAATTTTACAAACTTCTACATTTTTCTGATTTCTTCAATGTAAAGCTTCAAACTCAGAATTTCAAAATTTTTTCAACGTAAATTTTTTAATCCTAAATTTTATTCAATGCAAATTTTCCAAGTCGAAACTTTTTTGCTCAAAATTTTTCAAACTTCTACATTTTTATGATTTTTTCAACGTAAATTTTCAAACTCAGAATTTTTTCCTGTAAATTTTTCAAACTTCTGCATTTTTTCAACGTAAATTCTCAAACTCAGATTTTTTTCTGTAAATTTTTTGAACTTCAAATTTTTTCAACAAAATTCAACAATATTGGGTCAATGTAGCAGTAGCTATATGTACAGAGTATTGCACTTTATTATCGAACAAGTTGGATGATTGAACAGCTGAAATATACTTTCAAACATCCAGTTTGTTCGATGTTAAATTGCAATACTTGTACGTAGCTACCTTGACCTAATATTTATGAAATTTCAGTCGAATAGATCAAATTTTCTAAAATATAAGTGGTAAGTAAGTAAATTGTATCGCTAAGGAATTTTATCCGAAGCCGGTTAAAATGACCGCTGCTTCGGATAAAGTTCCTTAGCGATAACAATTTACCACTTATATTTTAGAAAATTCGATGTATTCGACTGAAATTTCATAAATATCATGTTGAATTGGGTGATTGATATAGTATATTTCAGCTATTTTATGAAGTATAAGTTGAGGTAGCTATATACCAGTACACATATGATTATACTTCATTGAATGGTTGATATATACTTTCAATCATCCAATTTGTTCCATAATGAATTGCAATACTTACTCGTACGTATACGTATGTAGCTACCTTGATCCAATATTATTTAAATTTCAGTAAGTAGAATACCTAAATCATGAAACTATCATTGTGTACTCGTATGCAGCTACCTCATCAAATAGCTGAAATATACTACATCTACTTTAAATCATCCAATTTGTTCAATGATTAATTGCAATACTCGTACATAGCTACCTTAACCTAATATTTATGAAATTTCAGTAGAATACATCAAATTTTTTAAAATATAATCTAAAATATAAATGATAAATTAATTGTATCGCTAAGGAACTTTATCCGAAGCAGCGGTTATTTTAGCCAGCTTCGGATAAAATTCATTAGCGATACTTACAATTTACTTACCACCTTATAAGTATGTTATCTATGTATTCGACTGAAATTTCATAAATATTAGGTTAAGGTAGCTACTAGCTACGTACGAGTATTGCAATTAATCATTGAAGTTGAACAAATAGTACCTATATTTCAGCTATTTGATGAGGTACGTAAAAAATTGAGGTAGCTACATACGAGTACACAATGATAGTTTCATGATGTATTCTACTGAAATTTAAATAATATTGGATCAAGGTAGCTACGTATACGAGTAAGTATTGCAATTCATTATGGAACAAATTGGATGATTGAAAGTACATATATTTCAACTATTCAATGAAGTATAATCATTGTGTACTGGTATGTAGCTACCTCAACTTATACTTCATAAAATAGCTGAAATATATTATCAATCACCCAATTCGTTTGATAATTAGGTAATTGCAGTACTTGTACGTAGCTAGCTACCATAACATAATATATAATCAGAAGGGTGAACTGGTGAACTTCTCATTTATTTTCACTGTTATCACACAGCTATTATCATTAATCGAAATAAAATCGATATATCGATATCTCGATACATACAAAATCGATTTGTTGATATTTTCGTTCATCTCAATGTTGTGTTGCAACTTTATGATGAGTGAAATTAACACAAATTTTCAACAAGGATAACAAGCTTTAGAAAGCTTTAAATGATTTGAGATTTTAGACATGTATAGTTTATACATGTCTTCAATCGCTTTTGCTATTGCCGAAGCTCAACGAATAACAGTTATTTATTATTCGGAGCTTCAACTTGGTCAGTTTTCACATTTTTTAGAAACTTTATGCTTCTATAAAAAGCTCAAAAAAAGTTCAAATTTCCTGAAATTTGCGACAGTGTATGCATTTTCACGCAAGAAACACGATTTTGGGGTTAATTTTCTGTTTTTCAAAATTTTGGGGCTCCAAATGGGGGGGTGAAGGGTCAATTTTCAAAATTTTCAAAATTTGGCTCCGTCAGTATCTCCGCATGGATGAATAATACCCATCCCCAAAATTTCAAAAATATTGACCCGACCAATTTTTGCCCAACTTTTGGTAAACTAAGTACCAAAACAACCAACTTTGAACAAAAACCAAAATCCATATCTCCGCAAATATTTTATGGATCAATTTTATTTTACATTTAAAAGAAAGAACTTGAAAAATAAATAATATTGCCGTTGAAATTTTTCAAATTTATTAATTCATTTAGGAAAAAAAACGATTAGAAAATTCGAAAAAATCACGGAAACTGTGCCCGAATTACTCAGAGAATATTAAGTGTCACGCGGTTCCGACGTTTTCATTTACGTTTTTGACATTGTAGGGCGGGGGGGGGGGTCACTAGCGTGACCCTAGATCAGAGAATATTAAGTGTCACGCGGTTCCGACGTTTTCATTTACGTTTTTGACATTGTAGGGCGGGGGGGGGTCACTAGCGTGACCCTAGATAAGTTGAAAAAATTACGAAATTGGAAAAATGTTGGTATTAAATTTTTTTGCACTTTCGATTTCTTCAAATTTTTTCCAACTTCATATTTTTAAAAATCTCTTCCAATTCGAAAACTGTTTTTAATATATTTAAAAATTTTTCCAATTCTTTTTCATCTATAAAATTTTTTTAATTAAAAATTTCTTAAATTTTTTTCAACTTGGAATTTTAAAAAAATTTCAACTTCATGTTTTTTAAAATTCACTTAGTAATACAAAAATATTAAATTGAAAAAAATTCAGAAATCGAAAGTTAAAAAATGTTGAGAAAATGAAAATTAAAAAAATTTTACTGATAGGAAAATTTTGAAATTGGATATAATTTTGAAAAAAAAAATTAGAATTAAAGAGATTGAAAGAAAAATAGAATTAAGAATTGAGCTTCGATCGTCGAAATCCCATTTTCGGCAAAAATAATAAGGAGCTATAATGAGTTCACCATAGTACATAATTTTCTAAACAACGCAAAGCTCGCATTGTTGCATTGTCTTATCGTAGTACAAATTATTATTACAGATAATTTTCATTTCGACGCAATAATAAACAATATCTCGAAGTAATTAAAGCCATATGTCATTTTAAAAACAAAATATTAGGGAAATAACGTAAGAATTGTCATGAGCAGTAATGCTATATAGTGCCAAATAGTAAATATTATGATGACATAGTCAAAAATATCTGCATAAATGAAACATAAAATTGTTTGATAACATTTTACGTTGGGTTTCGCACTCCTACGTTCAAATACCTCGCTTGGCTAGAGCAGTAAATGAATGAACATCCTCCGTAAAAAAAATTGTTAAAAGTGAGATTTTTAATACATAGAATGATGGGGAGTGGTCCTCTGAATTATATTAGTTCAACGGTTTATAAATTGTTTTCTGTTCGCTAAAGGAGAGAAGCTACGGTTTGAA
Organism: Pseudococcus viburni; assembly: GCA_033439095.1. Lineage (NCBI taxonomy): Eukaryota > Metazoa > Arthropoda > Insecta > Hemiptera > Pseudococcidae > Pseudococcus > Pseudococcus viburni. Next base: position 86,761 of record JAVBJF010000296.1, on the reverse strand, counting down.
GAGTTGAGAAAGCTTTTCCCAACAACTAGACAGCTTAGCTGATTTAGTATAATAAAATAATACCTAGGCGAAAAAAAGCTACTAGGACTAAATTGCATGTCTTGAAGCGTAAGGGGATAAGTGGAGTGAAATCTTATGAAAAAAAATTATAATCATCATTGAAAATTTGGGGCCGATCAATCTATTCGTTAATTCATTTTTTCCAAAAAAATATAGGCAAAATTGGATGATTTTTTTTCAAATCACAGAATGAACTTACAACTGACAGTCAAAACTTTGTGAGAAGAAAAAAATTGGGCTCGTAGGTGGAAGGGGAGAGGGAACATATAAAAATGATTAAAATATCGTATAGTATTTTAAGGCAATCTGGAAGAGTTGACGTTAGAGTTGGCGTGAGAGGGGATGAAAGATATCAAACTTCTTCCCAGCAATTTCTTGTTCAAAACTTCGGCAAAATTTTGGAAAACATGGAAAATATTCGAAAAATTGGGCAAAATTTTATTGAATTTCAATTTTTAAAATTGGTAAAACAGGGTGTCTACCAATTTTTAAAAATCAAATTTCGCGACTTCTTCGCGACCTTTTTTTACGGTATCTACATAGTATTTACCTCTCAATTTGACACCCCCCTCCCCCCACCAAAAAATCAACGAGATCAAATTTATTATAGAAAAAAGTTTATACACGGAAGAAAATACGTCTTTAATTTTGAAAAAAGACAAATTTTTCACAAAAATTTTCCAAAAGTGAATTATTTTATGGTAAAGAAGAGAAGGGTGAAAATTTTACGAAAAATCATGTTAAAACGGATAAAATTGTTAAATGATTTTTGAGAAATAAATTTATGGAAAGTTTGAAATATTAGCAGATTTGGCCCGAGCGAAGCGAGGCCGAAATTTTTTCGAAGAATTTATTTTAAAAAACACCAAAAAAAGACATATTTCCAAATGGTTTTCTCCTTTAAAACATCCCTTAGAAAATTCCAAAATTCTCCAATTAATTTAGATTTTCCTGAAAATGGACACAATATTACCTTTGAAATTCCCAATCGTGATCGCTACTTAGTCTCCCACAAGAACATATTTTTCCGCTTCAAAATATTCAATTGTCTGAAATAGAAGGGAAGAGGACGAAGAGATATATAATTTAAAAATGGGTCTTTAAAATTTATGAGCCCGAGCGAAGCGAGGGCGAATTAGAAAAAATGTTCAAAAAGGTGAAATTTCTTCACTTTTTTTGTTTTGTAAAAGGCGAAAAAATGGAAGTAATTTCGGAAAAATTCGCGACTTTTAATGAATTTTGGGTCAATTTCGCGACTTTCGCGACTTTCGCGACCGGTAGACACATTGTAAAATTATAGAAAATTTTGTCAATTTTCACGTACTTCAAATGTAGGTACTTCGGTAGCTAGGTACAATGCATAATTTTCAAAATAAATTCTTTTCCAATGTAACCTGATTTTTCAGGAAAATCCCACTTTTTCTTCGTTTGGGTAGGTAGTACAATAAAACACACACTTCTTTTGAAAGATTCTACAAAAATATCATTTTTTGACATCAACTTGACCCTCATTTTTTTATTTTTTTGACAATGTCATTTGACCCAATAGTTTGCAAAAAGTTCGAAAATCAATATCATTTGGCTTTTGATGATCAATACCTCTCTCCCTGAAAAAAATAATCTGCTCAAATCGTTTCTGGCTCTAGGTAAAGCTCTTCTGAATCACTTTAAAATACTCATTGAGAAACTGAAAAATAATTTATATCAGTCAAAAAATCGTTTTTTTTTTCTTATCTAGTGGTAAGGACATCAATTTTATATTCGTTTACAGATCCTACAATTTTAAATATAGGTATGCATAATATGTAGGCAAAAATCAGCTTTTAAGACGTTAACATAATGAAAAAAAAATGTCATGATTAAAAAAAGCTGCGTGAAACCAAACAATATTGATATAATTTGTAATTTTATCCTCGTTCAAAAAAAAAGAACCTAATTCGAATTATGACCCAAAAAATTTGATAATTGATCGAGAGAAACACGAATTTTTACCAATTCTCAAAATTTTCAGTTTCTTGAAGTCAAATTTATACTTTATCATTTTCTGGCCATCAAGAAAACCTCAGGAACAGTCTCCTAAAAATTTTGATCAAAAGTAGTTCAATTGGCAGCTTCCAATTCAAGAACACCAACACTAATAATTTGAACCACTAGTTCTGAGATTAAAAAATTTTTCAGCAAAAAATTTAATGTCTTGAGGTTTTTAATTCAAAATAAAAAGTTATGGGCACTTTTTGCTCAACATCAAGTTTCTAAATATGAATCAATCAAATTTAGGGAAATCCTGCCTTTTTGAATCAGTAAAATAAATTTTCGCTGGAAATCCGTTATTTTTCACCCATTTCTTATTGAATTCGCTAATTTATCAGAAAAAATCAATAATTTTTAACCGAAAAATACTGATTTCCACTCAGAGAAAATTCATTTCGCTGATTCTAAAAGAAAGAATTTCACCACATTTGACTGAATCAGATTCAAAGAGAGTACCTCTACCTATTACTTTTCATCAATCAATTTTATTTAAAATTAGTACCAATACCTATAACTTGAATTATTTTTGATGGGGTTGAATCAAAAAATTCATATACCTACATAAACAATCATTTTTTCGTGAAAAAAAATTTACTGCAATTTTTTGAATTTTCATGTTTGAATTTACACCAAAGAGCTCAAGCTCAAAACAGGGAGTCAAATTTTAGTGGTGTGAAATTTAGGTCAATGGTTACTATTTCAATTGAACTACTTTTGGCCAACATCGGGGGGGGGGCAATTGATGTGGATCCCTAGCAATACAACATCAAGTATTTATAATTCGACCTTGATTTCTTCTTTCAACAAGTATTAGTATTTATTCATTTCCCTACATATACCAGACTATAAAATTCGATTTCAATGAAAAAAAAAACGTTAAAATTTCAACGATGATAACGATTTTATACGAAAAAACGAAGTTGAACACGAAATTTTTAATATCAGAAATCTGCAAACTAATTTTACCGGTAACGTTATTAATAGAAAGTTGGCAAACGATCTTTATAGCAAATCGTACGCGGTATCTGCGCATACAGTTGGAAATAATCAGCGTCATATTATTATCTCGCCTACTAAAATCGTTTTAATTCATTATGCAATTTATTTCCTCAGATAGATTTCTAATCAACTTGTGTTTTTTTTTTTCAATTTTAGAGATCACGAGTACGAAACTGTCATTCCAATGGACACCAATCGAAAAACACCACCTCCGTTTGTCAAAATCACACCCGAAGCTGACAAACCAACACTCGAAACAAACGAACCTCCGCAAGACAAACATCACCTGTGTTTACCCAAGGAAGACACCGACGACGAGGACGAAAATGATTACGAAGACGAGGACGACGATACAGAGGAAATAACCGCAGCAGAATTACAAAATCGTCTGGAAGAAAAATATTTCAGGCAGTCGCCGGGTAGTTCGAAGCACGAATATGAACTTACGGAGACCAGAAGCGTATCGCCGGCGATAACCGATGACACATCACGGGAAAGTTCATCGTTTCAAGAAAAAGCACATTCGCAAGTGGACAAAATAAAACAAAGATTCAAATCATTGAAAGATCATATTTCCAAAGATCAAGTCGCTAGTTCTCCGCGAATCGCACGTAAAAAAGATGAAGAACATAAAACGAAACCGGTTAAAAAGAATAAATTCAATTTTAGGAAACATAACGTCAAAACGTCGGAAAAATCGAATTTCCATATGCCTCAAGCACCTCGTCTGTCGTTCACAAGTTTGCCATCATTTTCACGGTCCAGATCTAGCAGCGTCAAGGAACGAGAACGAAAACGATCGCAAAGTTCAGAAACAGATTCTCAAAAGAAAAGTTTCGATTTTCATTTTGGAACGTATCCGCGTATTTTCAGCAAAAGAAAGAAAACCGAAAACAGATTAGAGAAACCGAATACGCCCAAATTGAAACATAAAAGCGCACCGAGTAGTCCATCTTCACGTAGGAGTCCTTTTCCACAACGTTGGATTAGCAAATTCACAGATACTAAAAAACAAGAAGAGACAAAAAAAGAAGAGAAAAAGTCCGAAATAAAGAAGCAAAAGGTCGTTCAAGAATCTATATTCATTTCTCTTCATGAAGATACGATGTCTCAGGACCCTTCCTCCGCCCCTTCACCACCTGCAGCATCAACAGAAACACCTCCATCACATATGCCAGTCGACGATAAAAATTTCATTTTTATTTCTCTGCACGAAGAACGATTTCCAGAAAAATTGGAAAAAATGCACCAACAAGATGAAGAGGTTGAAATCGAAGGTGAAATAAAGAAAGCTGAAACGACTAGAAAGTTCGCAACTCTTCTTCGTAAACTCGAAACCGATCGAAAACTTAAATCGAAACGAACCCTAGGAGGTAAATTTACCGACGATAAACCCGAGCCTGTAGTCATCACAGATATTACCAACGACGAAGAAGACGACGATAATAATTCCCCTGTGAATTTGGAAAATAGCGTTGAAATACCCGACGAACCTCAATATTCTGATTTGTCTCCAGAGTCAAAGATATACGAGGAAGAAACCGAACCCAAATGCAAAGAAGAAATCTTTAAAGCTTCGAGTAAGCCTACTACTCCAAAAAGCACTCGTTGGGGGGCTGCATTGCGAAGCAAACAATTCGAGTCCAAAGAAGAAATCGTCAAAGCTCCAAGTAGACCAATTACTCCAAGAAGTATACATTTTGAGTTCGATGAAAAAATCATTAAAGCTTCTAGTCCGCCTACTACTCCAAAATCAATCCGTTCGGAAGTTGTATCGCGAAAAGCACATTTTGAATTCAATGAAGAACCCATTAAAGCTTCAAGCAGACCTACAACTCCAAAAGCGACACTGAAGACTAAAATTATTCAACAGGAGATCACCGCACCTTCGCCACCACCTGAGCCAAAAGATACCTCAAAATTCGTAAAACTCAAAGAACTATTAAAAGAGACCGAAAAAATAATCAAACCTAGTTCGTCGAACGAGCCTAAAGAAAGAGAATCCAAAGAAAAGGAGTCTAAAAAATTCCAAGAATTTAAAGAAAACTTATTAAAAGAGACAGAAAAAATAGGCACGTTGAAAAATAAAATTAAGAATTATTTCGTCAAGGAAAGCGAACGAGATAAGTCAGATTTTGACGATAAGCATATCTACGAAGAATTTGATAACGTTGAAGATACACCACCGAAAGAAACCATAAAACGAGTTGCCATCAACGAAACATTCAATCAAGAAGCCAACGAACCAGTTCCACAAAAGATCCCGCGAAAGAAAGTGAAAAAAATGGATTCGGATAAAGAATCGAAAGAATCGTTATCTGCTTTCGATGATCCTGCGTTCAACGATATCGTCGATTTTGATGAACAACAACCAATGACTAAAACATACATCAACGATAGCTTACAAGAAGTCAACGAATTACCTATCGAACCAAAATTCAGTCCAAATCCCAAACACTTCAAAAATTACGAAAAAGCATTAGAAAAAACCAAAAGTTCTTCTATTGAAATTGAAAACAATTTATATTCTGCTAGCAACACATTAGCTCAATTGGAAACTCCAGTCCCTCCTTCGAGGCCATCGAGGACCCGTTCGTTGCAGCGTGCTAAACGAAATAAGCCCATATACGAAGATAATAAAGAAAATGTTTGCAGTAAGGAGCAAAGCCAAAATTATAATACTTTTCCAATGGCAAGACCGGATAAACCTCGCAGAAAATTCCGTAAGCCGAGAACATATTCAAATTCCACAAATTCGGAAGTGAAAAGCGTTAATGAACTCGAAGATGCGACCATAAGTCAAAACATAGCCAATTCTAAACAACTTTCGGTTAGTTTTCTACCCCTGATGAGCAACATTGTTGGAGAACCGATCACAAATTACACGTTGAGAGAAACTTCATCGATGATTCATCTAAATACGAACATCCCCAGTGAACCTCCTTTGCCGCCGAAAAGAAGAAGATCGTCGGTTAAAGATGGAACTAGCAAATATAACACACTGCCCAATAAAAAATATTGTTCGAAAGCCTCCTCGAAAACGTCGTTGGCAGAATCAGAACCGTGCAACGGGATTCACGTAAGTAATCGATTAATCAATCTTTCTATCATTAAAACATGACGTAATTTTGAGACATTTCAAATTCAAAAATTGATAATATTTTGGAAAATTTCAAATTCAAAAATTTCATAGAAAAATTTATTTTAGCAAAATTTTGAACAATCTTTAATTTAAAAATTTTCTAATTAAAAAAAATAATTTTTTTGTTCTCATTCTAAAAAAATTTTTCAAATAAAAAAAATATTTTAAAAACTTTTTAAAATAAAGTTAATTTTGAAAAAAATTAGGAAAATTTTCAAATTGAAGACATTCAGAAAAATTCTTAATTAGGCATATTTGAGAATACGTCGAGATTTTTAATACCGGTAGAAGTACCTACCTAGTAAAAAAGTTGAAAATTCTGCCTGAAACTTCACAAACAATTATTTTTGAATTTGTCAAAATTGTGAGAAATTCTGAATTACCTAATAAAAATTATATAAGTATCTAAGTCGGCTGATTCTGAATTTTTGGAAGTTTTGAAACCCTAAGTAATTTGTCAAAATTGCAGGAAAATGTTGAAATTTGAAAAATTCTGAAGCTGGAAAAATTACGCAGAAATTATACTCTTGGAAAAATTCGAAAAAATTTGCAAAGTACCTGCATTAAAAAAGAAATGTTTAATAATTACAAACGTTTTCAGAAGATTACAAAAAATTTTAAAAACTGGGTTTAAAGCTAGCCCGGGGAAAAATTTTTATTTTAAATCATATATGCTCATATATGGGAGTATATTAGGTCATATATGCTCATATATGGTCAGACTGGAAAAGCGGCCATACTGGATCATATATGGGATTTTCAATATATGCTCATATATGAGCATATATGAACATACATGCGTTCATTATATTCACTCATATATGCCCATATTAGAGGCCTGCGCCGCCGAGCCGCGCCGCCGCCGACGCCGATTTTTTCAAAATTTTTGAGCCGCCGCCAGCCGCATAAATTACGGCTGAGCCGCCACTAGCCGCCGCTGTTTAAGCACTTGGCTTAGCTGGCTTAGCCGCTCACCACTTTGCTTTTTGTCTGTCATCTGTGCATCTGTGTGACCAAGATTTTATGAAAATTGCCCCCCCCCCCCCTTGGCGTCAGAAACTTACGTGAAAAAGTGCCTTTTTGGAGCATTAAAAATCAAATTTTCTCAAAACTTCGCCCTCGCTTCGCTCGGGCATGAAAGAAATCACAATTAAGTATATAAATTGTTTGAATCAATTATTCAAAAAATAGTTCCCTTTTAATATTCAAAGTCTCCATACCCACTTTGCACCCTCCCAAAAAAAAATTCTGACGCCAATTATTGGATTTGTTAGGTATTTGTATTGGTTTTTAAGGCCAAAATGATTAGTACATATGTAAGTTCTTTGTTCCAAGATAACATTTTCATCAGTTTTTTCCCTTAAACGTGCTATGCAAATCGCATGAAAACTTTATCAAGTTTGATTTTTGTTTTTTTTTATAGTGAAAGAAACTTTGATGGGGGGGGCTTTACAATTCCTCAAAAATTATTGAAATTTCGAATCCCTTTCATGAGAAATTTCTGGCTACGCCACTGTAAGGTTCAAATTCAAAAATTAAAATTTTTATCTGTCACTTGATGAAAGAAATTGAAAAAATTCAGTCTCCCTCCCCCTTGGTTGATTTTTGAGGTTGGTTTTGGTGATCTATTTCATCAATTAAAACACACATTTTCCAAAATTCGTAACTCTGTTCTAAATCATATTTTTTTGGCAGAAAATTAAGTTTTTTTTTCAAGAAAATTGTCAGTCAAAAACTAAGGATTTGAACTTCAAGTTGAGAGAATCGGAAAATTCAGTCAAAGGGCTCCTGACTCTAATTACCCAGTCGTTTCAGACAGCTGAGCCGCCGCCGCCGTAAATTTTACATGCCGCCGATAGCATTGGCTCAAGTCTGCTTTCCGGCTAGCCCTGGTGAAAAAATCTGTCCATCTGTCCAGCCGCCGCCGATTCAAACGCCTTCAGCGCAGGTCTCTAATCCATGTGGACCCAAAATTCAAGTTTGAATACAAATGGATTCATATGGCCACGTCTAGTCTAATTAGTTCATATATGGGCATATATGGGTGAATATAATGAACGCATGTATGCTCATATATGAGCATATATGAGCATATATTGAAAATCCCATATATGATCCGGTATGGCCGCTTTTCCAGTCTGACCATATATGAGCATATATGACCAAATATACTCCCGAATATACTCCCATATATGCTCATATATGGGAGTATATTAGGTCATATATGCTCATATATGGTCAGACTGGAAAAGCGGCCATACTGGATCATATATGGAATTTTCAATATATGCTCATATATGAGCATATATGAACATACATGCGTTCATTATATTCACTCATATATGCCCATATATGAACGAATTAGACTAGACGTGGTCATATGAAGCTAGGATTTATATCCGCGGACAAATAGAGGAAATTCGGTATGCAGCATTGCCATGCTATGGCTAATACTTACCACACCACCCGTTATCAGCAAAACATGTGTATATTTATTATGCAGGTCGACAACGACATTTTTAAACTTGAAATGATATTTGAAGTTTAATGAGTGATTTATATATCATTTTTTCACGCTGATCACGAAAAAAGCAGTGAAAAAATTCCATCACCCAAAGATTTCTCACAATTGAATTTTTTGTTGAATAGTTTTTCAACTTTTCTTATTTCGTAATAACTTTTGACACTTAAAGTCGATTTTCTGAAAAAAAGAAAAATTTTACAAAAAAAATAAATAGAATATAAATTGTAAAGTGTATAATTTCCTTTCTGTAAAGTCCAATTAGTTTTTTTTTAGAAAGGCTTCGCCTTCGAGATATTGTAGTTGTAAGTTCCAAGTTTAACTTATTTTTTTGAATTGAAAATATCTCCAAAACTAAGCCTCCTAAGAAAAAACTAGTTGCACTAATCAGAAAGGAAATTTTTCGCTCTACAATTTATTTTCCATTCATTTTTTTCGTAGAATCCTTCCTTTTTTCAGAAAATGGACTTCAAGTGTCCAAAGTTATTAAGAAATAAGAAAAGTAGAAAAACTACTCAACAAAAAATTCAAATTGTGAGAAATCTTTGGGTGATAGAATTTTTTCACTGCTTTTTTCGTGATCAGCGTGAAAAAATGTTATAAAAATCACTCATTAAACTTCAAATAGCAGTTCACGTTTAAAAATGTCGACCTGTGTAGTTCATGTTTTGGTGATAACTGATGGTGTGATAGTATAGTATTAGCCCTAGCATGGCAACGCTGCATACCGAATTTCCTCTATTTGTCCGCGGATATAAATCCTAGCGTCATATGAATCCATGTGCACCCAAAATTCAAGTTTGGGTACAAATGGATTCATATGGCCACGTCTAGTCTAATTAGTTCATATATGGGCATATATGGGTGAATATAATGAACGCATGTATGCTCATATATGAGCATATATGAGCATATATTGAAAATCCCATATATGATCCGGTATGGCCGCTTTTCCAGTCTGACCATATATGAGCATATATGACCAAATATACTCCCGAATATACTCCCATATATGAGCATATATGATTTAAAATAAAAATTTTTCCCCGGGGCTAGTGCATTTCAAAGTTGGCTTATGATGTAGAGGGGGAGGGGGGAGAGGGAAATAAAAAATTTCGTCTGAATTTTTACCTATTTTTTCAACTCAAAGAACGATTTTACCCATTTTTTGAGTCAAAATTAAAATTTCTCAAAAAAAGTTCATCAGTTGGCAATTTTCTTGCTCAAACCTGATTTTGGCGGTTAAAAATTCAATTTTTCCATCCTACCACTGGTTTCAATCAATTTATAATACAGTAGAACCTCGATTATTCGACATAATTGTGGCGGGGAAATGTCGGATACGTCAAAAAGTAAAAGTTAGATAATCGAAAAGTTTAGTTTTTCTGAAAAAAATATCATAAATCAGTTCTTGAAAATTGAAACACCATTTTTGGCATGTATATTATTTATAAAAAAGAATATAACCCCTGAATTGAGAAAAAAAAACACTAAAACGAAAAATTAAAAAAAACTCAGAATTTTAAAAAATAAAAAAAAAAGTACATACATAAACAGTAAATACATATGTATGTACCTATTACAAAACTAAAATTGAAAAACAAATCACTTTGACATTGGTAAAAATGAAAAATATTTTGACAAAATCTAAAAATATATTACTTTCTCATTTTGAATCAGTGAACAATCAATGAGCGAAATCTTTGATTTTGAGCAAATTTTTGCTGATTTAACAAAGAATTTCAGATTTTTCAGCAAATTTTAGAGATTTTACTGACCTTCCAGTGAATTTCCACTGATTTTTCAGAATTTTTTCAGTTTGCTTTCAGTGAAATTTTTTACTCATTCATTTTTGGGCTTCAATTCTGGCTGTTTTCCAGTGATTTTCGATAATTTTCACCGATTTATAAATGAGGGAGTGTGTCGAACGAAAACACCAACAACAAAACTTGAAAAAAAAAAGAAAAGTGAAATAAATCGATTTTTATGCAATGTTTGGGTTACAAATTTGTTCTATTTGTAATTTCGTATGTAAAATCTGTTATGTGTCGCATTGAGGCCAATTTTCTACTATACGCGAACTTTTATACATTTAAATTTCTTTGGTTAGGAGCTAAATTTTAAAAAAGTCGGATAATACTTTATTATCCGACTTTTGGAGGTTGGATAATCGAGCACTGTCGGATAATTTTTTTTGATAGGATAATCGAGGTTCTACTGCATTGATTGATTTACTGTTTTTCATCAAATGTCATTTTCATAACTCAATATCAAATCAATTGGTATTTTTTAGGCCGAAGAAGAAGATTTTGAATTCGTCGACGATGCACACAGCGCAGAAACTCCACCTCGACGTCCAATACGAAAACGCTCCTCCGGTCCATCATTCATAGACGACGACCGTACTTCTCGCGAAATCGAGTCGCTACCATCGGAGAAATCATTCGGCGATTCAGATTCCAAAGAAATCAACGGGTATTCGGTAATCAAACCTGTGAAAAAATCACACAGCCAACCTACCACTTCACCCGAATCATACACTACCCCTCGTCGTAAAAGTCGTCGACTCTCAGATTTCTTCACTCTTCCTCGAATCCACACCCCAACGAATTACGTTACTCCTACGAGCACATTACCGTACGAACGACGTCTACCAAGTCCTTCCAGACCACCCCGTGCCAGCAGAGGTAGAACGTATAAAGAACCCGTGTACACGAACGAGGAAAACATCAACGTAATGACAGATTTCGGCGACGAAGAAGAACTGAACTTTAATTTGGCCACCGTCGACGATGACATCTCAGACACCTACGAAAAGGATGAAAAAAACTTGCAAACTGACGAGGTAATGGAACGAATGAAAATTCGCCCTCTGCCTCCGCCTCCGAGACCGATTCGCAAACCAAAAGATGAAAAAAACGACTCGTTGACCTGCGACTACAGTCAGGTTAAAAAAAATACCAATAATACTAGGAATAATTTAAACCAAGATACTAACGAATTAAAAATTATCAATACTAACGCAGATACCGAAAAACTACCTGTTCAAACCGTAAATCTCGAACGATCTAGCGCAGTTATAACGACTAATCGATTCGAAGACTCAGCTCTGAATACATCCTCATCTTCCGGTACTCTAAATGTGATAACTGCTCAAAGACTGAACGTTTCCGAATTAAACGTCGCTAAACTAAGTATAAACGAGATTGAATCATCTAAACTCACCACCTCTAACGTAGATACTGTTACGATGCAAACAACAGATTTCAAAAGTGAAAGAGGCCATTTAGTAGTGAATTCTGTAGAACTTACCCAACCGATAGCTGAACGTTTATCGCCGATTCTTCGAGAACCGAGGCCAATCCTTGATACCTTAGAATCTGCCAGTCGAGATGTAACGCCTTCTTCCGATGAGGTACCAGTACAAGACGTGCGAGAAAGGACGAGGATTTCTTCCATGATTCCCGAAGTTGGTTCTGATGAAGAATCTACCAGCACGGCAACCAAAATAGTAAAGCCAGTTAGACGAAAACCTGCAAGAAAAGAAGAATCACCTAGAAGTACAGTCTCCGAAACTAATACTAATCAACCTACTTTAGCCGAATTAATGTGTCAAATTTTACAAATATGTCACAGTAGCGTAGGTCAAGCTATTCATGCGTTATTAGAACAGGTCATACCTGAAGATAGGGAAAAAAGAAACGAAGTTCAAGCAGCAATATGGGTAATAACAATTATAATAGCAGGTTGTCTTATGCTCGGTTTACAGAGCAATGAGAAAATTGTACATCATCATCATTGGGATTTTCACTTTCCACCACCTCATTGAACCAAAGGTATGCATTTATTAGAAAAATTTCTAGCATTTAGATGAATGTTAATAGATTTGTTTAACGAATAGTAATACAATCTATTACTCGAATGTATTGTGTGAAATAATGTAAGTTTTCATCGTTGAATCGATGAAATAATTTTAAAAAATAAACGAACGAAAATTATACACGACGTTCAAGCATACGATTACCTTTTATCGAAATCACTCGTGAATTTTTTATGTACCTAATTATTATGATAAAACGAATAAATCAATTCATCACTTTTTTCTTTCTTTTTTAAAATGAAACATTGTATTCAATTATATCAATCATCTTTTATTTTTGGTATGAGATTCATTTATTTTGAAATCCATCTCATTCAAAGTGTCAGGAGAACGTTTCAGATTCAATTTCAACGATTGAGTGTACGCAATCATTTCTTTCACCTTCGGCTTATTATTTTTTCCCATAATCAAATCTGATTGATATCCGATTATTTTATACGGACCAGTTACCTTTTTTCGTTTTTGAGCTTTGAAATTCTTCACCGCAGCGGCAGACGTTTTGTATGGAATTTTCTCATCTGCTGACATCATGGACCACAGCCTTGCTGCTTCTTTGGTTAATTCGGACATCGGTTTACTTTCTAAATGATTTTGCACTTTGTAGTGATTGACAAAATTGAAAAACGCGTTCGAAGAAAGCACGCCGTGAAGATTAATTTGAAAACGATTTCCGGTATCCATGATCGTTGGTGATTTCTACGGTGGATTGGTGTTGACTGAGGAAAAATTCGCGAAAATCGATCAGTTAATGACAATTTCCACGATTGCTAGGGAGTAGAAAACAAGTAGATCATGAAAGAATGAATAATCCAACTATAAACTAACCAAGTAACAACAAATTCGTGAAAGACAGAACAAATAAGAATTTTCTGAAGGGTTTTTACAGTTGAAAATGCTCGAAATCAGATACCACGTGAAAATTAAAAAAAAATAAAAAACAAAAAATAATTATCTATAAGTGTTGACCTCTTGGAGACAAAAAAAATTTGATCGTGTATGGTAATTGGTAACACTGTATTTGTGTTTGTTTACAAAATTTTGATTAAAAATGATAACGATCAATAAATTTTTTGAAAATTTTCAAGTTTTTGTGAGCTGAATTTATTGTATTTAGTATTTTATTTTTGTTGTTTAGTCCATTTCACCCTTTAGGCTTTACATTTTCTTCACTGGTGTTCGTAATTTCAATCCATCAATATGGTTTACTTGCACTTTCCTTCAAATCTAACCGAAGAAGAAATGATGTTACAAGCTAAATATCAAAAATTGAAAAGAAAAGTAAGAATTTCTCCCTCAAAAATTACATTCTAGCTTCTATAATGAATCACAGTCTTACCAAGTAATTCGATAATTTTAGAAAAAAGCTGCTATCAATAAGAAAACTCCACGACCGGAACCTGAACGATCTCCCGTCAAAGTATCCAAAGGTCCAAAAATGGAAGCCAGAGATGCTCGTGAAGTCGCCAAAAAGCTACTCAAGTCTGGTGCAATCTCACCCATAGTAAAAGCATCTAAACGTTCTGAAAATGAAGGTTTCAAGAGACCGTCCAGATTTAGAAACTTGGATAAAAAAATGACCGAAGAGAAAACCGTTACTGGGTATCAGCCGTTCGCTTCTTCTCCTCTAGAAATTCGAGAAGATGAGAAACCAGTTTTTAATCCTAAAGTTAAAGTGAGTACCGTTTCTCTGTGCTCTGTGTTCGGGTGTTTAAAGGAAAATTATTTCGTAAACGTTTATATTTCAGGGTTTATATGATAGCTTCGTGTCCGAAAAATCGTCAGATAATAAGAATGATACTGAAAAACCAGAGAGTTCCAAGGTAGATAAACAACCTAAACAGGGAAATACGATATTTGTTTCTGGATATAAAATAAACGAAGAATATTTAAGAAAAACTTTCGCTCAATTTGGAACCATTATAAGTGTGACTATGGAGTCAGAAAAAAAGTAAGAGTATATTAAATTAAATTTTTCAAATGTTTTGATTATTTGTATGTGATTTTTCAAAAAATTTTGAATTGCAGTCGCGGATTTGTTACGTTTAAAAAAACAGAATCTTCAGATGCAGCAATAACTGAAGTAGGTATTAAGTTTAGCTTAAATTTTGTGATTTTTTTCATTGAAATAAATGTGTTTGTGTACAGATGGACGGAAAATCAATCAATGGTAATGCTTTAAAAGTATCGATTGCGAGGAGGCAATTGATCACTACGACAGCTTCTAATGAACCAGTCACCAAGCCCGTAGGTTGGGTTGACATTGGTAAGCAAACACCATTATTTTACAAAGGCGCAATTATTTTCTTGTGCTAATAATTTCAATGTTTCAACAGCTGAGAAATATTCACAAAAAGGTAATTATGTCGACAAACGAGACGTCGTTGAGTACGAAGAAGACCTTTACTCGTGATACTGAAATCTAGTTACTGTTATTTTGTATTATTCATGTTCCATATTTATATTTTTGTAAATAAATTGATATTCATGTTTTTATTGTAAAAAACTTGTTTCGTCCGTTTTTCTTGTTTAATTTTTGTAAGTCTACATAAAGCGGAAGATTATTTCCATTATTTATTACACAAGCCTACGCCTCCAATGCAACCTTCAACTTCCACAACGTCGACTAGCATCTACGTACTTTAAAACAGAGATGAAATTCAGTAAAAAAATTCCTCGAAACTAATAATTCATAAAAGAGGTGTTTATTTTCATTTTTTAAAAATAAGTTACACAAAAACAGGGCAACGTAGCGCTTAATCTTCGTCGTCTTCGGCAACTTCTTGATTCTTTCCTTGGGCTTTTCTAAGATTCTTCCTCTTTACACGGCCGGGTCTTCCACTACCGAAGGGCGATTTCAGCGAGAAGTCGATGTGTTTCTGGGAGTCAAGTCGAACAATGAAACTTGGTACATTTACCACTTGCTTATGAACTCTGAAAATATTGCGATGAATTATGATTAGATAAAACATTGAGAAGTTTTTCATCACTAACATTAAACTGTTTTGAAATAATTTACCTGATATGTCTTTGACGAATCAGAACACGAGCGTGGTGAATTGATTTCGCTAGCCCTAATTTGAATACCTTTTTGAAAAAAATCAAATAAGAATTAGGCATCCGTTGCAAAATATTTTATAAAACATTGATTATTATTGTGTATAAACTGATACATACTTGCGTTTCCAGACGTCGTTCCAAGAAATCTTCAATTTTTAAACCTAACACGTAATCGAGTTTCATTCGATTTTCGTCCAATACGCCAATTCGAACTAATCTTCTCAACAAAGCGTTTCCTAAATGAGAGAAACACGACGAAGTATTAATAACACATAGACGATAACATAATATCAATATTAAAAACACCTTTACAATTCTCAGAACATTTCCTTCGACATAATAATATTCAGAAGAGGTGTCAGAATAATAAAAATGTTTATCATCATACAATAACATATCACGGTGATAATCAACATTAGAATTCGGTAGTGTGTATTCGAATTACCTTCAAAAAGACGTTTGGGTTCTTTTTCGTCCAAAGTTAATAATTCTCTAGCAGCTTTACGAATTTTCGCCAACGTATACTTGACTCTCCATACTTCTCTTTTGTTACGTAAACCGTATTCTCCGATGATTTTCAATTCTTGGTCTAATCGCGCTTTTTCGTAGGGTCTCCTAGGAGTGACATAGGTTTTCCGACATACTGTCGGAACTCTCGTGTTGACCATCTTGAGTTATTTTTCTGCAAATTTAAATCATTGTTTTATCAATCATATACAAACACAATTACTATGTAATAGATAAATAGTTCAGCGGCGTTCTGACACGTGGTTATTCATACTCCTCTCATTTGGATGAATGAACCACTTCAATATTTGAATAAATGCTTACAGATACATAACTAATACGAAAGGGTTAAAAAATATTGTACTTACTAATCAGATTAAATGCATTCTCACAAATATTCAGCCAAAATTAGTTAAAATAAGGACGCGATTCATTCACTGAAAGAGCCCTTATTTCATTTCCATTACAAACTGCAATCTCGAAATCCGAAAAATTTACCATGAATGATCGCATCCATTCTGTTCAACAGAAAACTGGATAGCGCAATTTCATGATGAAAATCAAAGTTGAGCTAGTCTAAAATTCTTATTTACAAAGCCAAAAAATGTTATCACGTGTTCTGCGGTTTTTTCTGCACATTTTTTATTTTTTTTGAATGTGTGATGAGATCAATTTTCGGAGAAATTGATTCACCATGCGTAAAATATGTTCATTTTATTGCGGTCTGTGATCTTGTAAACGTTAATTTAATATCGTATGATTAGTCTGAATAATATTTCACGCCATGAAATTCAAGCTATTGAATGTAAATCCCAAGCTGGGACGTCTTGGCCTTATCAGCGAAGTGGAACGGATACCATCCTTTACTTTGGAAACACCGAATGTATTATTTTATACCAAGGTAATTCCTTACTGTTGTAAAACAATCGATTCATATCGTACAATATATACGCAACTATATTTTTTCAGATCGGATGTGTGCCCCATTTAACCTGTGATGTTATGCAGATGATCTCACCAGGTGCATTGCCCTTACAATTCCCTTTAAATAACATTTTCCAGTGCTGTGAAATAATCGAGAAAAACAAACTTAATATAAACTCCTTTGTAGGCCTTCCTGTAAGTATGGAAAATTTTTCATCTTGGTTCGGTTTGAATTGCATCAGATTACTAATATAACTTCGAATATTCTGTGTTAGGAATATTTTTCGTATAGTTTTTGTCAAGATCCGGTCGTTGATATACCCCAAGGATATCACAGAGGCGCTTCGGCTACAATTTGGACCACCCAAGGAAAAGTATTCGTTCCTAAAGAAAGGTAAATAAAATGTACAATTTTGTACCTCATTCGATACGTCACCGCTCCGGTATACCACGTAATTTTGAAATTTCTTTCATTACGAATCACAGGTATATGGAAATAATGGAAGCTTTTCAACCGGACATGTATTGTGCTCTAAGCGACGGTGATACTAATTTAAAAAGCAGTACAAAACGATTATGCAATTCGAGCAGTATTACAAACGATGCTTTTCAGTATTGTTATGATAAACACACATCTACTGTAAGTTGACCTAATTTCGATTTTATTTTCAAAATGACCTATATTAATTACGTTTATATTACAGAAATTGAAAAATAAAGGATTAATAGCTCCAATTGAAGGTGGTTACGATAAAACCTTGAGAGAAAGATGTGTTAATCATATGATGAAGTTTCCTGTCACTGGATTCCTAATCGATGGCCTTTATACAGAAGGAAAAACTGTAAATGAGATTCCATTCCAGTCTGTCAAAGAAATTGTACAACATACAACGGTAAAGATTTGACTTCGTGTGGAGAAAAAAATCATCATTATTAATCTGATGATTTTTTTTTAGAAATTGTTACCATCCGGTGGTTTGAGAATCGTACACGGTGCTTGGAATCCAAAATCTGTGGTAGAAATGGTGAAAATGGGCGTTGATTTATTTGATACTTCTTTCCCACATTTAATGACTGAAAACGGATGTGCATTGGTGTTCAACTATAATATTGAAAATTTGTAAGAATAATATTTTATGATTTTAAGTACTCAATTTTTTAATACTGATGTGTTTTGTACCTGTGATTTTTTTTTTAGATTAAATGATGACGTGAATTTATACGAAAACTGTACTATTCGTTTCGATAACGATGATAAAACCGATAAAAATCCCGTTACAAAATCTCCAGAAAATGTAGAGACGAAGAGTAATGGCAAACCTTTGTATATTTCGCTTCGTGAAACGAAGTAAGAATTTTTTTTATTGGAAAATTGAAATTCGAATTTTTTTGTTCATAATTTTTTAATTTTTACAGATATTTCGATGATTTAACTCCTATCCTCAGTTATTGTACGTGCTTAGCGTGTAAAAATCATACTAAATCGTATATACATCACTTAATCAATACGAAAGAATTGCTAGCTTCTGTCCTTCTAGCAATGTAAGTAAAGAATGCTGAAAAAACCCTGTTCGAAAGCTCGAATTTTGTTATAATTGAATTTAAATGGTCGTAATATTGGTTCATTTTGCTTTCAGACACAATATGCATCATTATTTACAATTTTTCGCTAAAATTAGAGAACATCTGAAGAAAACAACGCAGAATGGAGTCATCAGTAATAATCAAAATGGAGATATTAGTTCACATCATAATGGTGAAATCAATACCCATCATAATGGTGATATCACCACCCATCATAATGGTGAAATTAGTAAAATTCCAGGTTAATTTTTATATGTATTTCATTCATGTACTTATGTTCCAAACTTGGAATATTAATGGAATTTTTTTCAACGGATGTTAAAAAATAAGTTTTTATCACAATGTGATATTTTGTGGTTTTGAGGCGATATATGTAGTGAAATTTAAGGGGAAAATCTTGGAAAAATTTAAAAAATAAATAAAACGATTAATATAATGGATTAGTAAATTAATTTATAGTTTTTATGTGGGAAGGGTTTTTGCGGTTGCACGTTGCAATGTTGATAAAATTTTCACTTTGTAAATTTCCACGATTAGTTTTTAATAAATTATTGATAATATTCATACATCGCATCGATTTAAAACCACAACTGATTTTTTTTCATCCGAGTGATTTGAAAATAATTTACCTATCAATTCAATGATTCCTAAAAATCTATTCATTAATTTAAGTACCTTTAGAATTTGTCATAGGTAGTGTTACTGTGTTACCTATATTTTTCCATTAAATGTTTATGAACCTCGCGACATCGTAATTACGTAGATTGTTTTTTTTTCAACATTTGCCCTACCAGATTTTCAAGTCGGAACGAAAAATAAAATTATAAAGAAAATACTGTTTAATGTGAGGAACCAGTGAGAAAATTATTTTAAAAAACCAAACATTTAAAATATTTAGTTTACGTTTCCGAATCGATATTCTCGTTGTCTAAGTGATTAAATATTTCCAAAATAAAATCATAGACGGTTTCTCTCGCATCGCCACCCCAAACGAAGTCCAAATGATTGAATAAATGCTTGTCTATTCGATAACTGGCCACAACATTTGGTAATTTGGATTGCAAAATCGATACATCCTAAACATAAAAAAGGGTTATAATTTCCTCAAAATTTTATTCCTAATTTTACGTTTTAAAACTCACGTCTGAAGCTATATGAACATCACCGTCGCTGTACAGTAAAGCCACCGGGACTGTAACTTCGCTTAAATTATATTCTGGTGGCGTTCTTGTTCCATAAAACATTATGTTTGTCTTTGGTCCATAATCAAATTGCATTAATTTTCCTACTTGACCCAGCTGTGCAACATGTACCAATGTTTTGTAAGAAACCCCTCTCGGTGTTGCATTGGAATAGTCGATAGCTGGTTTCTGAAAATTCGAACGAGAGAAGTAAGTATCATTTTATTGATTTCGAATTTTTTTTCGATTTATTCGTGTATTCAGTTTTAGTTGAATAACTCACATGATGTTGTTTCGTGATACTTGTAAAACCGAGAACGTTTTGCATGTAAAATAAACACAGATGGTACAAGGGAGAGTCGATTCGACACATGATTCTAGACGCTCTATTTGCTAAATCATTTCTTGGAAAAAATTCGTTGACTCCGTGATGCACGTGTAAGAACTACAAAGCAATGTCAAATTTCGTCAGAATTTTTTAATCAAATTGATGGAAATAATTTTAAAAACGTGTGTAGGTATTACTTTCAAATAAGGACCATAACGACTCAAGATTTGTTGTACGTTCGACTGAGAAGAGCTGTTGAAAAATACTGCTGGTGCTAGGGCAATCACCGAACGAACTTTTTCATTATATTCGGGTCTTGTAGAGCACATAATCAGTGCATTAGTTGCTCCAATTGAATGCCCAATGATATCTACAGCTTTATGTTTGGTAACTTGTAAAATGTAATTAATAACTGCTGGCATATCGTAGTGTCCCATTTCGTGAAAACTGCATAAAAATATTGAAAAAATTCGCTCATGATAAATTAAATTCGTAAAAGCGAAACTTACACTTTCATTGTCCTTGATCGCAGCTTTTGATCTAAATTCGAAGTTCTTTGAATCTGGGTGGAATATCGAATACAGATATTCGCCGCAGATTTACAAGAACCAGTAATTCTAATTATTTTTATCGCCTTATTAAACTATACATTTGTTAGAATGTTTTTTCAAGCAATAAAATTGGTTTTTTAATGGTGCGTAAATTACCTAAAATTCCAAAACTTGGCGCTTTTCGGTGATAATTTGAGATGTGCTCTTGAATAGGTATTCCCTCGATTATCAGCTATCCAAATATCGTAACCTTTGTCGGCTAGAATGAATGCTGACATTGTTCGATAATTAGCACGGTTCGAGTAATGACAATGATCCATTTCACGCGGTTAATTCGCATATTAGATTTTTCCACCTACCCAAATCATATTCTGGTCCTTGTAGCACCCACGAATCTGATGCGAGAAGTAAACCATGTTGTAATAAAATCGGCGTTCCTTCGCTGGGTATTCGGAATACTGAGATGAGAAATCCGTCGGCTGATATTACATTGTGATGCTCTGCTGTGTAACCATAATGTTCTATGTAATCTGCCTATGGTTGAAAATTGAGGATATTTGTTTTTAAATCGATAATTTAGGTAAGTATTAGATAGGTAAATAAATGAACTAAGATGATCATTTTCGAAATTAAAACGTTCGAACCTATTGGAGCATTGCCCTGGGCCATTCTGTGATTAATTCACCCGGGTTTAGAGTTTTTGACACTCTGATTTTTTCAATTTTGTTGAAGAAATGTTTACAACTTTAGTCACCCCGCAACTTGCAATATTATCAAGATATTCTCTCTAGCCTTATTAAAAGGGGAGGGGGATCACCTTTGGCTTTTACGGATTCCTATAAAAATACTTCCAATCTCGAAGTCTTATTTAAATTTAAAGTCGATTTAGCTACATTTTTTTAATTTTGAAAAAGTGAAATTTCATAAAAAGCTCGACTTTTAAACATTTTAAAACCCTTTAAGGACCACATTGAGAATTATGTGAAAAATGTAGTGAATACGTCTTATCATGGTCCCTAGTCCGCTATCAACGGTCAATTTTTCGATTTTTCGCGAATTTTTGAAAAAGTCGAAAATTACTGTCGGTTTCCAGCAAAGATGTGATTTTTGAAAAAAAAAGAAAGGCTTTCAGTGAAATTGCTGAAAATTAGATATGTCTGATACCAATCCTCCAAAACTACATTTTTTTAAAAGTATTTCCAGCCATCCTGGAATTTTCTGCAAAATTCTGATTTTATCCAGTACCTAGGTATTTTAATCTTTTTTTAAGAAGGCCTGGAATAAACTTGAGCTGTTGGACTTGGAAATCTAGTTTCTGCTTCCTTTCGAGTTGTTTGGATAAAAAATCTATATTTCTTACGACTTCCCAGCGGAGTCTTAAAATAATTTTTCAAACCAGTCATTCAAATTTTCGTTAATCGAATTAAGAGTTGGGAAAAATGATCGCTTTAAATTGGAGCAAAAGTGGATTTTTTGTTCAAACTGTTCAAAAGAAGGCAATAATTCAATTTTTGCTGCTAAAAATTATTTCTAGGTTCTCTACAAAAATTTGGAAATATTGAAATTTTTATAAAATCTTGAGAATGACAGGAAATAGTGAAACTTGGTTTTGGGAGATTGATATTAGGTAAGGACTCGCAAGTTTATCAATTTCACTAATTAAAAAATCAGCCTTCAAAAATTTGCTGAAAAATAAAATAATTTCCTAGGCATCTGAAATTTTGGTTACGATGCGAGTTTTGGATCATGCTCTTTCCAAAAATTTTACTCTTGTTTAAATCGCAGGCAGCCTTTTCAAAGGTTTCTTGCATCCTTGGTAAGATTTCTGAGCCATTGGAAGTCACAATATCCCATGATTTTATTCGACATTTACTTATTAGATTGAAAACTTTGTATGATAAATCGTTTATTTCTTTTTAGAGGGCCTAGTTCGAATATCAAGAATTTTGAAAATATTACGTGCCTAGATTGTAGCTACGAGAAACGAGATTTTTTCGATTTTTTTAGAAAATATTTTTAAGCTATCGAGGGTCTAAATTCAGACATGTTTTTTTAAAAGTTCAAAAATTCTTAGCTAGCTGGGTGCTCCGATTGTTCAACCGATCTCAACCGAATTTTATTGTAGGACACTCCTATCTTTCCTATTTTGATATTCCCTAAAAATTTCATGGAAATTGGTCAAGCATGTTTCAAGAAATCGCATTTCAAAGTACCTACTTGTGGTAAAAAACGCAGATATTTTACGTAATCTTTGAGATTCGATTTCTCGAAAACCACTCGACCAATTTCAAAGGAATTTTTATGAAAGACGAGGAAAAAAATAGAAGAAGGGCTCTTATGGCGAAACTTTGGTTAAAATCGCTCAGACTATTCCAACCAAAATCTGCCTCGTATATGACCCTCCCTCCTCCCTCCCATTATTCACCTGCCTTTTCTGAAAATTTCATCGAAATCGGTCGAGTAGTTTACAAGAAATCGAATTTCAAAATAAAAAGGGAGAAAACTTGCTGGAAAAGTTGAAGAAAATTTCAAGGTTGATTTTCTGGGCGAAAAAAAATCTATTCGTCAGTATTTCATTACTTCCATAAACGCCCAAAGAGGGTTTCACGAGGTGCAATTTAATCCTCGTAACATTTCGATTTTTTCCCCATTAAGTACCTGCTTACCTACTTATTGAAAACAAAACAATTATCCAAAAATTTTAATTTTTGCATTTTTTTTTTCTTAAAAAAATATTGCCCAATTTCTGTTTAAGTCCTCAGGCATTAGTACAAATTAATGGAAGGGAAGAGGGTTCGTGCAATTATTTTGAGATTCGCGAGGGTGAAAATTTTTGAAAAAAGGAATCCAAAAAACTAAAATTTCTTCATTTATAAATCAATACCTATTTCAGTTTTGAAAGGAAGGCCAAATCCTCAACCTTTTTCTCTTTATGTACTTATACTTCAAACTTCATATGTCCGAGGGAAGCGAGGGTCAAAGTTGAAAATAATTGATGATTTTCAGAAAGAAAACAAATTCGTTGTTTAATTTTTTTTTCTTAATTAAATTGTTGTTTTGAAAAATTTTTATTACTTTAGAATAAAAACGTCCTGCTTTTTGAAGTCGATTACAAAATTTTTCTTATTTCGTAAATATAGAGGGGTCCTGCGTAGGTAAAAGCTACGTACTTATGTGTTTTATAACAAATAAAACATGGTTCGATTCTTACGTCTGTTCAACATTGAGTTTAAGAATCTGTTCATACATTGCATTATTTATTCTATGACATGTGTTATTCGACTTGCTCATCGATTTGTTTACTTATTATTCGCACATATGGCAAAATTTTCAGCTCCTTTGGTGTGGTATGAGTAAATGCAACGAGTCATGAAAGCGTTTGAAAAAATTTTACGTACGTAGACGGGAAATTTTTTTTTGAAATTGTTTGGAGTAGAATGAATACGTAGGTAGACATATTACTTGGCAAAACATGTTTGTATTCACTGTTGTAATGATACCTAATTCAATTGTATATTACTCCAAAATTTTACGATAATAGACTTGATAAAATTTGAAAAAATTTAGAGGTTGAGGATTTAGCCTTTCATTCAAGACAGAAATATTGATCAGAAATGAAGAAATTTTAGCTTTTTGGATGCCTTTTTTCAAAAATTTTCGTCTGGGATTTTGGAAAATCTGGAAGTCAGGAAATTTTGAAATTTTCACTGGAATTTTTTCTATGTAATAATCACCTATACCTGAAGGAATAAATTGGCGAGATTTCGACTTGATATTTCAAGAAATTTTTAATATGGACAACCTTAGTGATGGCGTATAATATGATATAGGTACCGGTGTATTGTTCAAAAAAAATTTGTTTGCTGAAAACTGAAAAGTAAATTTTTAAAAGGTATCCCAACTCAAGGTAAAATTTTGAACACAACTAAAAATTAATTGAAAATGCATCATAAAAAAACTCATATCCAAAATTTCAGGTGCTAAAGTTCATTTCTCGAATTTTGGCAAATTTTTTGAATTTCAAAATTACCTCATCGCCATACAAAATATCAAAACTTGATCTAATCAATAAAAAAACCTAAAATTTGGTATACCTAATACCCTATTTTTGACCAGCTAAATCTATTGAAATCGGTTACGAGACGTTTCGGAGCCACCAGAAAGTTTTGGAATTCTCTAGCGCTGAAGAAAAGTCCATAAAAATGGTCCATATAAACTTCAGCACGTATAATCCCGGATTACGCAATTTGGTGACCTATTTGGTCGATTAAAGCGTAATTTTTCGAATTTCGTAACTTTGAGTTCAAATTCACATTTTTGGAAAGAAAATTTTTCTGGAAAAAATTTAAAAATACGCCCACTGCGCATGCATTGAGGTAAAAAGCTAAAAGTTCGTAGGTAGGTACCTACCTTATTTTCAACCTGCCAAATCAATTAGAAGTGGTTTCGAGACGTTTCGGAGCCACCAGAAAATTTTGGAATTTTCCAGCGCTAGAGAAAAGCCCATAAAAATAGTCCATATGAACATCAGCACCTATAATCGAGCATTACTCACAATGGTGACCTATTTGATCAATTGAAGCACAATTTTCCGAAATTCGTAATTTTGAGTTCAAATTCACATTTTTGGGCAGAATTTTAAATTTGTAAAAATTTGCAAAATTCGAGAGATGAAGTTCAGTGCTTAAAATTTTGGGTATGGGGTTCTTTTATGATATATTGTATATTCGATATATTTTTGTTACGACTCAACATTTTCCTATCGGTTGGGATACCTCCCTTGGTAGTAATAAAATAAAGTTTTGATTTAGGTAACCCAAAAAGCGAACCTATTTTGTTCATTCATTCACCTACTCAACTGTAAAATAATAAAAATATAATTTCATTGTGCTACTTACAGTGTTATTGAGCAGTCTCGTCGGCAATTCTTTTTGCACTTCGCGTTGGAAAGGTCTTCTCAAAAGCTGAGCATGGCTGAATAAAAAATTCCATAAAAAGATAACTATTCCAAAGCATACGTTCATTTCGTGGGCATAACTACCGAAATATACGAACAAAAGAAAACAAATTAAAATACTCGAGCATATTAGCATATATGTTCATCGATTTCGAGTTACCTACAGTACTCGTTATTGCATTATTCAAAGTGAAAGGTGAGTGCGAACGTGTTTTGAGATTAATTGTCCTCTCGAGTTGTTTTTTTTAATGGCAACCGATGATATTATGAAACACATTGTTCTTTCCTCAGTGTCTCATTCAAAAATTATTCTCATTTGATGAATACGAATCAATCGGATTTAATCTGCTTCAGCTCCTAGGATATAAATGATCTTCCATTTAATTCGATCGATTATAAAATATCATTGAGCAAATTGAAACGAAATAATTTCCACGTTATTTTCAAAATCACCTACCTACTGTCGTCTGCAAATCATTAATTACCACAATCTGTAAACCTGCTCATTTGCTGTTTGTACGCAACGCAGATACCAATTTACCTACTTCTAGTCACATGTATCCAAACTGTCACACATTAGAGCTTAGAGCACCTTGGAGTTAAAAACATGGAAAACGTCGTTCTCTCATGAACCTGTGTCTCGGATAATTGATACCAAACGAGTGTAATCTAATCTCCAGTCTCCTGTTATCCCCTTTTTTTTTTTTGTTGGAAATTATACCGATCTAGGTATTTTACTTTAAAGCAGACTTGCAGTTTTCAGACTACATGATTGCATTTTTATTTTTCGGCGAACTATAGGATTTTTTCAAGTTAGGTACTTCTTTAATTCTATTTTTTTTTCAAAGCTGCATCCAACTTTGAAATTTTCCATCCATAAAATTTTTTTAATTTAAAATTTCTCAAAATTTTTCCAATTTTTTTAATTTATTTTATTTTATATATTTATTATCTCTTAAATTTTCTTCTGATTGCTTATTAACCTGAAAAGAAGTTTGAATAGGTAACAAAAAAGTTAAACTTCTAAAAAAATTCAAAGTTGGAAAAAAATTTAAGAAATTTTCCTTTCAAAAAATTTTACAGTGGAAAAAAATTGAAGAAAAATTTGAAAATTATTGAAACAATTTTCGAGTTGGAAGAAATTTTAACAATATAAGTTGAAAAAAATTCGAAGAAATCAAAGTTTGAAACATTTTCATTACCTATTACAATTTTTTCCAACTGTAAAATTTTTCAAGTCAATCTCAAACTGATATCCATTTTTGATTTTTCAACAATTTTTTCTAATTCATATTTTTTTGAATTCCTTCAAACACGTGAATTTTATCCAACAATTTGAAAATTTTCTCTCAATTTTGATAGAAAAATTGTGAGAAAATGTAAATTAAAAAAATTTTCTAATGGAACCATTTTTAAGCTCGATACAGCTTTGAAAAAAAATTGGATCAAAAGAACTGAAAAATGCAGAGCTGAAAAAATTTGAACTTGTAATAAATTTGGACTTGGATCGTCGAAATCCCATTCCCATTTGCTGCAAAAATACTTAGAAAGCTATTGTACTTTACAGCTATCAATTTTACATAATTACCTATCAAAATATTCCTAAAGGTAGGTAGGTACCTACAATATAAGTAAGTCAAATGGTAAAAATATTTATTTTCTCATCTTCGTGATTTTTTATTAATTATAAAATTGAAACTGTATTTACATATGTAGGGCGTAATTTGCATTTGCTGATTGATAAAGAGATTCACATCGTTCGTTCAATGAAGGTGCTCTAATGTGTGAGAGTTTGGGTACATGCCAAGTGCATGCCTTCTAGCCACCATTGGCTCGTTACCATGGCAACCTACAAACCCAAACATCAACATTTCCGAATTCTCAGACTCGTTTATCAATTGCATTTCGAAAAATAACCATTTATATAAATTTACGACATGAGTGCCGATAAAGAAAGATCGTTGGAAAATCGTCCAAGGCCTCCGTCATTTCGCAAAGTCTCCGGTAACATTCGCGAAGAAACGGATCAACGAAGAGAAGCTTTATCCCTCGTCCGGCAAATGTCAGCCCGGCCACTGGACGACGACTCGGACGAATCTCTGGATGGGAACAACGACCGAGATGACGACGACGATGACGATGTCCAAGCTCCAGTCCCAGACGGAGCCTACGACCCTAAAGAATTCGAGCGAATTCCGGCACCTCCCGAGATAAAGGAGCTTTTCCAGTACATTACCAAGTATACCCCTCAGCATATTGAACTAGACTATAAATTAAGCCCTTTTATACCAGATTTTATTCCAGCCATCGGAGATATCGATGCTTTTATCAAAATACCTCGTCCAGACGGAGTCCTTAGTGATATAGGACTCACTGTTTTAGACGAACCTTGTACCCAACAGAGTGATCCGGCTGTCCTACAGCTTCAGCTGCAAGCAGCCACCAAACAATCTTCAGCCAAACGGATTATCGTCAAGAAGGTCGACAATGCTGTGAAAAATTACAAAGCTATCGATCGATGGGTAAAAGATATTAATAATTTGTATAAAAGTAAACCCTCCTCGTCCTTGGTGTATTCCAAACCTATGCCTGATATTGATACCCTGATGCAAGAATGGCCTACCGAATTTGAAGAACAGCTCGCTAATATTGGACTCAGCAAAGATATTAATTGCGATTTGCTCACCTACGTTGATATTGTCTGTGCCTTGACTGATATCCCAGTTTATGAATCTAGAATCGAATCATTACATTTGCTATTTTCTCTGTACTCCGCTGTAAGATCTTTACAAATTAAAGCTGATCCGGCTACGACCGATTTAATCGATAATTAATGTAATTAATTCGAAATGAAGCCAATAAAGTTATCAGTTTTTATAATTTTGTTTTTTAAGACGGTTACCGCGAGGTAGTTTAGATAAAATTCTAATTAAAAATTGCTCGTTTGCTCGCCGATGATAAATTTCTATCTATTTTCATGACCACGTTTGCTAATGTGCTGATTTATTTTCCTATATTTTGACCGAAGATATAGAAAAAAAGTGCAAAGTACTTCATATCTGTTTTTTTAGTTTTCACTCTCAAGTTCAATAAAATGGGAGAGGGGAAGGGAGGGGTCACTTGACCGGAAAAATAAATTATCTCGAATTTAATTTTCAAAATTATATTTTATAATATCATTTTGTAATAAAAATATAAATTCAAAGTAATAAATACTTAATTAATAAATAAGTACCTACTATAAATATGAATTTTAATCACCAGACTTTTCGTAATACAACTAGATAGGTAGATACCTATTCATATTAAATAAAAGCTTAAATTAAAAAACTTGAAAAAAATGACCTAAATAAATTACGTGAATTCTACTCGTGCTACTAAAATGAAAAAAAAAAGATAAAATAAGGTACGTATAATCCACAAAAAATTGCAGAGCGTTAGGAATTATTATCTAATTTTTTCAGGAACAACGTCATCAGTTCGTTGATTACAGTAAAACGATAAAATTTACCTATTTTACCATATATTCCTGATCGTTGATTAATTTATAGATTTTATTCCTGAAATTTTGGAAATCTTTCATCGCTCTTTCTAAACCTGAGAAGTAGATATCGAATACAACTGGTTTCGTGAAAGGTAATTTTCCAAATTCCGACACCGAATCGAAATACGTTTTGGCGTATTTGTTCAAAATATGGTAATATTTCTCTTTTCCGATCACTTTCACTCGTTCGCTCATTTCTTGCTCAGTTTCCGCGTACATGTCTTCTTTACTGGGCAGTTCTACTTGTCCTTTGAGGGTGTTCAGGAAGCAACTGACCTAGAATTATTTTTTATGGTTAATTTTTTCTCAAAAGTGATTTTATCGAAATTAATAAAAAATTTGTCTGAAATTGACTCGACTTACTTGTAAATCGAATAAAGTGAAACCAGGACAATCTCTCGGAATCCCGATGATACACATCGTGGGATGTTCAATATTGATGAAATGTTTGTATAACGGTTTCACTACCATGTTTTCCACCGTGATTTTACATTCCGGATCAAGGAATGGATATTTATACGTGTATCCTTTAAAAAAATAAAAGGATTTTGTTTAGAAGAAAGAAGTTCATTATTTAATTATTAGGCGAATATGATAAAAATTGAAGATTTTTCCAATGATGAGGCAATAAATGTGCCAAACATAGGAAATCAGCTTATAGTTTATTAGGTGATTTTTACGTTACGTTGAAATTTGATCATTTCAACTTTGATTCATCACCATTAAATTAAAACGTAGTATTTGTCGAATTAATGATAAAAACTAAGTATATAGATAGAGATAATTATAGGATTATATTAATTAAAAATTTCGTTGAAATAATTTTCGAAGAGAACGATATGATGCGAGTATTCTTTGGACCCCGAAATTCGTCTTATTTGAATTAATTTTTTTTTGGAAATTGATAAGAAATGAAAAGTACACATAAGTGGGTAGGATAATTTGGATAGGTATCCTGATTGTATGATTCTGTTGATTGAAAAAAATTAAATTTTTATTCCAATTGAATAGGTAATTTTTAAACTTAGTAGGTGGATGAAGTCATAAAAGATATTTATAAATCTATTTTTTTTTTTTTGGAAATCTCAAGTCTGAACCCACCTCCTCATTTAATTCATGTTGATGAAGAATTAATGATGTCTGCTTAAAAAATTGAACCAAGAAATATCACTGATTTTTTTTTTAAATATCAGACATTTTTTTAAAAAAATGATAAAGATTATTTTTATATTAAAATTTGTTTATTACGAAATCAAAATTCAAATGCCCTGAAATTATTTTACATCATGCTTTAAGAACGAATCGGACTTTGGTTCTGCAAAAAAGCCAATTTTGGGGGTAATGAATCCCTAAAAAGAAAATTTTGCTCTTTGAAGGGACTTTTCGCAGGGAACAATGCCAGCAAT
This sequence comes from Pseudococcus viburni, assembly GCA_033439095.1. NCBI lineage: Eukaryota > Metazoa > Arthropoda > Insecta > Hemiptera > Pseudococcidae > Pseudococcus > Pseudococcus viburni. The sequence goes on along the minus strand of JAVBJF010000296.1, from coordinate 56,089 downwards.
GCCGGATTCATATTTAGATTCGAGTACCTACCTATCATACACAACAATTTCGAAGCAACCGAGTTCGTAATTATAAGGATTTTTAGACGAATTGAATTTATCATTTCTTTAAGCTAATTTTTCATATAATTGGATTTCACACTAATTTTTCAATTCTGATGTGCCAGCTATAAATTTTTTTTGACCTAAAATTTAGGTGTGGTGTTAATTTGAGTGAAAGAACATTTTTAGAGGGTAAAACATTAAAATTTTGAACCAATCATTTTTCGTGTGTAAATTTGGTGCAACTAATCTAAAATCATTTTCATGTTGTTCGAGTAGGAAAATTTTGAACGATTAGTCTGGAAACCCTCCTTCAACTGTCAAAATATCCAGAATATTTGCAACATGATATTACTAAAGGAAGAAGGGAGGGGAGGGAAAATGATCAAGCAAAATTTTATAGATGTTGAGATAGTCGAAAAAAAAGATTTGAGGAACTATTCTTGATTTTCTGAGATAAAAAATTGTCTTAGGATCAAGTACCTACCTACGAAATATCTGCTGTAAAAGTACAGACTGGTTCAAAAATCTATACAATTCTGGACTTTTTTTTTTTCAAAATACGATATCATTTGAATTAAAAAAGTTTAATAATTTTGAAATTATTGCCGCCCCTTAAGTTAGAGGCGAAACAATAGACGTGCCCAAAATTTGTGAAAAAATGAGCAAATATCAAAAAAGAAAAATCGTAATTTTTTTCTCTTCATTGGTCAAGTCATAAATTTATACAACCATAAAAAATACAGAGAAATAGATTTTCAATTACCCAACAACTTTGTCTCTTTCCAACTGTAAAAAATCAGGATCCGATAAAATTTTAAAATTTTTTGAAAAAATTCCAACAGATGGGCGTTTTATTTCCAACAATGATACAACATTTTCAACATATTTTTGATTAAAATTTGATAAATTACCGATATTGGGCGAAATTGCTAAATTTCATGCCAATAGGTATTTAATTGAATTTTAGGTATTTTACATTTGATTCACATAGAAAAAATAAAATTGCATTAGAAACGTAAAAATGTCCATTTTTCTCCGAAATTTCAATTTTTCAAAATTTTTTCCCTCGCATTTTATTTACCAAATTCTTGTAATATTTATTTTAAATCAGATCAAAGTTTAGAGGAAAAATTATCTGATTAAAAAAATATAAGTTTTGGTGTTCGAAAGTCTCTTTCAAAATTTTTTAAACCAATACTTTTTTGGAAATAGCCCTTCTTTGGCAACCTATAGCTCCACTTTCAATGGTCAGAAAATTTTTTTTCAATTCTAATCGTGAATTTCAACTCAAAAGGTACTTTATGCAATAAAAAAACATCAAAATTGGGGATTTTTGAACTCCCTCTCCCTCTTCTCTTTCAACGCATCATTTTTTTTCATTACATAACATTCATTTATTCATCAAGTCATGATCATTTGAACTTTTTTGTGAGAAACTACTTCGGAAACTGGGTAAATATAAAATTGATTTTCGAAAAAAAAATGACGAAATTATCCTCGACTATTTACACAGTAATCATCGTTCAAATTAGATCGTCGATACCGTTAAAACCACTACAGATAAAAACCATGCATTAAAATTAAAATTTATCAAATAATATTCGACGACTCGGTTCACATAAATTTTCGTCGCTACATTATAAGCAAGATAAATGCCTCGATGGGTTCGCTCGACCACGTATAATTACCAAATTTTGCGGTTTCGAGATAAATCAGTCTCATTTTTTTTCTAGAAAAATTATTATCAACGTATGAAGCGATAAGAATTTCTTCAGTCGAGTCAAGGTTGAAAAAGAAAACGAAAAATACCCTTTGGAGAGTATAGCTAATGATGAGAATCCGAGCCATCGAAATATTAATCAGTCAATGAATGACTTTCAAGTTTTTTCATTATAAATTAATAAAATAATTCTTTTTAATTTTAATTACTTGCAGGGGAAAATAAAAAGCGAAAAAATTAAACCATTTGCCCTTTAAGGGCGTCGTAACATGTGCCAAAATAGGCCACAACACTGTAACTTGTATCCTTGATCATGTAGACCTCTTCACCAAGCTTTTTCTATAACATTTACGGGTATACACGCCGAGAGTAAGATAAATCTAGAAAAAGGTAGATAGGTAGAGTTAAACATCGTTACACCAATCTCATTTACATTGAAAATCAAGCTGTAAAAAAATAAGCTGCGTATTATAAAATTACTTTGCTGCTGTGTTTTTTTTTTTTTTTTTTTAATACATATAAAATGTTTTTTTACCATAAATAATTTGTACTTTGTACAAGTTTGACGTCGGTTGTAATAATTTCGTAGGTATTAATTAAGCAGCAAAGTTCACGTATTTAAAATGTAAAGAGATCATAAGGTAAGACGATAAAATACATAAGAGAAAAATCGAGGAAGCGATTGATTTTTCCATGGGTAGTGCATGTTCATTAATTACCTGTGCAGTATACGATAGCGTCGGCGGATACCTCTGTACCGTCTGCGAATACCACGTTCCCATCGCGAATTTCTTCGATATCCGGTTTTTGTTCCAGATTATTTGGGAACTGGATGTTACGAATTTTCTCGTTATGATGACTCAGATATACCTGCGAAACATGAGTTTTTAGAGAATTTTGCTTAGATGCGTCTAATTAGGAGCTAATTAGTATCATACCTTCTCAGCAGCTCCGCAAATTTGACACGAAATGTCTAATCCAGACGATCCTGAACCAATTACGATTACGGTTTGGTCTTTGAATTTAGACGGTTCTTTGTAATCGTGACTGTGCATTTGAACTCCAGGAAAATTTTCGATATTGACGATTTTCGGAATTACTGGATTACTGTAATTGCTGTGAACATAGAAAATAGGGAAAGAATTAGGTAGGTTTCACATTTTAAGGATAATGTGTCGAAATTCAGGAAAATTTCGTCAATCCATTCCCCACGATTTTATTTAGAAGAAAAAAAATATATTTTTTTTTTACTTTCTTCGATGATTTTATTGGAGAGGAGGCGGAAGAGGAATTAATTACCTACCCAATGCACATGATAACAGCATCGAAGTAATAAATACAATCTTTCTGGCGTTTTAGATCTGTAACTTTGATTTTCCATCTTCCATTGGACATCGGTACGATGGTTTTTACATAATGACGAAACTGTAAAACGTGAAATTTGATAAAGTGTTACCACATGGATTCAGATTACTTCCGGATGATTAATTATTGATTTTTTAAAATGAGTAAGACGTAGATAAACGTGAGTAATGATTTTCTCGAGAATTATTACCTTGATGTATTTCCTTAAATCGAAATGGTCCGCATAATCTTCGAAATATTGCAGAATTTCAGCCGAAGTAAGATACGATCTGTCATCCGGACCTTGATGAGAGAATCCTGGCAGTTCCATGATTTCTTTCGGTAAATTCGTCCTAAAAATTCAAAATTGGAAGCGATCAGTTGAATTATATTTGTAAATGAAATGGAGGTTATTTTCGAGCATTTTGGCTTAATTACCTTAAACCTTGGTACATGCTGGAATGAACCGGGACTCCATATTCATCTTTGCCGGTTTTATCGGTGTACACCCAAGTTCCTCCGACGTTATCCGATAATTCGAACGTGCAGCAATCAAAACCACTGCCAGGTTCGGTGATACGTTTGGTGGCAGTGAGACCTGCAGCTCCGGCACCAATTACAGCAACTTTTTTCATATCTGGATTTTCTGAAATTAAAATTTCATTAAATTTGAATTTGAGGTCAAAAAAATTATTGGGAAATTAATTCGATATTTAAAAAATGACTGCGTTGATGGCCAATTTTTCATTTTTTTTAATTCATCAAAAATTAAATGCTACCAACATATCTCAGGAAAAAATTTGTATTACGAGGGGGAGAGAGGTAAGAGGTGGGAGGTAAAGTGGGGAAATTTTACGACTCATATAGAATTTTTCTCAATTTTTCAAACTCAAAATGCAAAATTTTTTGAAATTAAAAAAAAACGCTGGGTAATTACTTACTGTTTTGAACTATTTCCCGAAAATTGCGTGCAATGGAGGGGGGGGGAGGGGGAATGGTGACAAGGAATTCTGTCAAGACTTTGAAACAACCTGGTGAAATCCCCCCCGTCTTACCCCTCAACACTCCAGGTTTAAAATTTGACCATGTCCAAAAAACTTTGAAATTCGGGGGAAAATGTTTTTGAATTTTTTAAAAATGGTCTCATAAGGAATTTTTTATCCAAAAAACCAATTGGTATCAATTTTTCATCTCCATTTCATTTGGGTGGGGGGGGGCTACTTGAAAGTTATCATTATTTTCATGCTTTTCAGACACCCATCTATTTAACCAAGAATTTAAAACAATTTCTGAAAAATGGCGTTAACATGAATATTCCAATCTAAAATCATCAGTGGGAATTTAATTTTCCATTATCATCACAACACCCTCGACTAGATAATTTCAAAGCATTGATTGTGATATTTTTTCAAAAAATAAGGAAAAAGTGAAAAATCGTCGTTGATGATTTCTGTAAGTTGAAATATTCATATTAGACGACGTTATTTTAGAAAATATTTTTTCAACATTTTTTCAATTTTTTACTGGATTTCTTCGTTAAAAACATAAAAAACGCCATATTTTTATGAAAGCTCCTAAAAAATGAAGTAAATCGAAAGTGGAAAGCTCATATTTTTTTTTTTTTTTGGGGGGGGGGGGATGGTACATATCAAACACATTCAGAAGAACCTACTAAAACTATTTGTAACCGTCTTGGAAGAAATGGATTAGTGTCCAAAAATCTTTTTTTTTCAGAAGAAAAATCAGCATTTTAGTAATGAAAACTTGAGAAATTTTTCTCAAAAAGTCGTTTTGGACACTAACCCCCTTTCTACCAAAACAGTCACATTTTCAAAAAAAATTATGAACTTTGATTTTTTCAATTTTTAAAAATTTTAAGGTCACTTGAAAATGGGTAAAGGTGGAGTCTGAAATTAAATTTTTACAAGAAAATTATCAAGTCTGGACACAATTTAAAAAAAAAAAATCAAAACGATCACACCCCCCTTTATTATTTTTCCAATTTTTTTTTACTAAGAAACAATTCTGTCATTTTGGGGAGGCATCTTTCTTTTTTTTCTCCGTATTCGTTTCTGACCTTCCAGTACGATTGAAACATAATTACCTAATTAAAAATTTATTTTTGATTTCACTAAATAAAATAGGTTAAGCTAAGATGATCAAAATCCAGTCATTCGTCAAATTTTATACGAGTATCTATAAGAACTTTTGAAAAAGCCAAATACCAAGAGGTAAAAATATCTAATCAAATCATTCAAAAAAAATTATATGAAACAAAAAAATAGTTGAAAAACAAAAACAAAAAACGTTTCAAAAATTCAAAATTTACCTCATTTTTGAAAATGATCTACTCAGATATTTTAAATTAGGTACGTATCAGAATTTTTTTGCAGACGAGATGTGTGTGGAATATTTATAAACATTTGGTATTTTAAATAATGTGAGTTGAATTTTTTTAAACTCAACGTCGGAGAATAAGTATAAAAAGAAATTAAATTCACCAAAATGTAGGTATAGGTAAGTTATTCATATTTAATCTGAATTTTAATTATTAATTAATAATTATGAAAACGCAAGTAACAAGTTTATTTAAAATACCAAAATTTTAATAAAATAACCCGTGTTTCATTTTTTCAATATCTAAATATACCTAATAACCCGGTCCAACCAAAAATTAAAAAAAATTAAGAAAAATAAAAATAGGTGTAGGTCAGCAACTGTCAACTTTCAATTCAATCATGTTCATGTTAAGAAAAAAAAGTCCCCAAAACGCAATACGAATCCAGAAAAAAATCTTACCTTGCACCATGACGAAAACTGGAAACGAAAAATTAAAATTCGTAAAACTATCAAAAATAATTTCCGAAAAAATCGATTATTCAAACTCGACGCGACGATTCAATCAGAAAAAACTTTCTCAATAAGTTATTGCTTTCAGTTCAACCAATTAGTAACTAATGTTGTAGCGTTTAGATGGTCAAGCATTTATACACGAATTTAGAAGATGATATAGATTAACGTTTTATTGCATCAGGAAAGGCCCGCGTGTAGAAAACACCTCCTTGTACCTTTCCACCCGCCAAAAGAATGTTTTCAAACACCTGTAATCTGGCGACTATAAAATGAACTTGCTCCGTACAGGAGCTTTCTAATGCCCATTGTTGTACATTTCGGCACACGTTCAAGAACAGGTACAGGTTTTAGTGAAGTACAGGGTACAAACCAGTTTACGAGTAACGTAGTTTTGATCATTGATTGGCTCATCCGTTTCATTCATGATTACGACTCTAATTAATGTTTATCACGTGGTTTTCTACGCATTTTGAATTTTTTCCGAAAAATCATCAAAGGAAAAGTACCAAGCATTACTGATTAGAGACATTTAAGTACATAGTAATTGGCTGTAGTAAACGGTGTTCCAGTTAAACATCAATATTCGTCGATGAGTATAATTCATCTACGTCGAAAAATAATTCTGTTTTGAGGAGTGTTATGCAATAATACAATGAGTAATAAATCTTTTGACGAATTTTTTATTATGATTTGAGAAATACGATTTGATTACCTTATCGATATATGTACATACGTACAGTATTCCCTGAAACGTAATAATTTAAGATACGAGAACGTACTTTGAAATCGTCTAAGGCTAATGAAAAAATTTTAATTGTACGTGACTTCCCTCTCAAAATTAAAGCGGAGGCTGGGTTTCAGTCGGGCTTTGTTCCTAGAACCGTGCCCGCCGTGCCACACCAATAATCAAATCTGGTCTCAGCGTTGGCGCAGATTCTCGTTGGTCGTTAATGCTTAAATAACGATCCATTGTGGCAGCAGTTTCCAAAATATTGAATATATTGCTTTCAAAAACACCTAGAACATGTACCCAGTGACGAATATTAGTTAGGTAATAGATACGTAGAATCGTCACTTGTTTTGTCGAAAGTCAATCGAAATACTCACATTTATTTTTTTTTCGAAGTGCGCTTTGAACTGAGGCAAGAAGGCTATATGGATAGCAAAAGCTCGAAAACTTGAGGCACAGAAGTGACTTCATTGTTGGACAGGGCAAGGCATAAATCAAGTTTGCGAATAGCTAATACGAACACCCAATTGGTACGAAACCCTGGTCCAATTAGCCTTTAAAAAATTAATAAAATAACAGCCTCAGTTAAATTAGTAAGTATGTGATTGGGAAGGGCACTGTAGCAGTATGTTCTATGCTCGGAGGGGGATCTTGACAGAACTTATAAAAAGTTGCAACCATGACGATCAAAGTTTTTGACAAAACTTTTGAACTCTTTTCGCGAGTATTTTTGAAGGGAGAGACAAAAACGTATGTTGCATAACTTATAAGTAAACTTGACTTTTTAGTTTTTCATCAATAATGCAAATAAAAATGGCACTTTTTATCCTATACCAGTTATCGGCAACAAAACAAAACGAAAAAAACAAAACCGGAAAAAACAGAAAAAATCCAAAAAACCAAAACCAAAACGTTCAAAAAAACCAAAACCAAAACAAAACCAAAACCAAAACGTTCAAAAAACCAAAACCAAATCAAAATTTGTTTTGGTTTTGGTTTTGGCGTCCTCGTTTCCAGATCTGATGTCATTTTGTTTTGTTTGATTATTAGTCCAGGCAAATAAGAGAAAAAATGTACCAAACCCCCCAAAATTAAAGCCTCATTTTTTTCGCGTTTTACGTTTGTAATGGTCCACTACACACCATACTAAAATGGACATCCCACAACCCTCCGCTACCCCCAGGAGAGGGGTAAATGTCCGATGAAAACCGGTTTTTCGTGAATATCTCCTCAAATGAGCATCAAAATTGAAAAATAGTTATGAACAATTGTTTTACGCTTCGATCATGCAGCTTAAATATAATAGATCGCTCGTGTATATGGAAACACATATAACAGAATGGCACCAACATCTAAAGCGTTTAACGACTGGTCTAGCGTTATGGGACTTGGGATTTTATCCACATATTTCACCTTTTGATGGAAATCATTTCGGAGAAGGGTGGAAACGTGGATAAAATTTATCCACACATTTCACCACAAGGAAAAATTGTTTCCAACAGTGGTAAAAACGTGGATAAAATTTATCCATACATTTCGCCACAAGGAAAAAGTGTTTCCAAAAGTGGTAAAAACGTGGATAAAATTTATCCACATATTTCACCACAAGGAAAAAGAGTTTCCAAAGGTGGTAAAAACATGGAAAAAATTTAACCACATATTTCACCATAAGGAAAAAGTGTTTCCAGTTGTGGTAAAAACGTGGATAAAATTTATCCACACATTTCACCACAAGGAAAAAGTGTTTCCAATAGTGGTAAAAACGTGGATAAAATTTATCCACATATTTCACCACAAGTTAAAAGTGTTTCCAGTTGTGGTAAAAACGTGGATAAAATTTATCCACACATTTCACCACAAGGAAAAAGTGATTTCAGTGGTGGTAAAAACGTGGATAAAATTTATCCACATATTTCACCACTTGATGGAAATCATTTCGGAGAAGGGTGTAAACGTGGATAAAATTTATCCACATATTTCACCACAAGGTAAAAGTGTTTCCTAAGGTGGTAATAACGTGGATAAAATTTATCCACACATTTCACCACAAGGAAAAATTGTTTCCAACAGTGGTAAAAACGTGGATAAAATTTATCCATACATTTCACCACAAGGAAAAAGTGTTTCCAACAGTGGTAAAAACGTGGATAAAATTTATCCACATATTTCACCACAAGGAAAAAGAGTTTCCAAAGGTGGTAAAAACATGGAAAAAATTTAACCACATATTTCACCACAAGGAAAAAGTGTTTCCAGTTGTGGTAAAAGCGTGGATAAAATTTAACCACATATTTTACCACAAGGAAAAAGTGTTTCCAGTTGTGGTAAAAACGTGGATAAAATTTATCCACATATTTCACCACAAGGAAAAAGTGTTTCCAGTTGTGGTAAAAACGTGGATAAAATTTATCCACATATTTCACCACTTGATAGAAATCATTTCGGAGAAGGGTGTAAACGTGGATAAAATTTATCCACATATTTCACCACAAGGTAAAAGTGTTTCCTAAGGTGGTAATAACGTGGATAAAATTTATCCACACATTTCACCACAAGGAAAAATTGTTTCCAACAGTGGTAAAAACGTGGATAAAATTTATCCATACATTTCACCACAAGGAAAAAGTGTTTCCAACAGTGGTAAAAACGTGGATAAAATTTATCCACATATTTCACCACAAGGAAAAAGAGTTTCCAAAGGTGGTAAAAACATGGAAAAAATTTAACCACATATTTCACCACAAGGAAAAAGTGTTTCCAGTTGTGGTAAAAACGTGGATAAAATTTATCCACACATTTCACCACAAGGAAAAAGTGTTTCCAATAGTGGTAAAAACGTGGATAAAATTTATCCACACATTTCACCACAAGGAAAAATTGTTTCCAACAGTGGTAAAAACGTGGATAAAATCTAACCACATATTTCACCACAAGGAAAAAGTGTTTCCAGTGGTGGTAATAACGTGGATAAAATTTAGGCACAAATTTCACTGCAAGTTAAAAGTGTTTCCAGTTGTGGTAAAAACGTGGATAAAATTTATCCACACATTTCACCACAAGGAAAAAGTGATTTCAGTGGTGGTAAAAACGTGGATAAAATTTATCCACATATTTCACCACTTGATGGAAATCATTTCGGAGAAGGGTGAAAACGTGGATAAAATTTATCCACATATTTCACCACAAGGTAAAAGTGTTTCCTAAGGTGGTAATAACGTGGATAAAATTTATCCACACATTTCACCACAAGGAAAAATTGTTTCCAACAGTGGTAAAAACGTGGATAAAATTTATCCATACATTTCACCACAAGGAAAAAGTGTTTCCAACAGTGGTAAAAACGTGGATAAAATTTATCCACATATTTCACCACAAGGAAAAAGAGTTTCCAAAGGTGGTAAAAACATGGAAAAAATTTAACCACATATTTCACCACAAGGAAAAAGTGTTTCCAGTGGTGGTAAAAACGTGGATAAAATTTATCCACACATTTCACCACAAGGAAAAAGTGTTTCCAATAGTGGTAAAAACGTGGATAAAATTTATCCACATATTTCACCACAAGTTAAAAGTGTTTCCAGTTGTGGTAAAAACGTGGATAAAATTTATCCACACATTTCACCACAAGGAAAAAGTGATTTCAGTGGTGGTAAAAACGTGGATAAAATTTATCCACATATTTCACCACTTGATGGAAATCATTTCGGAGAAGGGTGGAAACGTGGATAAAATTTATCCACATATTTCACCACAAGGTAAAAGTGTTTCCTAAGGTGGTAATAACGTGGATAAAATTTATCCACACATTTCACCACAAGGAAAAATTGTTTCCAACAGTGGTAAAAACGTGGATAAAATTTATCCATACATTTCACCACAAGGAAAAAGTGTTTCCAACAGTGGTAAAAACGTGGATAAAATTTATCCACATATTTCACCACAAGGAAAAAGAGTTTCCAAAGGTGGTAAAAACATGGAAAAAATTTAACCACATATTTCACCATAAGGAAAAAGTGTTTCCAGTTGTGGTAAAAACGTGGATAAAATTTATCCACACATTTCACCACAAGGAAAAAGTGTTTCCAATAGTGGTAAAAACGTGGATAAAATTTATCCACATATTTCACCACAAGTTAAAAGTGTTTCCAGTTGTGGTAAAAACGTGGATAAAATTTATCCACACATTTCACAAGGAAAAAGTGATTTCAGTGGTGGTAAAAACGTGGATATAATTTATCCTTGGGGTATAGGATAACGCATGCGCTCTGTAGTAGCGAGGGGCGTCTGAGCGGTATGGAATTTCCAGGAATTCCACGAGAACGCGTTTGAATACCATATGATGTCTAACGATCTCGCGCATGCGTAATCCCATACCCCAAGTCCCATAGCGCTAAAGATTTAGCTAGATGTAGGTGCCATCGCGTTAACGTTGAACAAGCGATCCATTATATTTAAGCTGCATGATCGAAGGTTTTACGTGTAATTTTCTATCGGAAGGTTTTTTTTTCTTTTTCAAAAACACCCACTTCCTTGACCAAAAATTAAGTGTAAAAAACACCTATTTTTCAACAATTTACAGCATTTTTGGAAAAAATCGAAACTTTTGTGAATATCTTCTTAAAAAAGCCTCAAAATGGAAAAATGGTTATAAACAATCATGTTCTTCGTAATTTCCTATCAGACAGGTTCGTTTTTTTTTTTTCGAAAACACCTGTTTCTTTGACCAAAAATTAAGGGTGAAAACGCCTATTTTCCCAACATTTCCAGCATTTTTGGAAATGATGGAAATATACGAAGCTAAAAGTACCCAAAATGGGTATTTTTTTATACATGCCGGTAGGGTATTCCAAAAAAAAGTTACCGCAAAAATTTTAACCCCTACCTTTAATTATAAGGGAGGTTATTGAATACTGCATTTAAAAAAAATCGAGGTTGTGGAAAGAAAAAGTACTACATATAAAGGCGATGTTATTGCTTATAATTGGTGATACGAAAAATTTCTTTGCGTCGTAAGGATTCAAAAACGATATGTCAGTCATGGGGGCTAAGGGGTGAGGGGTGAAATTCAAAATTGTGAAAATTTTCATGTTTGGTGTCAAAAATTAGGTTTTTGGCATGCCAATTACAATTTTGAGATTGTTTTTTATTAAAAATTTAAAGGAATATTGATGTTGAAAAAAAAAATTTAAAAGTTACAAAAAAATTACCAAAATTTTGATTTGTCCTCTTCGAGCCACCAAAAACAATCTCAAAATTGTAATTGGCATGCCAAAAAAACTAATTTTTGACACCAAACATGAACATTTTCAAAATTTTGAATTTCACTCCTCCTCACCCCTTAACCCCCATGACTGACATATCGTTTTTGAATCCTTACGACGTAAAGAAATTTTTCGTATCACTAATAATAAGCAATAACATCGCCTTTATATGTAGGTAGTACTTTTTCTTTCCACAACCTCGATTTTTTAAATGCAGTGTTCAATAACCTCCCTTATAATTAACGGTAGGGGTTAAAATTTTTGTGGTGACTTTTTTTGGAATACCCTACCAGGAATTACTAACTCGATTAAGACATTTCATACTTTTTACACATGTAATATAAAAAAAAACAAAAAACAAAACCAAAACATTTGAAAAACCAAAACCAAAACGTTTGAAAAATCAAAACCAACAAAAATACCAAAAACAATATACGTTTTGTTGTCGATGACTGTCCTATACTGCAATTTAAAAAATATATATAAATGTATATATCGACTATTTTTCATCGAGCTAAAAGGAAGTTCACAAACTAAAATTTTACCCCTTCTCCCGAATATACTTGTGCCGAAGGTCCAGAAATTTTTCTCATCGTGGTAAATCGTTTAGGGTAAGTTCGGTCAAAATCTCTTTTTCGGCCAAAAATACCTTCTGCTAATGCTAAGCTCCCGAACAAGATAAATGGTGAAATTTACCTGCTACGATCGATTATGCTGAATTCGTGGAGTAGTTATTATCGACATTAAAAGAAGGGTGTCCTTTGTTTTTATTCGTTCTTTTTCTATACTTAATGAGACGATAATAATTCAGAATTATTCTTCTGGCGAAGGTTTACCTATAGCAGTACAACAAATTTTCAGTTTTAATAAAACATAGTTTTACAAACAGTTTTACTAAAAGGTAAGTTTACGAACAGTAAAACCAAAGATAAACATTTACACTTCATCAATACTGATTTATTATCATACCTGATTATGAATGTCATGAGGAAGTCCAAATTTGCATTATTTACAAGGAATTTAAAATAGGTACTTAGTTTCTAAAATTGCAAGAAATTGCTTCCATTGCTTCTGAAAATAATAAGCAATTCGTGATTAACATTCCACATTTTACCAAAATAAACACGTATAATATTTTCAAATCTTACCTGAGTGTAACAATGAAAAACAGTCATCCGGATATTTACAATTCTGTCCTAATTTTCACTATTTACAATTGTCTTCCTGTGTATATTATTCAATAGGTTTCAAAAAAAAATTCTTCGGAACAGTTCCTGGTGGGATGGGGTTTTTAGGATCTGCACATTTTTGAGCGACTGGGTTATCCGGATCGTAATTCTCGAAAACATAACATCCTACTGATACTTTGATTTCGTTCTCGAGTACCATTTGTAGTGGTAATTTGCAGGGTTTTTTCACTTGACAAGGAGGGATTGCCAACCACACAAGTACTAATTTTTCACATGTTTTTTGGTCTTTTTCTCTTGGCCGGTAACTTAAAACTTGTTTTTCTACTACATCAGTGTTTTTGATGGCTTTAAACTCTATGATCACGATGGTTTTTCCGTCATTCAATCTAAGATAGACATCAGCTTTTCCATAGTTTTTTTCTTCCAACTCATATCGGATAGTGTCAGTGTCTGACCACTTGATATTGATAGAAGCTTCATGTATGACTCGTACTTCGGCAAAAACAAATTCATCTCTTTGGTGTGATATAACTTTATGTGCACACGACATAAACACCATGCTACGCAATGCTTGTTCATTATAATGGTAGTTAATCTGGTTTTGCCTTTGATTTTGAACCAAGCGATTAAAATTTTCACTTAATTCGTTTTCATATTCATCGTTGATTGAACAGGTGTCTACCATAGACCAAAATACATTAGCAACTCTGATAAGGTTTATATCCATTACTCGACTAGCATATTCACCGTAAATTGCAGAAAACTGTTCTCGAATTTCTTCATTTGGAGCTGCATACAAATGCCTTTCTATTAACGGGTCCGCTGGACTTAAATACCCCTCAAACAATAAATACTTGAAAAAGTATATTCTGTGTCTATTTTTAATGGTAATTGGTTTATGCTCATTATTTGATAACTCACAAATATGGAGTACTTCTTTCATGGTTTGAAGGTCAGTTATTGTTTCAGCGGGTAATATATCAAGAGATATGTTTTGTCCGAGTGCCAACAGTTCGATATTTTTTAATACTTCTGAGTCATGGCAGAACTGGAACCAAAATGGCACAGTACTGGTTACTCGCCAATATGATTGAATCACACCTCCTGATGTTAAAAATTTAGTGAAAGACAGCGGGTTATAATTTTGCCAATTAGCGCCAATAACTTTATAACCATCATAGAAAGTTTTCAGGTCTTCCTTCTTATGTTCAAGATTGTAATCTTTTAGTAATGCATCTACCTCAATCTGGTTGAATCCATAGTATTTACTAAGTGGGTTTTTTACAAAATAAGGATATACATTATAAGCGGTCATTCGAGCAGAGTCTGGTCCTATATGCAATTGTGTTATTCCAGTGAGCAGCACTCTATACACCGGGTGCCTACTAGTATGTGGGAGTGGTGATTTGGTCAAACCACCAAATATATCACTTAAAAACTGCAACATACTATTTGCTGAACCTTGGCTCAAATATCTCAGTGATTCTAATATACTCTTGTCAAATTCGTCTACTACCAATATAACTTCTTTATTGTAATGTTCCCGTAGAGAAACAAATAAACAGGAAAGAGCAGTACTCCACCCTTTAACATCATCATATCTTTCTGAGAATATTTGTGTTAGTATACGCTTGCAGATGAAATTACCATCTTTATCAATTGCCTCCTTGCTTCCAGAAAATAACCACCACTTTCTAAAAGGAATAAAGGCATGGTTCACAACCGTTAGGATTATGTGATCTCTTAAGTCTTCCTCAGATCTTGTTGAAAATTCTCCTAAATCAATATAAACTACTATATAGTTCCCAAAGTGTTTTTCGAAGAACTCTTCATTTTGAACAACTTTCAAGTGTTTCAAAGTCTTGAATTGTTGATACCTTGGAAGTTTTGTTTTGTCCTTTATCAATGTATAACCATCTTCTTCAAACGAAATATTAAAGAAATCCTTGATCATGTAGTTATTTGTGGTTTTGCCAAATCTGCGTGGTGCCGTTACATAAACAGCAAAATAAGTCTTCCTACTGACAAAATCAATAAGAAGGCCAGTCTTATCAACATACGATTTTTCTTGGACAACGTCTGAGAATGCATTAGTTTCTGGTGTTGTAAAAGTTTCTTCGGCTTGGGCGAGTAATAAAAAATTTACCAAGATTATAATACGGCGGATCATTATCTAAAAAAATCAAAAAGTAGATACCATATTTAGTACATCAATAAATAAAATTGAGTACCGTTTTTCCAAACTGAGCTAACTTCAAAAACCATGCATGAGGAAAGGGCCTTAGGTGCCATTTTTTTCCAGCAGGGTCCGGAACCACTTGGAAGAACAACCAAAAAAAGACCAGGGGAACCACTTTTTTCGATTTTTCAAATGAGAACCAGCACCAGAACCAGTTGAAAAAATTTATAGAACCATTCCCAATAAAGGGAACAACCAGGGAGAAGTAATTTTGAAACTAACCATAACCACCGGAACCAGTTTTTATCTAGATTAAAATAGTTTAAGAGCACCAAGAGCAGCAGCAGAACCCAACCTTGATTTATTATTGCTTAAACTAGTTACTTATTCAAATTTCAATTATTTCACAAAAATTTGATAAAATTACAAAACTATACGCAGATCTTAATTTGACTTCAAAATTGAAGTTTAATCAAATTTTGATGTGTTATTTTGAAAGTAAAAAAAAAAAACAAAAAAAATGACTGGAACTGGGAGCACCAGAACCACTTGGAACCGGGAGAACCAGTACTAATTGGAACCACACCACAACCAGGAGAACCATTAAATTTTCTTGACTCCTGGAACCAGAACCAGAACCCCACCAAAAAAACTGACTACGGAACCACTTTAGAACCAGAACCGGAACCATTTCATCTCAAAGGTTAAAGAGCAGCGCCAGAAGCACCAAAAAAAAATTTTCAAATGGTTCCGGACCCTGTTTTCCTGTTTTCCAGAAAGGGCCCTAGGTGTAATTTTTTTCCCAGAAAAAATTGCACTCAAGGCCCTTTCTGAAAAAAATGGCACCTAAGGCCCTTTCCTCATGCACGGTTTTTGAAGTTAGCTCAGTTTGGAAAAACGGTACTCAATTGGAAGAAAATGAAGATACAAAATGACCCTAAAGCACTTTAGATCATGCTCATTAATCATAGATAACGCGGCACACATCGTTCCACTAATTCCTAGACTCTGAGTTAACCAAAATGGGATCGAGAGCTCTTGGCTACTTCCAAAGGTGTTCCAGGGTGTCCACTAAGGTGGAGTGAAAAAAAAAACATATCTTGGATTTCGAACAAATTTGGTGGGGTAATTTACTTTAAGTGGGAGACTACCCAAAAAAATTGAGCCCTCACCCCAGGTGAAAGGGGAGGGGAGCAGGGGGTGCTCAAAATGCACCTCCTTTTGAAAAAAACACAATTTTTTGTGTTTTTTTGAAAATCAACATCGTGCGAGAAGCCGTCACAGCACTCAAAACTCAAAAGTTGACTAATTCCTAGACCCCGAGTAAACAAAACTGGATCGAGAGCTCTCGGCTACTTCCAAAGGTGTTCGTTTGACTTGTTTGAATTTTTTCATTATTTTTACATGGTTTTTACGTACTTTTGCATATAAATACTGTATCTACTTATAAATGCAATTTAATTAGGTGAAATTAAAAATACGATTTTAATTAAACAAGTACTTATACAAAAATTAAACTTTTTTAGCATTATTTTAAATATAAAAATTATACCAACATGTCATTTTATTGAATCAAATTAATATTACCTATTGAAATTTTTTGATTTCTGTAAGTAAAAGTATTCCTGCCAATTTAATTTTTTTTTACTTTTTTGTATTAATTTTGGAATATCTCATTTTATTATATTTTAGTGTCACTGAATCACTGATTAACGGTTGGGTTAAACAATATCACGTTTTTTTCATAAGTATTTTATTTAAAAAATCTTTAAATTCTTCTATTGAATTATTTCAATTTTATAACATTTCTTTACCCAATATAAAAATTTCAATTTAAAAATTGACAAATTAGAATTCAATAGTACCTACTACCAAGTTAGATATTAATAATTTATGTGACAAATCATTTTTTTTTCAAGACACTTCGTAAAAAAAGGAAAAACTGTAATTTTTTTAATTCAACAGTAAATCAGTGAAACTAAAAAAAAAAGGAAAAATAAAATGAAAATAAAATTGGCACAACTTACTGCAACTAAAAATATCCAACTTTGTTTGACTTACAACTTGACGTGTTTAATTTTTATACCTACTTATTGATGTCAAAAAAGTTCAATTTTTGTATTCTCATTTCATTAAACATCGTGTAAGTACGTAAAAAATGATGAATAAATTCAATGAAGTCGAACGAACACCTTCGGAAGTAGCCGAGAGCAGTCGATCCCGTTTTGGTAACTCGGCGTCTAGGAATTAGTTCAAAAGTTGTGATTTGAGTTTCTACAACTCCCTGAACTATCGCCGTCCTCCTCCGATCAAACTTCAGACTGCTACCAGGGGGTCCAAAAGTTGCAGATTGCAATATTTCAATAATATCAATTTTTCACTAAGCTGGAATGATTTTTTTTCATAAAGTAATTGAGCAAAATTTTTTTATCGATCACTGAAAGTAAATTTTGAAAAAAAAATGTTATAATCGATAAAATTTTGCGTTCGCTCGTTTATACGCGGTTAGTTTTAAGTAAATACACTCGGCTACTGTTCGGCCAAAATTTCGCTTAATTTTAAGTATTCCTATTTGTAGGAATCGCGTTCGTTCGTTGCCCCTAACGTTAAGTAACCTTCGTCGAGTAAGGTCAAATTTGTAAAATCTTTTTCGGCTTAAATTACGTCGTGTAATTTAAGTCTTACGGTTGTATTTAAATTTGAATTAATAAATTCAATTAAAATGAAAACTTGCGTTCGTTATTAAAGGCTTCGTGCCAGTGTTCTCATTCGTTGAGTTAAAGTTAATTTCGAATCGTTTGGTTGGTGAATTTTCCTCGAAAGGAAAATTCTTGCGTAAATTCTCGTCAAGAGTCAAAGTATCGTCCCATAGAGACGATCCCCGTATCTCGTTCGAATTCGCAAAGGTTCAAAAGTTCTATTATCGCGTCATTTTACGAAAGACCTCGTACAAATCGATATCGTACGAGGAACAATCATTAACGCATAATTTTACGATTAGCAATCGTTTAACGCTTCGTGCATCGAAAAATAACGATAAATTTTCCGACGATTTTCATCCGCTTTCCCGACGTCTCGGAAAATCTACGAGAATTTTTCGACAAATCGGAAAAGCGCCGAATTTTTCAATTACGATTTCGAGTCAATCTGGTCCAATTACGCGCCTCTCAGGCTGAAAAATCGAATTTAAGCGATTTTCACTTCAAAAAATATGAAAATTTTATGCACCAGTGCAGCCAACAGCGAATCGTAAAATTCCAAAATACAGAATTTATGCCAACTATGAATTGATTACTTTTTTGCTTGAAAATATTATGAATTTTTTTCACTCACTAGACGTAAATTTCGGAAATGATTCAAAGTTTGCATAAATTCTGTAGTTTGGAATTTTACGATTCGCTGTTGGCTGCACTGGTGCATAAAATTTTCATAATTTTTTTTTCAAAATTTACTTTCAGTGATCCAAAAAATTTTTGCTCAATTACTTGATGAAAAAAATCATTCCAGCTTAGTGAAAAATTCATATGATTGAAATATTGCAATCTGCAACTTTTGGACCCCTGGTAGCAGTCTGAATTTTGATCGGAGGAGGACGGCGATGGTTCAGGGAGTTGTAGAAACTCAAATCGCAACTTTTGAGTGCTGTGACGGCTTCTCGCACGATGTTGATTTTCTAAAAAACACAAAAAACTGCGTTTTTTTTCAAAAGGAGGTGCACTTTGAGCACCCCCTCCCCTTGCACCTGGGGGGCTCAACTTTTTTTTGGGTAGTCTCCCACTCAAAGTAAACCACCCCACCAAATTTGGTCGAAATCCATTAAATCCAAGATATGTTTTTTTTTTTCACTCCACCCTAGTGTCCACCATATCTCAGAAATCATTTTCCCTGACTTTTCCAGGTTTTCCAGACTAATTTTTCGAATTTTTTCAGACCTTTTAAATATGATATTCGTGAACCAGGGGGGGGGGGGGTAATTTTTCACACGATGCACAGTGGTCCAGGAGACCCCTCAAAACGCGTGAAATTCAGTATCATTAAAAAAGAGCAATAAAAGTGGGTAAAAAATAGTATACATGTAGTTTTTTTGGTCGTAGATTACGAATCTGGCAGAAAAAATTGATTCGGGGCAATGGAGAGGGGGTAGGGAAGGTGCTGAAATCGAAATTCACCTAAAATGTCGTGTAATATATCGAAATCTAGGTTTTCGAGGTCGTAGATTAAGAATATGACAATAAAACATTTTTTAGAGGTCATGGGGAGGGGGTGGGGGGGGGGTGCTCAAATCAAAATTCACTATAATATCGCGTAGCATATTGGAATCTTGGGTTTCGAGGTCGTAGATTACGAATCCAACAAAATTTTTTTGTGAAAGTAAGAGGGAAGGGGTGGGGGTGCTGAAATTGGAGTTAAACCAAAATATTGTGTAGTAGATCGAAATCTAAGGTATTTTTGCGATTTTAGTAATATAAATTAGACCAAAAGTATAAGTGCCACGCCTCAGCACGAAAAATGTTATAGGTGAAGTGGTAGTTTCAAGTGCCCTGAACACGATTTTCCAAATAGTTTTTGCGTCCGTCTGCATCCGTGTGGATTATAAGCAAAAATGTGCCTTTTTCAATGATTTTTTCCGTTTTTAGTAGTTTTTTTTATTTATCAATGTCATTATTTACATGCCGGGAATGTAAAGGGTTTGTAAATAATGACAATGCTGGAAAAAAATTACAAAAAATGGGAAAAAATCGTTGAAAAAGGCACATTTTTGCTTATAATCCACACGGACGCAGACGGACGCAAAAACTATTTGGAAAATCGTGTTCAGGGCACTTGAAACTACCACTTCACCTATAACATTTTTCGTGCTTAGGCGTGGCACTTATACTTTTGGTTTAATTAATATTACTAAAATCGCAAAAATACCTTAGATTTCGATCTACTACACGATATTTTGGTTTAACTCCAATTTCAGCACCCCCACCCCTTCCCTCTTACTTTCACAAAATTTTTTTGTCGGATTCGTAATCTACGACCTCGAAACCCAAGATTCCGATATGCTACGCGATATTATGGTGAATTTTGATTTGAGCACCCCCCCACCTCCTCCCCATGACCTCTAAAATTTTTTTTATTGTCATATTCTTAATCTACGACCTCGAAAACCTAGATTTCGATATATTACACGATATTTTAGGTGAATTTCGATTTCAGCACCTCCCCTACCCCCTCCCCATTGTCCCGAATCAATTTTTTTCTGTCAAATTCGTAATCAACGACCAAAAAAACTATATGTACACTAATTTTTACCCACTTTTATTGCTCTTTTTTTATGATACTGAATTTCGCGCGTTTTGAGGGGTCTCCTGGACCACTGTGCGATGTACTTTTTACAAAAGTTTAGATGCTCCTCTTTGGGCCAAAAAAAGATTCAAATTCAATTCTGAAAATTTTTAAACCCATCCAACTCCCCCCCCCCCCAAATTCAATTCTGAAAATTTTTAAACCCATCCAACTCCCCCTCCCCCACCACAAAAATTTGAAAATTTGATTTTATTGCCTACAGCTAAAATTTAAAAGAAAAAAGAAAAACTAAGAATTCCAATGCAAAATTAAGTTTTTAAAATTGAATAAATTATGCCAGGGTGTCTACCAAATCAAGCGAATGAAAATTCAGATTCTTCCGGGCTGCAAATTCAAAAATTTCTCCTCCCCCCCCCCCAAAAAAGAGAGAAACACATGCCTCAAATTTATAAATTTACACAATCTCCGAAAATTTTTTAGTTGGTACCAATAAATAAAAAAGTTAATGAGGAGGTAAAATACAAATCATTTTATGGAAAAATATAAAAGTAGTGTTGAGCTCGAGCAAAGCGAGGATGAAAATTTTCACAAAAATGGTCATCAAAAGATAAAAATTCGCAACTTGGATTTCTTCATTTTTTTTTTCAAATCTATATTTTTAAAAATTAGTCCCAACTCAGAAATGTCTCAATTTTGAAGAAAGTTTTCAACATCATAGGTATTTTTCAAAATTTCTCCCCAAAACAAAAAGTAATTGAAAGAAAAATTGATACCTAAAGTAAAGAAGTGTTTACAGGGATGCACAGAGTATAGTGGTGAAAACTTTTGGTAGTATAAGGGCAGTACAGTGGTAGCACATGTTACTCCACCTTCTCGCTACCAGCGTTATAGTGGTAGTGTAAGAGTAGTGTGCCCTTATTTAGTAGTGTACGAGTAGGGTAAAGGTAGCGCTACGTCAAGTTTCTTGATAGCACATACTACCACACACTACCTCATCACTACCAGTAGTGAGGAGGTAGCGCAAAGTGGCGAACTTTTTCAAGGTAGTGTAGGTGGTAGTGTGTTGGTAGTGTTTTATGAAATTAGTCAGAGTGAATACTACCATACACCACCTTTCTGCTGCCACTAGTGCACCAACACATCATAGGTATCACTCATGTATCTACAGGGAAATTTGTCAATGTGTTGGTAAGGTATAGTGTATGCTACCTCATGCTACGGTAGCGCTGCCTTTTTTTGCCAGCTGGGATAAAATTTGCAATACCAGGGTACTAATATATATTAACATTGCAATAAATTACATCTACTAATGTATTAAATAGGTATGCCATTTGTCAATGCATACACTTTTTGATAAGTCGCAGCTCACGTTTTCGATTTGTTCTTGGGTTGTTTAATTTTGGTGAAAATTATGCGTTTTCTTAACTTCGAAAATAGACATAAACCGATTGTGCAAATCGTTTTTCACACGGATGAAGGATTGGACCATGGGGAGATTTTGAACGATAGATTGTTAATTTAATTTTACTGATTTCGGAATGCCTAGATTTTAAAAACAAAAAAAAAAGAAAGAAAAAAAGACGATGTTGACGACAAAAGTATGCGTAGGTCATTCATATTTAATTACCTAATTAATTATTTTTTTCCGGAACTTTAACCTGAAAAAAATTGATTGGGTAAGTCCAACTGGATCATAAAAAATTAAATGAGAAAATTGAACTCGAACTGTTGAGAAAAAATTAATTAATAATGCATTATTTGATCCAATTTTAATTTGAATCGTTGTGCGTCGCGATCCTACCTATACCCGTTCTAAATCTTCTATGCTCTCAAAATGGGAAGGGGGTGAATTCCTTCCTTATGGCCCAAAATCTTGATAGAAGGTTTAATGTACTCGTGGTGGTGTACTAATCAAGGATCAATCATTATCTCGTCCATAAATCAATTTGTACGGCTGTGAAAGCTATCGTTCCCAACCTCCCCTATATCTACAGATCTCTATAGATTCCCATCATGAAAAACTACGCTTTATGTAGTTATCTTGAAGATGGTAATCTTGTGAAAGAATGTTTAATCAAATACGAGCCGAACGATTTACTCGAAAATTAATTCTCACTGTTCATAAACAGCATAGGTATCTACGATCAGATATCATTTATCTCGATTCGTTTTATATCTTGAAAAAATTTTGCGAATTAACTATGAAATCGAAATTCGAATAATTTTTAATATCGACTGGAGATAACGGATCCCGTAGATTTTAATTATGATTCCAAGTAACAGAAATAGGATTAGTAACTTCACAATATTTCAAAACAGATTAAATGATCAGAATTTATTTTGGGAATAAGAACTCTCGAATTTACTCTTTGAAAACCTAGATATCCCTCTTTGTGAGATTGCGCAATAGTCATCTCTAAAATAACCGAAATGTTGAAAGTAAAACGACAGAAAATCAGAACGTTTGTTTCAATTATCGGTGAGAATGCTGAATGCAGCCATATTACGGTATCGTTTTTTTAACATCTAGGCAGAAACCTGCCTGACAAAATTTTTTTTAAATTTCAAGAGCTGTAAAATATTACGGGATATGTAAAAATAATTGGGTTTTCTGTCCTCTTGTAATCGATGACCCCCAGTACGATATAAAAAGTTCGAGGTCAAATTCAAGCATGGTGTTTACTGAATAAGAAAAAAAATGTCGTAAGGAGTCTGGCCGGATTAGGGGCGAATTTGGCCCCAAGCAATTTCGGGTTCGTAATACCTTAAGTAGTACATCTTGACTAGCAAAAATTATTCAAAAAATTTAGGACCCCACTCTCCTTTTCGGAGTTATGGCATTATATTCCATCATTTTCAAGAATTTTCAATTTCAGTGAAAATAAAGGAAATTTTCTGTCCTTTGACACAAAGTTACATCTCGTAGAAGTGTATTTATGATAATTTTTTCAATAATTTTGGTGCAAATCTTCATATATTTTTTCGTCCATTTGAAGTTTTCAATCGTAATGAACACCATAAAAGCAAAGAGCACCCATCTTGGAAAAATTACTAAAAAATTTGTTTTTGATGTAGAATCTCCCTACCCGTCGTACAATTTTTCAAAGTTTTGCGACAAAATGCAACATGGGACAAATTGCATTTTTAGTTGCATTATCTATGTCGCAAAATACTGGTTGCATTCTGTCGAAAAAGGTTGCATTTTGTATCACTTTCGTCGCATTTTGTCTCGTGAAATATCAATCTTCGAAATACAGGTACAATAAAATTTACCTACAAGAACCAAAAGTACTAATTAAACAATATTGATCGATCGTGCTCCATCGAGCATGATTGATCGATCTATCACTTGAATAAAATATCACAAATTACATTCCTTTTCCCAATCTTAAGTAAAGTATTTTTCGCACAATTGGATGAATTTACCCACAGTATTCTGTCGCAAAATGATCAAGTTGGATTTTAAAAAGATTTTCGACAGAATGCAACCAAATTCAACCACGATGGGACAAATTGCAAAAGTGACGCCAAAGTTGCAAAAAATGCTCATTTTCGAGGTTTATTTTGCGACAAAATGCAATTTGAAAAAAAAATTGTATGACGGGTACTTATTTGGTTTTGGCAGTTTTCTTGAACTGAAGGCCGAAAATTGTGAAAAAACGTACAGAAAAGTCCTTTTTTCAGTACACTTTTCAAATTTTGAACGTTTTATGCGAATAGAAACGGCCATTCGTATTCAGCGGACTAAAATACCCCTTTTTCGCGATCGTCTCACTTATCTATGGCCATGGCTGAGAAGTACGGTAGAAATTACCCACAAAGTGGTTCACATGTACGGATATTACTACCTATACATATATATATATACAGGCATGCTGCAGCCTTACGAGACCCGTTTTGGATATCTCGCTATCCTTATTAGGCCCGTTTTTACCTTGCGAGACCCGAAATCGGGTCTCGCAACGTCATGCCATATAAAGTGGTTTTTCATGATGTATGCATACTCAGGAGTCTGTAGGCAGAGGGTCTCGCAAGGTCGTTTGTATATCTTTGTATATGAATTACCTCGCCTCTCTGCACACAGCAACATTTGGAAATTTCAACCATGCGCCATTTAAATACGAATCAAGCTAAAGGGATGGCGCTTGCTCAGTGAAATTCGTCTCATTTTTTACTATTTTTTCCGCTCCACACATCGGCCGTATTACCTGACCCTTCATTTATGCCGATTTTTAAAGTTTCGGGCCTCACAGTGCCTGTATTATCTCCTTTTGCAAAACGGGCCTCGCAAGGTTAGTATGATCCATATATATATATATATATATATATTTGTGTTTTACGACCAAAAATGAATCATAAATCGATATTTTTCCGGTTTAAGAATTTCTAAGTTACCTACAAATTTTTTCAAATCTTTACAAGAATCAAAATATCGAATCGAGATCGCAAAATGCCTCACCTTCGCAAATACTTCTTTTCAAATGTTTAATTATATAATTTTAATTTTGGTATCTCGTTATTGCGCTTTATAAAATTAATTCAAGATTGATTTTTCAGTGGGTGAGAAGAAATTGGAGGTCAAAATAACAAAAAATTTTCAAGGGAGAAATTATCAAATGAGAAAACCAATCCCATATTTGTGTTTTTGGAGGTATTTTGACCTGCTTGTCTACTTATCGTATTTTCCTTGCTCGAAAGACGAAATTCTAACTTGAAAATGACGAATTTCTAAGTAGGGAAGAAGTGACCAAATGAAAAACCAAACTCATATTCGTGTTCAGCAGATCAAAATATCCCGATAAACCCTTTTTTTTCAATCTTTTTACTTCAAGTCTCAAAATTCATTTTTAATATGAAAAATCAGTGAAAAGTGAATTTTGAGACTTTGGGTAAAACGATCACGAAAAGGGTGTTTATCGAGGTATTTTGATCTGCTGAATATGAATTTTACCGTAGGTAATTTTGACACATACTCAACAGTATATTTATATGTACTTTCAAGTGCCTCATCCATGGTTGAGGTTGAACTGGCTGTTTTGATTGTGAAGTACAAAAAATTTCTTTATAATTATGTACTTTTCATAAATATACTCATTATTTCAAATTTTCCATAATTTTTCGATGCTCTTATAGAAAATTAGAGGAGTGGGACGAAATTTGGTTCACATTTTCTCTAGATCAAAAAATGACCACTTTTGGTTTTTGGCCTGAGGCTCAATGTGATGAAAATTTGGGGAAAATCGATCCCTGGGGTTATGTCCCAAGGTTTCAGGTACCCCAATCACGTTTTGTTATTTTCACAAAATCAAATGACGGGGGCGCAGGGCCAAAAAAGGCTATGGATGACGGTATTTGGGCCAGGTACCTTATGAATCAGAGGGAAGGCGGGGGGAGGCACACATGAGGGGGAGGGGTTAAAAATTAATAATACCACCAATTTACATAATAGGTACTACTTTTTCCATGCCCACAACATGCACTTTAGTAATGATTTTATACCTATTATCACGTTTTCAATAATACTCATATACTTTCCCCAAAACACCTTTCCTTCAAGAGTCTCTATCTCCTCCGCTAATGGTCGTACAAAAAATGTTGGAAATTGAGTGCAGAACAAAAAAGTACTGAACTATTTTTACCATAAAGTCAAACCCTCGGGAGATAATGCAAAAAAACCGTTTTTTGGAGGGGTTCAACCCTCCTAAAAAATTTAGCCGGAGGTCTATGGGGTGTTAACTCTTTGGGATTATTCAGGAGACCACTCTCGACAATTTTCGGCAAGAAAAACTTTGCTAGGCAAAAATGTTTTTTTGTTTTTTTTTTTTTCCTAATTCGCCTCCATTAAATAGGAAAACAGTAACAAACTACACACACTGTGTCAAAAGAGCGGACTTCCTATTATATACAAACTAGAATTGAACTTGTAAAGCTCAACTTTCAATGCACGTATCAACTTCGAAATTTAATCATCTCTTCCTCTATACACATTCTAATTACTACGGAAATTTCAAGTCGATCGATCAACTCTGACTTGAGTTATGGTGTCACAAAAAAGAACTTTAAAACTTCAAAGCTCAGCTTTCCTTGCTCAAAATTTAACCTAAAAAATTAGGCCTTCTCCTGCACGATCTACACGTACTGTAAAAATTTCAAAATGATCGGTTCAGTTAAACGAGAGAAATCAAGTCGGAAAAATTGACCTATTACAAGCTTTTGAACTTTGAGCTTATTTTTCTAGAAAACGTGAGATTTTAAGAAAAATTCATGAGAAATAGAGCTTGAAATTCCTAAACATTTTTTTGACCTCTATTTTTCTCTACAATGCACCGTTTCCGAGATATTTTTGAATAACTGAATAAATTTGAACTTCAATAGCTCAGCTTTCTATGCACAGATCGCCTTCTAAATTCAACCAAATTTTCTCCTAAACACATTCTTATCACCATAAAAATTGCAAATCGATCGGTCGATTTTATTTATTTTGTCAGAGGGAGGTTTCAGAAAAATGAGCTTTGGAGTTTCAAAGCTCAATTTGCACAGAGTTACACCAAAACATAATCAGTTTTTCTCCTGTACGATGTAAATTTACTGTAAAAATTTCAAAACGATTGGTTCAGTTGAACGAGAGAAATTGAGTCAGAAATATTGACCAATCACAACCCTTCCAACTTCCTCGAAAATGGTGAGCTTTTCAGAAAAATTCATGAGAATCAAAGTTGTAGAGCTTAAAATTCCTAACCATCCGTAACAAACAAACAAATAAATAAATAAATAAACCCTTATGAACGCAATAGCGGATTCCCGCTAGAGCGGGAAGTCCGCTAAAAAGTAACTAAAGTTGGAAAAAGTAGAACCATGCTATGATGCCTGTCCGAATGACTTCCCTCCATTCCGCCTATAATACATCATTCAGTTACTGCTCAAAAAAGCGAATTTTTTTGACAAAGTTGACAAATGATTATGAATTATTAATGCGAATATAAAACTTACCGTATTGTAAGGTAGTGATGAAAGTTGAAATAATTTGTCATGAATAAAAAACAAAACGATAATATACAACGAATGCGAACTAAGTATAAGTATTGCATCTCAAAAAACGACCGCGATATGACATCAATGTAGTACTCCGCTCCGCAATGAAAAATATTATAGGAGCAACTTTCAAAAAATTATCCAGATGAATAAGATGATAATTTTAAATTAAATTTATCGTGCAATCGCAAAAAGATACTAGAAATTTCCAAGTATTTAATCAAATTAATCAAAAGTTTTAGAAATCATTACTTAGTATTGAAAAGTAGAAAAATTATTGAGTTGGTTATTAAAAAAAAATTAATTTCGCTTTATGAAAAACAGACTATTAATTCTTCCAAGTAGGTACTTATATGTATTTAATTGATTTTCGATCATGATTATTCAAGGTTATAGGTCTTAGGATCCCATATTATATAAAGCATTGCAAGTAAGTGCCTAAATGCCTTTGATAAGAAAAATAAAATTTGAAATTAATAAATTTCATCAATACATCTTCGTAGGGCAATTACGAAGATATTTCATTTCATTCGAAACTTCTGCATAAAATTGAAATACGTATTTCGAAACCTCTGATAAGAGTTACGAATTTGGCTTTTTTTGGGCAAAAATGAGTAAAAACTTCGAAAAATTCACTACAATTTCGAAAAAAATTCTGAGAAAATTTTTTATAAATATATATTTTGAAGCTGAAAGGATGCTCGATCTATTGGTGTAATTACCAGTTTGATCTGACCAGTGGTTTGCTTTTAAATCACGTTCCAAGTGTTGAGCGGAAAGAATTCTTGCCAGAAAATCACATTTTTCAATCAAGGCATGCTTTCATATGATTCTACTTTGATTTATTTTCATTAAAGATCTAAATCGACGATCTAGCGATATTTTACATGTTTCCATTCTGAAATTTCACGCTCTTTCCGAAAACGCTAAAATATTTCAGATCTGCACAACCCTTCCGCTCCAAATCGGGCTTTCTGTGGAAAAATGGGCAAGGAAATCGAAAAACTCCTCTCAATTTTGAAATAAATGGAATAAAAAAAAAATTTTACACATCAAATGGAATAGAAAGACTATGCCAATGTTTCTTTTCCACAAGATGTATTAATAAAATTTTTTTACTCAATTTGATCAACGTTGAGGAGAATTTTTCGATTGTCTTGCAAATTTTGCCCACAAAAAGCCCAATTTGAAGCCGAAGGGTTGTGCGGATCTGAAAAATTTTAGCATTTTTGGAAGGCGCGTAAAATTTGGCATCAAAAACATGTAAAACATAAGTAGGTCGTTGATTTAGATTTTTAATGAAAAATTAATTCATGTGTAATTCCGTGAAAACGTGGCTTGATTGAAAAAAGTGATTTTTTGACAAGAATTCCATCCACTCAACACTTGAACGTACATAATGAGCGAACCTCTAGTTGGATCGAGATGACAATGGTATCATTGAATCGGGCGCGATCTTAGCTTCAAGATGATGTGTCGATAAAATTTTTTTCAATTTTTTTCAATTTTTTAAGGAATTATTCGAAGTTTTTACTCATTTTTGCCCAAAAAAAACCATTTTGGGGCCAAAAGGTTGTGCGGATTTCAAAAATTTTGGCAGATTCGGAAAGGGCATGAAATTTAGCATCAGAAACATGTAAAATATTACTAGGTCGCCGATTTAGATTTTTAATGAAAAATAAATCTATGTATAATTCTATGAAAACGTGGCTTGATTAGAAAGAGTGGTTTTTTGCCAAGATTCTCTGCTCTTGAACACTAAAACGTGATTTATAAGCAAACCGCTGGTCGGATCACGATGGCAATTGCACCACTGAATCGGGCTTAATTTCAGCTTCAAAATGATGGGTTCAGATAAATTTTTTATCCAATTTTTCGTCAAGTTGAAGGGAATTTTTCGTAATGTTTACTCATTTTTGCCCAAAAAAAGCTCATTTTAGGGCCGAAAGGTTATGCGGATTCCAAAAATTTTTGCAGATTCGGAAAGGGCATGAAATTTGATAAAAGAAACATGTAAAAGATTACTAGGTCGCCGATTTAGATTTTTAATGAAAAAAAAATCTATGTATAATTCTATAAAAACGTGGCTTGGTTAGAAAGAGTAGTTTTTTGACAAGAATTTTTTCTCATCAACACTTCTATCGTGATTATTAAGCGAACCGATGGTCCGATCGAGATGGCAATAGCACCATTGAATCGGGCGTGATCTCAGCTTCAAGATGATGTGTCATAAAAATTTTTTAAAAAATTTCCTCAATTTTTTTAGAGAATTTTTCGAAGTTTTTACCCATTTTTGCCCCAAAAAAAAAGCCAAATTTGGGGCCTAAAGGTTGTGCGGATTCCAAAAATTTTTGCAGATTCGGAAAGGGCATGAAATTTAATAAAAGAAACATGTAAAAGATTACTAGGTCGCCGATTTAGATTTTTAATGAAAAATAAATCTATGTATAATTCTATAAAAACGTGGCTTGGTTAGAAAGAGTAGTTTTTTGACAAGAATTTTTTCTCATCAACACTACTATCGCGATTATTGAACGAACCGTTGGTCAGATCGAGATGGCAATTGCACCACTGAATTGGGCTTGATTTTAGCTTCAAAATGATGTGTCCAAAAAAATTTTCATTTAATTTTTTGCCGAAATGAAGGGAATTTTTCGTAATTTTTTCAAATTTTTGCCAGAAAAATCCCATTTTGGGGCCGAAATGTTTTGCGGATTCAAAAAATTTTTACATTTTCGGAAAGAGCGTTAAATTTGAGACCAGAAACATGTAAAATATTACTAGGTCGTCGATTTAGATTTTGAATGAAAAATAATTTCAGGTATAATCATATGAAAACGTGGCTTGATTGAAAAAAGTGGGTTTTTGGCTGAGATTTCTCCAGTTCAATCCTTTAAT
This sequence comes from Pseudococcus viburni, assembly GCA_033439095.1. Lineage (NCBI taxonomy): Eukaryota > Metazoa > Arthropoda > Insecta > Hemiptera > Pseudococcidae > Pseudococcus > Pseudococcus viburni. The sequence goes on along the minus strand of JAVBJF010000296.1, from coordinate 25,542 downwards.
CGTGATTATTAAGCGAACCGCTGGTCTGATCGAGATGGCAATAGCACCATTGAATCAGGCGTGATCTCAGCTTCAAGATGATGTGTCAGAAAAATTTAAAAAAATGTCTCCATTTTTTAAGGTAATTTTTCGAAGTTTTCTCTCATTTTTCCCCCCAAAAAACCCATTTTGAGGCGGAACGGTTATGCGGGTCTGAAATCTTATTGCATTTTCGAAAAGAGCGTTGGATTTGGGTCCAGAAACGAGTAAAATATATGTAGGTCGTCGATTTAGTTTTTGAGTGAAAAATAATTTCAGGTATAATCATATGAAAACGTGGCTTGATTGAAAAAAGTGGTTTTTTAGCTGAGATTTCTCCAGTTTAATCCTTTAATCGTGATTATTAAGCGAACCGATGGTCCGATCGAGATGGCAATAGCACCATTGAATCGGCCGCGATCTCAGCTTCAAGATGACGTGTCATAAAAATTTTTAAAAAAATTTCATCAATTTTTTTAGGGAATTTTTCGAAGTTTTTACCCATTTTTGCCCAAATAAAGCCCATTTTGGGGCGGAAGGGTTGTGCGGATTTGAAATCTTTTTGCATTTTTGAAAAGAGCGTTGGATTTGGGTCCAGAAACGAGTAAAATATATGTAGGTCGTCGATTTAGTTTTTGAGTGAAAAATAAATCAATGTATAATTGCATTGAAAAAAGTGGCTTTTTGGCTGAGATTTCTCCAGTTCAATCCTTTAATCGTGATTATTAAGCGAACCGCTGGTCCGATCGAGAAGGCAATAGCACCATTGAATCGGGCGTGATCTCAGCTTCAAGATGATGTGTCAAAAAAAATTAAAAAAAAATTTCATCAATTTTTTTAGGGAATTTTTCGAAGTTTTTACCCATTTTTGCCCAAATAAAGCCCATTTTGGGGCGGAAGGGTTGTGCGGATTTGAAATCTTTTTGCATTTTCGAAAAGAGCGTTGAATTTGGGTCCAGAAACGAGTAAAATATTACTAGGTCGTCAAGATGATTTTCAAGATATTGTCATTTGAAATTAAATTTCTTCATAAAAGTGACCCATGAAGGCTTGAAAATTAAGTATTTGTATTTATACATATACTCGCTAAATAGATTGAAATCATTCTACTTTAAAAACTAAAAATATTATTAATTTTATTAATATAATTACGATGGGAAGATGGATGAGAATCAGTAATGAAAAAAATAAAAAAAATGAAAAGAACCTCATAACGTGACTTCAAACACATCATTCCAACGTGTAGAATCCGCCTAACACAACCGTGGGGTAGCGCTACCGCTTCACCCGATTTGTACGTAGTATGGTAGGTGTGCAGTTGTGAGATTCCGGCGGACTCGCCAAGATTTGAAATTTCCGCCAAATGACAATCACCCGGGGATGGAAACCGGAACCGGAACCGGTTCTGGAACCTTAACCCCTAAAAAACCTTTATTTTTGCTTTGAAAAATAACTAGAACCCTTAACCCTTATAAAAACTAGTGAAAAAAAACCCTAACCCATAACCTAAATGAATTTGGAAATGAATAACCTAAAACCCTCAACCCGAAAAATTTGTTTGGGTTTTGGGTTATGGGTTTCGGGTTTTGAGGTTTCAATTTTTCAGGTTTTTTTTCCGTTTTTTTCTGCAAGCAGTTCAGATTTTTGTGATACTGAAACTAACTTTTTTTTTTAAATTGATTTTTAGGATTATGACCATATTATGACACAGGTAGGAATATAAAATGAACAGTGAACAATTGATCATTCTACTTCAAACGTCCATATCTTCGTAAGAAATAATTTTCAAGACCTGGGACCAATTTTATTGGATTTTCTGACGTTTTTTTACATCACAACAATAAAAATTTTTGCCCGAATGACCCTAATCAAATGAGAAATTTTTTTTAAAAAACCCCAAAACCCTAACCGGAACCTCAACCCGGAACCCTTACCTTCCGGGCAACCAGTAACCAAGAACCCCTAACCTTTATTCTAAAAATTGAAAACCCTTAGAACCCTTAACCTTTATTTTTTTCACGAAAACCTTTACCCGAACCGAAAACCTTTATTTTTTTATAAAGGTTTTCCATCCCTGCATCACCCTTGGCCCTTTTCATTTTTGATGTTAGGCAAACAGTCTATTCCGCTCAAAAAAAATTTTGAAAGTCGCTGCATTTTGGAAATTACCTGGTAAATTACTGAAGTCGTTTTTTTTTCAAATTTCCCGCCTAGATTTGAAAATTATTCTGCGCCTAAAATAAATTTGAATTTTATCTAGTTTGGAAATTTCTTGGTGAATTACAAAAATCATTGTCTGTAAATTTCTCACTTAAATTTAAATTTGGAAGAAATAATATCTGAGTAAAAACTAGTTGATGCCAGAGTACTACAAGAGAAGCAAGTGTGACAGAAAAACAAACTAGTTTGAAAATTATTCCGCGCCTAAAATAAATTTGAAATATATCGTTGTTTGGAAAATATTTGGTTTATTACTGTGTAAATTATTTTGTTCTGCCTACATGATTGTAGGCACATTTACCATATCGGTTGTATTACCGAGTAGGTGAGGACTAATAATCGACTGTGCCCCAAGTGTCGGGTACCTTTTGACCTAACCGAAATAAAGCGGTTAGAGTGTAAGGAGGTACTCGAGTGCATTCGTGTACCGGCAGCACAGTGAGTACGCCTGGCAGAGTTGAACATCAGGGCGTTGGAAAAACGGCTGCGGATCTCGGAGTATCGATCGTCGGTAGAGCACAGACACACGGCGATTTCAAAAGAACATGATAAAGTCGTCCGAGAACGCCATATTACCGATTTTATCACTGCGGCTATGATCCCACCGATGGCAATTGCGGATATAGTCCAGTAGATGCAGCAACAGCAGCAGGCACATCACGATCGGGTGCAGCGTCATTAGCGAGGAGGAGGAAGACCGGTGAACTCCATTCATCATATCGATTTGGATTCTTCCGACTCAGACGATTCGTTGCCTCGGAATCAGGCTTAGGCCGGGTATCGTATTAACGTAGGCTTGTTGTATGTATTTTTTTGTATCGTATGTCGTTCGTTCGGTCGATTTTAAAATCATGTCTTCTTTGAAATCGTCATCGTTTCGATTTTTTCGTATCGTATATTTTCGCTGTAATCGTATTTTTCCGGTGAAAGTGATCGAAAAGCTTTCTATTGGTGAACAAGAATTTATCTTCAAAATTACATTTTGGCTTACGTGGGAAAATTGGTAAAAAATTTGATCTTTGGCATTCTTCGTTTTGATAATTATCTTCGGGTAAAATTTGTCGACGAAAATACATCATATTTTTGGCAAAATTACGGTCTGGATTTGAAATTAAAATTACAGCTAGCTTAGCCTAGTAAACGTTCGGTCAGGTTTCTATCCGATAGGCGTCTTAATATCTACATAGGAACTCACATAACAAAGAAAATTTGTGTTAGTAAAACATAAAGCAAAAAAACTGGTAACTTAAATATATCTTTGGTCTATTTTCGGTACTTAAAAAATTAAATAATTTTTTTTTTCTTCCATTGGAAAGTCAAGGTAATTCGAAAACTTAAAAAAAAAACATTTTTTTTTGGTCTTTTGAAAATCAATCGGTGCGATCTTTGATCGATCATCGAGCTAAAATAACAACAGAACTCATTTCGGCTTATAAATTAACAAAATCAACAGGTATTTCACCTGGGTATCCGTTCGAGTTGGTTTCAAATTAAGGCTTTTTGAACCACTCAATTAAAATTGTCTTAAAAAATATCTTTTCCCATTCTCGGATGTGTCGATAGTTTGTTGATCGAGCGAAAGCTCTCGTCATTCTTATACCTAAATTTGTCTACTTTCAAAATTGAAAGGATCGTGTGTATAGTAATATCAGCTCGCTGATTTACTATGTAAATAAACACACGCACACATTCGTGCAAGTCACAATGTGTACTTTGTAAATATGTGAAAATTTTGTTTGTTTTTTAAAATTTAATAAAAAATGTATTTCTTTTCGGTCGTTTAAGGAAATGGTTTGTCGAATGAACTTTCGCAAACCATCAAAATTCTAAGTTTGGCAATTTTTATAAGAATTTTTGTACTTACGAACCAACTTCGGTGGCTGGAATTCCGGCATTGAATATTGTACTGGTTCTCTTCGTTAGGCCAGGGTAACGTGGGAAATTTCATTATGGCAGTTGCATAATGGAATAATCTACGTTTGTTTTATTAAAAAATATAAAATAAAACAATTTAATACGAAATTTATTAGGAAAAAAAGAAATTCTAAAAGTAAAACCAAAATATCACAGCATGAACTGATAAACCAGTTTCATGTACGTTTCGGTACCGGCGTAAAAATCAGCTAAGACTTCGGTCGCGAATAGTACGACTGATGAACTTGTTCGCGAGATTCGTGAGGGCGTATTCGTTCGAGTTATTTTTTACTTTTTAATTTTTATTAAAATTCGTTGCGATTGAAATATATCGAAAAATGGATTTTGTCTGGCCGAATTTTATACGTTTTAACTGTGATATTTTTGTGTTTTTTTTGTTGTAAATTTTTCAATTTTTAAGGTTTCTGTCTGTGATAAATTTCGTATATCATTGCATGGAAAATGTAATGTTCTTTTTATTATTATTCCGTTCAAAAAATTCTGTATTTCCTCCCATGTAGAAATACATGGAACCGCTTTCCATTTTCCTACCCATGTGGGAATAAAAATGGAAGCTGTAAGAATTTTTTTAGGGAATCGGTAGGATTTTATTATGTAAATAGGAAAAATTCGTTCAGAATGGGATTTTTGAGGTTTCTTAGGGGGAAAGGGAGACTCAAAACATTTCATCCCATTAAAAATTTTATTAAATCTTAGGCGAAAGCGTGGGATTTTAGATTCATGAAATTCATGAATCTACTTAGGTTTTTTTAATTTGAAAAAAAATCGAAAAAATAGGGGAAAAAATATAAAATCGTGTAAAATAATACTCGTATGTATTATTTCATGTTGTAATTTTGTTTTTATAATATGTCATGTTTTTTATATTGTAATTTTTTCTATTTGTAATTTATAAATTTGTATTATTCCTAGAAGTAAATCAAAAAAGGATAATATGAATTGTAAATTTTGTTTTAAAATATAAATTCGTTTGTAATTTATATTTATGTGTTGTAAATATTTAAGTATTGAAGCTCGGACCTAAAAAATTGTAATAAAAAATGATTTCTTTTGGTCTGAATGCGATCTATTTATTGGTAGTGTGAAATATCTGGCTTGAAGTCTCTGTCTACTTCGTATTTCGGTTGTCACAAATAAACGTTGTTATTAGTGTTTCATTTTAGGTGTACTTCTTAGGATGTACTCCTCGGGAGGGGCAGGGACGGGGAGTCGGGCCTTTGACCCAATGGTCAATCTTGGACCAGGCTTGTTGTTTCCCGAGAATGCATCTTCGACGTATACTCGGAGGGGCAATGAGCTGGTAAGGAATATTCCTACCAAGATTGCACCATTGTGGACAAGGTAGGTAGGTATATCGGGTAGGTACGTGGAGCTACGGCGAAACGTATGCGCCGATTACCTATCTACAATGATCTCGTTTGGTTGTGTATGCAAGCTCGTACGTGCAATTAACAGTGCACTGAGATGTACATAATCTAACGTACGTTTACATACGTTGTGTTATCGCTTAGATAACACCAGGTAGATGCCCTCTCGATGGTTTTGCACCTTCGAGAATATTCGGTAGCTATCTACCTGAGATTATGTCATATCTCAGGCCTGTAATTGGCTAGCCAGGTGCTAGACGACTTTAATTACCAACCAATCAGGTGTGCTAGCTTCCTAAAGCCAGGTAGCTCGCGACTATAAATAGAGGTGCTTCGAGTCGCGAGCTTCATTACGTTTTTACATTTTAGACAGTACATATACCTCGCATATATTACGTTCATATCTGTGTGTATGTTATGTTCGCGTATTGTTACCGTTTACCTATCATTAACTTAGTGTTTGTTAGTGTAATCGTGTCGCGTATTTAAACGTAATCGATTCTAAACCTACTGTAATAAAGCAGTTTACTGTATTGAATTAAATATACGATTTAATACATTGTACCTTCGTATATTATTTGATACAGAACTCAGTAAGGTTGTGAGCTGCTGAAACGATGTTTCCTCTCACCAACCTACCTATCGAAGATAGGTATTCGAACCTGGTGCACTCTTGACACCCCACCAGGTCGCAAGAACACACTCTTGCAGAGAGGGTGACCTTATTTTCATCAGTTCAAAATGCAGCTTTTGCGATTTTTTCAAAAATTTCAACAAATTCGCTTCTATGCATTTTAGGTACCTAAGTTAGTAACTACAAATTCAATTTTTCGTTTCAAAAATTCTCACTATCCGCAGCTTATATTTTAATAACGAACCATTTTATTATGAAATTTCTTTCCTGAATACTACTTGATATGAGCTTGTAATTACAGAATAAATATAAATTTCACCCCTAGAATTCATATTTTTTCAAAAATTTTGTATTTTTTAAATTTTATCTCATTGTTACCATAGAAAATAACAATAAAGTGTTTGAATTTGAAAGTTTTTGCGCAGTTTTATTTGACGAACGATTTTGTACCAGAATACCTGTTCATCACCACCCGCTGGCTTACCCATTCAAACTGGGACACCCTACACCTCGAACATTAATTTTCACTTCTCAGTCTGGCAAGTATAAATCTAATTTTACTTTCGACTCTTAGCCTTTCATTTTTCGTATTTTATTATTATCAAGTTCAGATTTTACGCAATAAATTTGTTGCTCCATTGCTTAAAACGATAGTGGGAATTTAAACAATAATCGTACACGAAGGCTTATGTAATTATTAAGGGAAAGATGGTCGAAGACCCTCGGGGGAGGAATTAAATATCAACCGGTTGGGTAGTTTTGAATTTTTCCAAGAAATGTAGGTATCTTGTTTAAACCTTACGTAGATTCGAGAATCGAGATCGTTAAAGTGCAAGGTTGAAAGGGTGGTATTTCATAACCCTTCGACATTGATACGACGTTATAATAAGTATTTAGGAAAATCCAAAGTTTAACGACTCGAATACTTGGAATAAGGTTTCTTTTCACAGCTGTAAGTTCAAGCTTCTCATTCCTCTGCACACTCTCGAGTAGGTAATTATTTGTACAACAGTAAGTATTGTCACTCTGGTGTCAAAATCTCAAACATAAAAAATTCATAGATATTCTTGCGTACATATTTGTTTATTATTAATAAAATAACATACGAAAAATAAACATTCACACCACAGAGTAACAAGAATCATACCAAATAGGACGTATAACTCATAGGAAAATTGAGCATTACATTGATTAATGGGTCGATGATAAGTAGATACAAATAAACGCTGAAATACCAACGTAATTACTTGATACGTTAATGCCTGGTTCGATTGTGCAACTGAACCACACACATGTACAAATTACGCCTATTTGTTTACTCTCCTACTGTAGGTTGATCACTTAGGCACTTGCAAATGAACCGTAAACGTGCAATCGTCGATTACTTCATAATTGTAACTCCTTAAATTATCATAATCGTTAACGAAAAGTTCACGATTTTTATCGTGAATATCGAAAATGACCTGTGCATAAGGTTGACAATTGCCTAGTTCGCAGAGTTCGTAGAAATACGGCCTTTCCTTCTCAGCACCTAAATAATAATAATGAGAGAGAGGAACGTTTGCCTTTAATTTTTCTTCGTGCTCTTTCTCAAATTCGGAATACATTTCTTCGATTGATGGCAATTTGGCAAGTCCACAGATACTTTTTATGAACACTTCAGCCTAGAATTTAACATGTGAAAAATGTCATCGATATTTCCCTTTACGAGGAGAAAACTGAATCCAGATTTAGAAGCGAAAAAAATGCCTGAAGGGAGGGATCTCAACCAGCAGTAAAATCTTGAGCTGAAATAAAAAATCAAAGGTATGAAAAGAACCTCATATCCAAAATGTCAGGTACTCAAGTTCATTTTTTGAATTTTGACGAATTTTCAACATTTCAAATTACTTTATCGTCCTATGAAATGTAAAAATTTGATATAATCAACGAAAAAATCTGAAATTTTAAACATACCCCATTTTCGAACTCCCAAATCAATTGGAAGCAGTTTCGAGACATTTTGGAGCCTCCGGAAAATTTCGGAATTTTCCAGCACTGGAGACCCCGTATAAAAATGGTCTACCTATATGAACTTGACCACCAATGATAGCCCACTTCCAATCGATTCGGCAGGTCCGAAATAGGGTAGGTTAGGTATATACCAAATTTCATCTTTTTTCGTTGATCAGATCAAATTTTCATATATCACAGGGAGATGAGGTATTTGTGAAAATTTTGGCGCCTAAAATTTTGGATATGGGTTCTTTTATGATGCACTTTCAATTTATTTTTCTTTCGGTCCAAAATTTTACTGCTGGTTGGGACACTTCCCTTGCTAGCATTTTCACGAAAATTGGCGAGGTACCTATGAATCGTTTACTTTTAAAATGAGATGGGCCCATGTGAATGTATACCTACAGTAGGGTAGATAAAAAAAAAACATATATTGGATTTTGACCAAATTTGGTGGGGTGGTTTACTTTGAGTGGGAGACTTCATAACAAAAATTTGAGCCCCCGAGGGGCAAGAGGAGGGAAGCAGGAGGTGCTCAAAGTTCACCTCCTTTTGAAAAAAACGCAGTTTTTTGCGTTTTTTAGCCAATCAAAACTGTGAGAGAAGCCTTCGTAGCACTTAAAAGATACGATTTGAGTTTCTAAATCTCCTTAAACCATCGCCATCCTTCTCCGATCAAAACTCAGACTGCTACCAGGGGGTTGAAAAGTTGCAGATTGCAATATTTCAATAATATGAAATTTTCACTAAGCTGGAATGATTTTTTTTCATCGGGTAAGTGAACAAAAATTTTTTTCAGCCACTAAAAGTGAATTTTGAAAAAAAAATCGAAAATTTTATGCACTAGTGCAACCAACAGCAAATCATAAAATTCCAAAATACGGAATTTATATCGACTTCGAATTGATTATTTTTTCTCCTGAAAATATTATGTAGGTATTTTTTTTCAATCACTGAAAAAAATTTTTTCGACAATTTTGTATGTCAGTGCAGCCAGTTGCTAATTGTGATATTCTGATATTAAAAAACTCGAATGCATTATTTTTTCGTGAAATGATTGGACCAATTTTTTCTCCCAATCAATAGAAATATGTTTTGAATTTGAAGACATCAGAACATCACAATTAGCAACTGGCTGCACAGACGTACGCAATTTTCAAAGAAAAATTAAAAAAAATTTATTTCTGATGATTGAAAACAAAATTATTGTGAATTTTTCAAACGATAAAAAAATTAATTTGAGGTCAACGTAAATTCCATAGAGTGCTGCATGTCACGATTTGTAACTAGCTGCACTGACATACAAAATTGCCGAAAATAATTTTTTCAGTGATTGAAAAAAAATACATACCTATGGTACCTAATATTTTTAGGCGAAAAAATAATCAATTCAAAGTCGATATAAATTCCGTATTTTGGAATTTTATGATTTGCTGTTGCCTGCACTGGTGTATAAAATTTCATTTTCATTTTTTTTTCAAAATTCACTTTTAGTGGATGAAAAGATTTTTTGTTCCCTTACTCGATGAAAAAAAATCATTCCAGCTTAGTGAAAATTTCATATTAGGTATGCAATCTGCAACTTTTCAGCCCCCTGGTAGCAGTCTGAGTTTTGTAGAAACTCAAATCGCATCTTTAATGTGCTATGAAGGCTTCTCACGCAATTTTGATTGGCTAAAAAACGCGAAACACTGCGTTTTTTTCGAAAAGGGGTGCACTTTGAGCACCTCCTACTCTCCTCCCCTTGCCCCTCGGGGGCTCAAAATTTTTTTGTTAAGTCTCCCACTCAAAGTAAACCACCCCACCAAATTTGGTCAAAATTCGAGATATTTTTTTTTTCGATCCACCCTAACTTACAGTAAAAATTACTCATTATCTATGTACTTATAGTGTCTACTGATTTTTTCTTTCAAAAAATTCAGCTTTGGGTTCCTTTAATAATATACAGTCATATGAAATAATCTTGTTTTGAAAATAAACGATTCAAGAGCAAGAGCAAGGTCTACCAGGAAAAAATTACCCCCTCTCCCTCCCAGCAATAAGGTGGATCTAAAACTCTGATAAGAGGGGCTGAAAATTTTCAGATTGCGAAATTGACAATTTTTTTTTTTGTTCTTTACCAAACTCAAATCGCTCACTAAAACACCTTAAAATCGAGCCAAAAAATTTATTTGGTCTTCATTTCATGACAGTCCTGCCAACTGTATTTTGAGTTACTAACACAATTTTCATAAAATTTCAGTTAGCAAAACTGCAGCAATTTTTTTAAAAAATTCCTATCAATTTTAATGGTCAAATTTTTTTTATCTACTTTTCAAGTAACTGAATGAACAATTGAATTTTTAAGAAATTAGTTGATAAAATTTTCTACTATAGGTACATATTATCAATGACCTTGAAATTTCAAGATTCATAATTGATTTTGAAATTTAAGTGAAATTATGATGAAAGGCTTTTCAAGATGATGGTCCAAGTAAGTGTTGCTCAAAATTTGGTTCTAAGACTTGGACTATACCTAAAAAATTTACTGACGACGATTTTTCACTGTGCCCCTTCCCCATTTCAGTGATTTCCCAACAATTTTAAAACCAACGATTTGAAAAAATGGAGAGAACGGTGAAAAATCGCCATTGATGATAAGTATTTTCTTGGAGTAAAATTATCTAGTCAAATATCATTTTTTCAATTTTTGATGACCTTTTTCAAATACTCTTGAAAAAATAGATTAGGTACCTAGGTGATTACCAATCAAAAAAAAACTTCATATTTTTAAATTTTGTGAGATTTTAAGGGTTACTAAGACATGGTGATGATTAAATCCGAAAGAGGGATGAATTACTTCTTGGCTACCTACTTTCCTCGTCTGCAACTTTTGAAAAAAAAAGTCCATCGAAATACTTATTTTACTTAATTCAGTTTTATTTATATTTTGGTACTTTTAAATCATGATTCGATTAAATAACAAAAAAATGACTACTTGTTTGAAAAATCATAAAAATTCAAATTATGAAAATAAGTTATTAAAATTACTAAATATCAACCTAATTGCCTGAAATATTCGACTACAATTTTTTTTGAAAATTTATGAAAATTGTTCATAAAAAAACAGTTTTAAGTCTGAATCGATAAATTAAAAATAAATATAATCATTCAAAACAGTATAGTAGGTATCAAAATTGCTATAAGTTTTCAAATTTTGAAAAAACGGTGAAAATTTCATATAAACTATTGAAAGCAATCAAACATAATGGTGGAAAAGCTAAAGAAATTTCAGTTTTAGTTTCCTTTTCCATTTGAGTTTTTAAATTTTAGTTGCAAATAGTACCTAATTATTCAATTTTTTTTTTTAAATGTATGTAGTCCATTAGATGCAGGTATGAGATAAAATTAGGAACAAAAGAGGCCAGTTTTCAGGCCTTACTTTTATAACTGACAATACTGTATTTTTAATTTTAAAAAAAAGTTTAGGTAGAAAAATTTGCGAAAGTAAATCTTAATTGGAAAAAATGTTCTAAAAAACTTTAATTCGGTCATAGTGCCCTAGAAAATCTTAGTTTAGACATGGTGTCCCAGATAAATCCAAATTTTGATAACACTGTTCCAGAAAACTTCAATTTGGGCATGGTGATTAAAAAAAACGAAAGTACATAAAAAACTGAAACTGAAATGAAGAAAACTGCAAAATAAAACTAAAAATATTCTTTACAAATTTTTTTTTAGCATTTTTGACTCAAGTCAGAAAAGTTGACAGTTTGAGAGTGAGGTGATTTCTGAGAGATGAAATTTTCTTTCAAAATTCATCCCAGCCTAAAAAACTTGGAAAAATCTTGTAATGATTTTTGAGGAGTAAAAATTCTTCCCAAATTTTCATTCCCCAAAAATAATTACACGAATTTTTCGACTTGTTGAGAATGGGGTGGTTTTTCATTTCAAATTCATCCCACAATTTTCTTAAATTCCATCCTAGACTCGAAAATTCGGAAAAATTGTGGGATGAATGTAAAATGAAAACCCATCTCGAATTCATCCCACTCTGAAAAAGTCAAAAAATTCGTGTAATGATTTTTGGGAGATGAGAATTCACGCCAAATTAATCTCGGCCTGCAATACATTCAAAAATTTGTGGGATTATTATTGAAGGATGAAAATTCATTCTAAAATTTATCCCAGCCTAAAAATCTTCGAAACATTTACTTACTGATTTTTTGCGAATAAAAATTCATTCCAAATTTCATCCCATCCTTAAAAGTTTGAAAATATCGTAGGATAAATTCGAAAAGAAAAGCCATTCCAAATTCATCCCACCCTGAAACACTCGAAAAAATTTTGAAGTGCTTTTTAAGAGATTAAAATTCATCACAAACTTCGACCTAGTTTCAAACGTTCAAAAAAATCATGGTATGAATTAGGTATGAAATTTCATCCTAAACTCATCACAGCCTAAATTACTTGGAAAATCATGTATTGATTTATGAGGGATGAAGATTCGTCACAAAATTCATCCCAGCCTAAGAAATTAAAAAGCATCGTAAAGCTTGGAAACATGATGTACCTACCTAATGATTTTTAAGGGGTAAAAATTCACCCTAAATTTCATCCCAGCCCCAAATGTTCCAAATAATGGAATGAAAAACTAGTCCAGCCTGGATACTTGAACAAATCGTGTGGTGATTTATGAGGAATTAAAATTCATCACAAAATTCATCTCAAGCTCAGAAGTTTAGAAAAATCGTGGGATGGATTTGGGAATTTGGGATGAAAATTCAACCCAAATTAATTCCAGCTTGGAAAGCTCGAAAAATTCGTGGGGTGATTTTTTGAGAGATGAAATCTTATCTCAAAATTCATCCCAGCTTGAAAAGTTCGAAAAAATCGTGGGATGATTTTTGAGGGGATAAACATTTATCCCAGCCTCAAAAGCTCGAAAAAATCGTGAGATGTTTTTTGGGAGATGAAAATTTATGCCAAATTTATCTCAGCCAGCAATACTCCAAAAATTTGTGTTATGATTATTGATTAATCTAAATCAAACTAGGAATACATTTTCAAAAAATTATTCAGGAATGACCTTGATAAATTTGGTAATTCAAGCCCCTGGATCCAGTTTTGGTGGTATGTTAATCTCTGACCTTGAATTCCAACCAACTTTAGAGGAAAATTCTATAATGAATTGCCATCAATAACTGATTCAGAGGGCTTTAGAGGGCCAACTTTTGGGTTTGAGTTCAAAATAGCCTAATAAATAAATTTAGGAACTTTGAAATTCCTCTTAGATCAATTTTGCAATTTTTTTTCTTAAAACATTTTTTGAGTTTCTTCTTTGATTTTTCTTTGTGTTGTCTAGTAGGTACCAAATTTCAATTTTTTGGTTTCAACTCATCTGTGGACTCAAATTCTGATAACCTGAAAACTCGATCTCTATTCGTACGGTTTAAGAGGGAAATTTTATCCTCAAAAATATTCTCCAAAAAAGAATTTGTCCCCGCCCTGGTGTTGTTTTCTTTGAAGAACACTGAACAATAAATTATTAAAATGATGTGATATAATGTTGAAAACCGCCCGCGCCCCTTCTCAAACCAATATTGTCAACTGTCTTCCATGAGTAGATTTAGCGATACACTATTTTCATTTAAAAACAATTTGTTCAAGTAAAATTTTTACACATTATATTACCACTGGCGTTTAAAGATGGAAAAGAAAATGATCGAGACGATTATGTAGATGTGGTACCGTATCGGATCAGACAATATTACTGTGCAAAAAATTGCAATCAATGCCGAAAATGAAAAAAATTGAGGGGTGAACACAGCTGTAAGATTGAGGTTAGATTACTAAGCTTATGTCATAATCGTCTCGATCATTTTCTTTTTCATCTTTAAACGCCAGTGCAGAGGCGTATTAAGAATTTTTTACGCCCTAGGCGAGGGTAAATGCGAACGCCCCCCCCATTTTTTTCTCTAAAGACAAAGTTGAAATAATTCAAAGGTACACATGGATTGGGGGGGGGGAGAAATTTTTCTCGAGAAACAGTAAAGTAAAACGTAAATTTGAGAACTAAAAGAGCGCTTCGCAGCAGAGAGTTAGTGATAGGGTTGTTTTGATCACAATTTTTCACCAATTTTTCGATCATAATGGTTCATTTCAAGAAAGAATTGAGTAAACTCATGAAAATTTTTTAAACAAAGCATCCAAAAGCTAAAATTTTTTCATTTTATAAATCAATATTTTAGCATTGAAAAGGAGCCGAAATCCTCAACCCCTATCTTTTATAAATGTATAGTTAGGATTCATATGCTCGAGCAAAGCAAGGGCTGAGATTTGAAAAATGAAAGTTTTCGAAAAGAAAATAATTCGATTTCCAATAGTTTGTTGTTTGAAAAAATTCCATTGCTTTTAAGTAAAAATATCGTGCTTTTTAAATTTTTGTTTAAACGAAATTTCACGATTTTTTTTGTTTTTTACTACGTACTTCTAAATTTTTTAATATTTATATTTTATATTACGTTTAAAAAGTACTGCTTTCCAAATTATGCGCCCCCTAAAATTTCTGCGCCCTAGGCGTCGCCTACTCCGCCTATTGGTTAATACGCCCCTGCGCCAGTGGTAATATAATGTGTAAAAATTTTACTTGAACAAATTGTTTTTAAATGAAAATTGTGTGAGGAAAGTACATATCACTAAATCTACTCATGGAAGACAGTTGACAATATTGGTTTGAGAAGGGGAGCGGGCGGTTTTCAACATTATATAGGTATATTCTCAACATATTTTGGCATGCAAATTTTTCTCACAATCTTTTTATTTCCTTACAAAACTGCAGAAACTATTCCAATCTATGTTTCGATGCGGTTAATACAATGTGCTCAACTTACTGGGTGCTTGATTAATTCTGGCTCCCCCCGATACTTTTTATGTCAAAAATCGTAAGTTGGCAATACTTCATTCAATAAACAAATCAAACGAAATGTTGCCAACTTACTATTTTTGACCCAAAAAGTATCGGAGGGAGCCAGAATTAATCGAGCACCCGGTATATACTTACAGTATACCAAGCTCGAAAAACTCGAACGAGTTTCGCAAAGAAATCGTATATTATAAAGTTGTTGAAGAGAGTCTGCAAAAAAGTGATTTAAGAATTTCTAAGGTGTCACTGACAAATTTGCCAACAGTATTTGAAGCTGTTGCGTTATTTTCACATTCTCCAGAGTTTTTCTCTCAGTACCTACCTTTGACTGGGAAAGTTTTTAGTTGGACGAATTGCAAGGAATTACTGATTGATTGTCAGAGATTACATTTCTTCTTAGAACTTGCTGTATTGCCCTAATGTAAAAGAATTTTTGATTTTTTTACCAGTGATAACCGTAAGTACCATTCTCCGCTTTTGTATCGCAATCGTTAATGAAATAACTCGTGTTTAATTAAAACATACATCTTAATTTCTGTTATATACACTCAATTTGAAATTGACTACTCCACGCTCACGAAAGCGCTGCAGTCGCGCTGAAAAACTGGGGGGATGGGAATGATGAAATACATTAGCGTATATGGGAGAGATGAGGTTTTTCGGATTTTCAGGAAAAATGATGGGGTTTAGAAAAAAAATTGTAGAAACAAAAATTGAAGGTATTTGAATTTATTATCGATTGGTATAAAAAACTTTTGAATTTCATAAAATAAAAACCATTTTATTAATATTTCTTCTATTTACTTTTTGCATACGTCAGCTTTGAATTAAAATTACTTATAATCTAGATCGACAACACCAATTTTTTATTACTGCAAATTGTAGAGAATTTTATGCTCTTTCCAATGACGTATTAACAATCTTTATCGCGTTTATATTGAAGCCGCTGTTGTGATTTTCAAGTGTCGAGACAGTTATCTTCACTGATCAGTTATTTTCAAAAAGGGTGATTCATGTTTTAACACATTAAAAAGAGAATTGCGGCTTTAATATTAACGCGATTTAGATCTTTAATACGTCATTGGAAAGAGCATAAAATTCTGTACAATTTGCATAAACAAAAAAATTGGTGTTGTCGATCTAGATTTTAAGTAATTTTAATTCAAAGCTGACGTATGCAAAAAGTGAGTAGATAGAAATAATAATAAAATGGATTTATTTGATGAAATTCGAAAGTTTTTTACACCAATCGATAATAAATTTAAATATCTTCAATTTTCGTTTCTACAATTTTTTTTTAAAACCCCACTTTTTTTTCCTAAAAATCCGAAAAACCTCATCTCTTCCATATACGCTAATGTATTTCATCCCCCCAATTCTGCGAAAAAATCTTAGTTCCAACAAGATCTTATAGAATGCAGCCACTCCGCGTGGAGGAGTCAATTGAGTATTAGTTTGATTAAATAATGGCCATTGCTTATCTTATCAACGAGTTATAAAAGATAGCATGAAGTTCCTAGCTGATTTCACCATTTACCAACAAATTCATACTTTGTATCGTACTGTGCATGGCTCAGACTTTAGAATAGATGGATACTTACATTGTGATTGTTTCTAAATTTTTTCGGGTATCAAGTGCGTAGATATCATTTTACATTCAAATATGCATTATGTTTTCATCATCGTTACAGTGACTTTACTCATTGTATTAAACAAGTTGACTACCGCCAAGGAACAGTTATTATGTCACAACAAAAAAGACAAAATTGCTAACATTCAATTTATTGAAAAAATTGCACAGTTAGGAGCATCGGAATTTGTATATCTAAGACGAAGTCCAGAAACTGAGAATTTGCCAGCTCTTACCATCTTGCAAGAGTTTTTTTCTGGCAATCAAGTATATTTCCGAAACACCAACATTTTAAAATGTGGAAACACAGAAGTAAGAGATGGAAGATGGATCAAACACCCTATAATTAATCTGGATTTTTCTAACATATTCTCACCAGAAATGTTTAATGAAACGCTTTGTATGCAACTGACAATAATCATTGAGCAGTATAGATTGCCAGCAACAACGTATCCTGATCTTGACCCAATTGCCACTGTTATCAGGAATCTGCACGCTAAATACCATAATCAACCAGTTGTCGTTTTAATTAACAACTACGATGATCTGGTTTCCAATAATGTAGACGATTTTGCATCAATAAGTGGAGCGCTCAGACAGTTCCACAATCACTTGGAACAGCAAAGGAACCTCCTAAGAATTGTTTTTGTAGATGGAATCACCACAGAGAACAACGTTTTGGGCAGCAAGCCGAATGGTTTCAAAGAACTGGTGTTAAAGTTGATTACTCATCACTCTTCAAGTACTCAGGTGATAATGCCGGCAGCCTCGTCAATCAATTATCACTCTTCAAGTATTCAGGTGGCAATGCCAGAAGCCTTGTCAATTAATCAACACTTTTTGAGGACTGAGGTGACAATGCCCGTAGCCTTGCAAGAACTGCCCTTACAAATGGACACGTTCAAAGAGATTCAGCAAGATGGTAAAATTTATGTAGATAAGACCGGTTTCATACCAAAATTACTAGGCCGTGATGTAGGGCGATATGTATTCCTAACACGGCCTAGGCGTTTTGGTAAAACGTTGCTTTTAGAAATGCTAGAACAATTTTTCATGGGAGCAAAACGTTATTTTGAAAATACATTCATTTTTGATTATGGTAACATGCCAGAGGCAAATGGCACATGGATACAATATCCTGTTATTTATATAGATTTCAGTTTTTATTTTAATTGCTCACAAGCTGGTGCTTTCGCAGCAAAGCTGAAAAAAAAATTAATTATGCATGGTTTAAATACTTATGGATTTGATAGCACACAATGCAATGAAATTGATACATATATCTCAGAACTGAATAAGAAATTTGGATTACCCGTGATTATTCTTATCGACGAGTATGACGCTTCCATTACAAGTTGTAGGAACACCGACACATTAACTGAGACTGCCAATTTCTATAGAGCAATCAAAAGTATGAAGGATTGCCTTAGACTGGTATTCATCACTGGGGTGTCCAGGTTAAACATGAATGATGGTCGAAGCGGGCTTAACAACTTCAATGATATTACCCACAATGAAAAATTTTTCAACATAATGGGCTTCACAAAAGCAGAATTGAACCACTATTTTGGATCACACTTGGAACAATGGGAATCCACAAAACATACAGATTATGAATCCATTATGGACCAATTAACCGAATGGTATGATGGATACCAGTTCACTTTTAAGGATATGCCCAGAATTTTCAATCCGATTTCTACAATCCTTGCCATCAAGGAAATGAAATGTGCACCACACTGGACTGGAACTGCCAATATAAATACTATACAACAACGGATTCTGCAGAACAACATTGATATAACAGTATATGCGTACTATTCCATAAAAGAGGTAGAAATCACTGTGATAAAAGATTCGGATATCGACAAAGTTCCCTTGCCTGTTTACATGTACATTCACGGATACTTGACTATTCGACGTTACAAGGAGAGAGATCAACTCGTATATCTTGGTTTTCCTAACAAAGAAATTCGTGATAGTTTGTTGGAGTTTTTACCCAAAACAATAACAGATGTAAAAACACAATCGCCTATACTGCTCACAGCGCTTTACGAGAACGATATGGCGGCATTTTTTGATGCTTTAAATCAGTATGTTTTCGTATCATTTAGTCATCCGCTCAATACAGCTATTACAGAGTTCGAAGCTACCCGAAGCATAATCCAAGCTATAAATCAAGCTGGAGTGACATACAATGATGGTAAGGTCATGCATGGCTTAAAGAAGAGTCCTACAAGTAGCAACTTAGACACGACTCTTTTGCCTAAGATTAATAATTTCATAACCACCGGCGATTTAGACATCACAATTTTAAATTTACAACCTCCTTATGTAATTGAGTTGAAAGCAAGATCCGACTGCCTTAATGCCATCATTCAATTAATGAAATGCGTATTCAATAATGAAGCTGCACTTTTAGCTGAAGTGGACTTTTCGAGTATCGTATACTTTGTTGGAGTCAACGTAAAATATTCATCTCAAAGATGTAACTACATTCGTGAATGGATATGTGTCCCATATACAAACGGAAAATTTTTATTCAATGAAATTCAGGCCAACAACGTAACAAAACATAAAAAAACTCTCAAAACTCGATTAAAAACCTTCAATGAAAAGCATTTGGCTAAAATTGTTTGGTAAATGTACTTCTGAATTCTTAGTTTAAGTATACCCATTTCCATAACAGGGAATGTGTATTTAATTTATAAAAATTGTCAAATATCATCACAGAAATGATTTTTTTTATTCATTTTTTTCAAGTCCCTTTCAAGAATTTCAATATAATTTTAAGAATATTATAGTCCTAAGAAAGAAATTCGAGATGGAAAGTTCAACTGTGAACTTGAAGATTAACTTTCTTGAAACAAAACAGATTGTACTCCATAGGGAAGAAATTTTACATTCTACAATTTGTGTTCTAGTTATTACTTTTGTACAACCTTTCCTTTGCTCTGAAAATTGACTTCAAGTGTTTAAAGTTGGATATGAAAAAAAATCAGAAAATTTCAACAAGAAAATTCAATTGTGAGAAATCCTGATGTGATTGAATTTTTTCATAATTTTTCTTGTAATCAGCGTTAAAAATACTATAAAGTTCATGCAATTTTGCTTTTAAAAAAACACACTTTTCAAGCAAAAAACAACCAGATAGAAAAAAAATTGTTCAAAACCAAATTAGGTACTTAGTTCAAAATTGAAACATTATAGGCGTTTTCAATATAAACATTCTCAAGTATGTACCTATTTAAAAATATAAACATTTTTAAGTATTTAAAGATATACCTAAATAAACTTTATTTTGTGAAAATAATATTATCATAGGCGGCACTGCCGGGTGTGCACTTTTCCCAGATTTTTCAATTTTTTTCTCTCCAGGGACAATTTTTTTGGTAAAATTCCCAGACGTGTCCTGGTAGTAATATTCTTTTTTCAAGAAAATTTTCAATTAGGTATTGAAAACTATTTTGAAAAAAAATTCAGAAAAGTACATTTTTAAATTAAACATGGAAAAATGTGAGAAAAGTTTAGGCTAAAAAAATTCTGGTGTTGGAAATGATTGTGAAAAAAATCACGAGTTGAAAATAATTTTAAGAAAATAGGAGGTGAAATTTGAAAAAAATTCAGAATGAAAAGAAATTTTGGAGCAAAAGTGAGATTCAATTCGTACATACCCCAAAGAAATGGGAATCTATTCTCCCATTCTTTCACATGGGTATTTCGTCGGGAATAATTTCTTGAGAAATTATTCTTTTTTTGGGAAACCTTACAATTTTTATGATATTATGGAAATTTCACAACACTTTCTGATTTGTAAAGAATCTTTCTTTTTTAGAAAATTGTGCAAGGTTTGGGAGATTCCTCAATTTTTGGAAAATCCGTTCAGGCTGTGGAAAAAAGTTGCTCTACTTTTGGAAAATTATGCGAAGTTTTGAAAAATTTTCCATTTTTTGCAAAGTTATCACAAATTATGGAAAAGTCATTCAAAATCGAGTACAAAATCTCTGAGAATTTAAGTAACGCTGAATGCACTAATTTGCATTCTTCTAACGGGATATTTTTTGTCAAACCGTGCTGGTAAAACACCAAATACCTATTACCTACCTAGCTATACCAAAATGTAAAAGGTCGAAATATTCAACGAACTTCCAAATTTTTGGGCCTAATCAGCTCCAAAGATTTCTTTTTCACGAAATTTCTCCCTAGAAATTTCTCCCCTCACCAATAAAATTTATCAGACCAAAAAATGTTCAATTTCAAACTCTCTACCTACGACTTTTATTCGATTTTTTTTCGCATCGAGAATTTTTTTAAAGCAGTTTTTAAAAATTGATTGTATGCAACAGAAGCAATCGGTTTCTGAAAATGGTTTCAAAAAAAGTGTCAATATGAAAAAAGTTTCAAATAAAAGTTGTAAAGGTGTTTAAAATTATTTCTTATCTAATCGAGATTTTTTTTAAAGCAATCTTTCAAAACCGTTGCTTCCGTTGCATGCAATCGATTTTCAAAAATTGTTTTTAAAAAAATCTCGATACAAAAAAACTTAAATAATACAGTCGGCTATTCAATTCATTCCAATTAAAAAATTCAAACAATGTTTATTTTACAAAATAAATAACAAAATAACGAAGAATTAATCAGTTTCATTGGTCCATCGATGGACAGAACCATTGACTGTCCTCTTGTTAAGTAGAAAATAATTCAATTTTGTAAGCCAAAAAGTTCGATTTTAAATTGTTTTAAGAAATTTTTAAGCGGGTTCACAATAAATTTGAGCAAATAATTTTTTTTGAAGGATTGAAATGGAAAGCATAAAACAAAATAAATTACCTATGCTTTATGCTTTCCAATTCCATTTCAATCCTTCAAAAAAAGTTATTTGCTCAAAAATTTATTGTGAAACTGCTTAAAAATTTCTTAAAACAATTTAAAATCAAACTTTTTAGCTTGCACAATTGAATTATTTTCTACTTGACAAGAGGACAGTCAATGGTTCTGTCCATCGATCGACCAATGAAACTGATTAATTCTTCGATTTCTCAATCATATTATGATTGATTTTTATATTATGTCCAAAATCGGCGGTTCTTAAATTATAATCCATACTTTTTTGGGTGAAATAAATTAGGAGACTTTGGACTTGGTGGTGGTCCATAATTACGGATCATGTGATCCGAAAGTTTCAATCTCAGATCGGTCTCGTCCACACATTTTTTCATCGATTCTCGTTCGGCTGCAGACAAGGGAGATTGTGAAATAGCACGTTTTAAAAGTGCTCCACAATTCGTAGCGATGAACTCGGGATTGGTTACGAGTAAAAATTCTGAAAAAATTGCCGATAGATCGTAATCATTCGGTAATTTTGTAGAGGTACCGAGGGGCAAGACGACGCAGGGGGGCAAGAGTCCGATTCCTAATATCTCAGATTTCCGTAAAGTAGCGTTAGTGAATTTTTTTTGTGTGAAGCACACAATGCACTGACAAAACCTTGAAAAAATTACGCAAATCGGTCCAGTAGTTTTTAATCTGTGAGCTATTGAAAATTTTGAGTCAAAAAAATTGTGTTTTTTGCCCACTAGTTTTTTTAATATTAATATGGTTAAAAATCGAAATTCGAAGAAGTTCTTGGTATTTACAGGAAGATGGTGAGGTAAGTTATCGAAATATATCTTAGAAATCGTTTCTACGTATTAAAATTATTTGAGATAATTCAATTTTACAAAGAAAAACAGGGTGGGGGCAAGAGTCCTGCACATTTTCATCTGTAAACAAAACTACTGGTGGAATTAGTGAATTCGGAATTTATGTGATTTTTCTAAATAATTTCAAAACGTTTTCATTTTTGAATTATAGACATTATGTGCGAAAGACTGGTCGTAAGATCTTGTCTAAATGTGATTATGATAGAGCAAAACGATTGATTAACGACGGCGCCTCAATCCGGTCTGCAGCTGCGAGGTAAGTTTATCGTACTCTTATCTATCTCTTTATCACTTTTATCAGTCTGCTTCTGCTCTAGCTTGTTTTTCTCAGAGTTGGAGAATTAATTTTGCGTTGTTGTATTGTGTACAGTTTGAAATTGAATGAGTCCACCCTTCGCAAAAGATTGAAAGATGGAACCAACGCCAATAGTCTCGGTAGATTTCAAAGAGTTTTCACGCCGGAACAAGAATGTGGATTAGCTGAACACGTTAAACATTTCGACAACTTATTCTATGGTTTGAAGCAGACGAGCTGTACGTAATAGCCTTCGAGTACGCCGAAAGACTTGGTATTAAACACCCTTTCAACAAAAAGTATCGAACAGCTGACGAGATTGGAGCACCAATTTTTTTCAAACGAAACGATTTATCGCTTCGAATACCGAATCAAACATCGATCGCACGTATAATGGGATTTAAACGAACCTCAAGTGACGACTTTTTTTTGATAATTTACAAACCCTTTTTCGCAAAGTATAATTTTGAGCAGATCAAATTTTCAACGTTGACGAGAGTGGATTCAGCACGGTTCCGAAATCAGAAAGAATAGTCGCTGAGAAAGGTAGAAGAATGTCGGAATAAGCATCTTACGGCTGAACGAGGAACATTGGTATCTGCGGTATTTGTATTGGTGCTTGTGGTAGAATGCTTCCTCCTGCTTTAATTTTTCCAAGGAAGAAAAGGAAGAAGGAATACTTACGCGGAGCGGGCCGAAACAAACTTTACTGCTTTCATCCGATACTGGATATATGAATTCTTTGTTGTTTATCGAATGGCTGCAGTTTTTTAAAGAAAACGTGTGAAAAGCATCCGTAGATAATCCGGTATTGTTACTGCTTGATAACCACATCAGCCATATTTCGTTGGATGTCGCACAATATGCGAAAGATAATCATATTCACCGTGCTAAACTATTCCACCACACTGCACAAAGCACAAACTACAGCCTCTTGATGTCGGTGTATTTAAAGCTTTCAAGACCTATTATACACAAGCGATTCGATGAATGGATGAAGGATAATCCTGGTATGGGTGTTACGTTTGTTTAACTTCGCCGAAATATTTGCAAAAGCCTTCAAAAAAGTCGTGCATCCGCAATATGCCATTAGTGGGTTCAAGAAAGCCGGTATTCATCCGTTCACCCCAATAAGTTCACCGCTAAAGATTTTCTACCATCTACAGTCACCGACCAGTCTGAAGCAATTAACAATCCGGTGTCTGGAAATGTGAATAATTCGAATCAAGAAAATGCACAGTCTTTGTCTGGCCACTCGTAATTGAGATACCGAACTTTCCTTTACCATTGGCCAGCAGTACAATTTCTAGTTCTCCTGATGATTATAGTTCGCCTGATGTACTTTTTAGTTCGCCGGATATACCTTCGAGTTCGCCGGATGCTCCTTCGAGTTCGCCGGATGCTCCTTCGAGTTCGCCGGATGCTCCTTCGAGTTCGCCGGACGCTCCTTCGAGTTCGCCGGATGCTCCTTCGAGTTCGCCGGATGCTATTGCTACAGGTTCGCAGGATGGAATTGCAAATGGTTGAGCAGGTGTTTTGACGGCAATAATGCCAATTCCAAAGATGAAAACTACCCGAAAAAGAACTGGCAGAGGAGTTAAGTCAACTATTTTAACGTCAACTCCAGAGAAGAGAAGTTAGAAGCGGCTCAAAAACTGAAAGAAATGCAAGAAGCAGTACGAATTCAAAAACAAAATTTGAAAGAAGCTGTGAAAGAGGCTAAAGAACTTGCGGAGAAACTCAAGAATGAAAAAAAAATCGTTAACTTCGACTTCTCAACGAAAAAATGATGAAAAAAAATTGGATGCTTCAACTTCAAAAGGAGTTAAAGAAACGACCAAACGAAAAATTGAGCCGGTTACAGATACTGTGACGGTCAAGAAAAGAGGTCGAAAAAGTAAAAAAAAAGAAACTGGACACGATTACGCCGACAACGACGCCTGCTCCTGTTGATGAAAATAACCTTAAATCTCCAATTGTGAAAAGAGCTCTGTTTTCTATATCTGCTGGAGAGATAGTTAAATGTCCGGCCTGTGAAGAATTGTACGAAGAGCCACCAGACGAGGATTGGATACAATGCAATTTGTGTGAAATTTGGTGGCATGAAAATTGCTCGAAATCTGTAGGACCGAATGGTATATTCGTTTGTGATTATTGCGATAAGTTATGATTTCATTTATCCGTTTTTATTACGTATTTAACCTATCATATTTTTCTTATTTTTTATTTACGATTGACAATTTGCAAATAAAAATATTTTACTGCCATGTAGATCAAATTCTATCGCAGATAACGTGAAATATTACGTGTAGTACTCTTGCCCCATACCTAGGACTCTTGCCCCCCCTATGGGGCAAGAGTCCGAATCAAGGGTGTTTCCGGAAAATTGATTTTTAATCAACTATTTATAATCAAAAATTTTTTCTACTTGAATTAATAAAGATAAAGGATCAAGTAGTGCCTAAAACAAAAAATCTCCCCGAAATGTTGAAAATTCGATTTTTGATTGATTTTTAAACTTTTAGTGCGTCGTCTTGCCCCGCAGTACTCTAATTGTCGTAGATCTGTGCCAAGCATCCAAAATACATTCGGTAAAAGCGTCCGCCGTTAAACCAGATTTTGTCGCCTTTTCATATTCTAAATAAAAATTCATTAACCTTTCACTGACGCTTTTGTCTGCTTGCCATTCTGCGGGATATCCTACTAACCAATCTAAGAACAACGGCCACTTGTCCGCTTGGTTAATTCGTTTATCTTTCAGGAAATCTTTTTTAAAGCTATTTTGCTGGTCTGTGGTTAGTTCGGAATAACGGGCGAATTGGAAGTCTGGAATTTAGGTTCT